>CM042323.1:27025739-27413239 GCA_023566125.1 Zingel zingel | reverse complement strand
AAAGGGTCAGAGGTCATATCACAGAAAGTGCCAACAAGTGATGGGAGCAGCGAGATCAAAATGTTAAAAGCTGACTTTTTTTGTGAAACAAAGAGAATCTGAACGGTCATCGCTGCCAATAGAGACTTGAGCTCTTTATTAGACAAATCCACAACCAGGCAGACACACACAAAAATACACATGGAAACAAAGTTAACACTCTTACACAAACACATGCAATCCCTGGGCTGATGTTATCATCTTCTCCTGTAATACTGGCTGAACTTTGTGTACTTTTTGTCAACATTTCACTATTCTCTTGCCATTAGTTTTGCCCTTACTACTTAATTTTCTGTTGTCATGTAAAACCTGCGTACCTTAAACTCTGTAGACTTTTGTGTTTTAACCTATAGATAAATTCTATAACCTTTCAGCTTAAAGGTGCACTATGCGTTCCTGCATGGTTTCAGCGTGATTTCATTTTTGTCTCAAATCATAGGCATCTGTCCTTGATCCGCTAGCTGCCTGCCCCCTGAATACACTGTGAAAAAGCCCAGTCTCGGGAGACAACACAGGGGTCAAAAACGTTGAATGAACACTAGAGGCACAGGATAGGCGCCAAAATACAACAAACACGTACCAGCCAATCACCGACAAGATGGTTGGGGGAGGGGGTGGGGGTTAGTGACAGTTAGTCAGTTAGTCATGACAGTTACTGAAACATGGGGGAGGGGCGAGCTTACTCTGTTTTGTTTTGAATTTACTTGGAACGTCAACAGAAGTAACGTGATGCAGGAATGCATAGTGCACCTTTAACATAGCTTATCATAAACCATAGCAATAAACTATGTTTTGTCTTTAAACGTTTAAAAGTTTAGACATTTTACTTAGGTTGCATCAATATGTTTCTTTGGCCACACTTTAAAGGTGCAGTAGGTAAGACTTATAAAACTAACTTTCTGTCATATTTGCTGAAGAAGACCCTATGTTCAAGTAGAACTACATGATGCAGGTAATTTAAAAAAATCCGGCTCATCTGGCACCACCTACAGCCTGTAGTGTGATTTGCAAAAATCCACCACTCCCTGTTCAGATGCACCAATCATGGCCAGGGGGGATGTCTAACTGTGTGTCAGTCACTGCTCATGCACATGCATTCATTCTCCCTTGTGGGGGGATGGGCTTAGGAGACCATTTGGGCTTTAGCAGAAAGGGGGGAGGGACTGAGGAGTTGTCGATATTCACATTTTTTGGTTAAGTCCTGGATCTTCCCAATCCTACCTACATTACCTTTAACAGCAATCGATGCACGTGCATTCATGCACAGCAGCCCACACAAAAAGCATCTTGTAGAGAAAGAGAAAAGTTTTTTTTATAAATGTGTAACTTCATATCTAATACAATAAGATGTTTTATATATACATGTTCAAAATTGAACTTATCTAAAAGAAACTCGGTCAGACTTTCAACAGTGAGTTGAAAATTTGGTGTTCTGCTCCAAATTTCTGTTGCAGGAAACATGTTGTTTCTAAAACACTGGCAGGAGATAAGAACTGAAACTGAAAATGTTATCTCTTTGTACAGTAAATCCTGTAATGATGAGGCAAAGCCTGTTGCCTATACACACAGTAATCCCATTCATATTTCCCTCTCACTCTAGGTGTGAGTGTTTACCGGGCTATGTGGGGCAACACTGTGAGCAGGACTATAATGACTGCCTGGAGAATAAGTGTCAGCACGGAGCAGAGTGTGTGGACGCTGTCAACGGCTATACCTGCGTCTGTAAAGAGGGTTTCAGGTGAGAGTCATGGAAACACAATCATGAACACGGAAAATGGCTTGAACAGACACAAACACACTGCAAGGCCAGACTGGGAGGAGATACAGATGGCACTCCATAATCAGACACTTGACTGTCAGGACCCTGTGTGTGTGTGTGTGTGTGTGTGTGTGTGTGTGTGTGTGTGTGTGTGTGTGTGTGTGTGTGTGTGTGTGTAGCTCCATGTGGTTAATTATAGCAGACTGTTGGCATGAGAGAAACTAATTCATCACAAGGGAGAGAGAGAGAGAGAGAGAGAGAGAGAGAGAGAGAGAGAGAGAGAGAGGGAGAGAGAGAGGAAGTTATAGGTATGCTGGAAACAAATAGATAAAGGAGACAGACAGCAGCGGAAAGATGGATTCTGTAAAGGCAAAAAGAGGAAATTAAAAGAAATATTCAGTTTCAAAGATGCAAGAAGATATAGCGCAAAAAGAAGTAGATATACAGAATCTGTTTGCTGTGTCATGCTGATAAACATATCCATTTCCTTACAGGAATATTACCTTTCCAGCTTCACCAATGCAATCTCCAAATGTAGTACTAAACAGGTTGCAGAGGATACAGACACAGCAAATCACCTCATTAAAGCTCTATGAATAAGTTATCTTCTGTTTAATCTATTCCTCCCTCAGCGGGCTGTTCTGTGAGAATCCTCCACCAATGATCTTGCTGCAAACCAGCCCCTGCGACCAATCGGACTGCCAGAACGGCGCCCAGTGCCTGGTGGTTGCTGGGGAGCCTGTCTGCCGCTGCATGCCCGGTTTCTATGGCAACAAATGTGACAAGATGGCCACCGTTCACTTCCTGGGTCGGGATGGATACGTGGAGCTGCCAAGCGCAAAGCTTCGTCCCACAGCACATATTTCATTACAGGTATTGTTGACCTTTGACCTTTGCTAACAAAGTTTGGGTATTGTAGAAATCCGCAGTCATGCAGCTAAACCCTATCTTGTAAAGTATGTCAACATTTGAAAATACAAAAGCCATATTCTTCTGCACTACATGGAAAACATATATGGGCTGCTTGAAAAAGAGCTGTAAGCTGCTCAAATCAAAGCTGTAGAGTTGCACGTCTTGTGCCGACGAAGCAAAGCAAGCATCTGCAACACCATATTTTTCCGTGGCACACTGAACACTCATTTTTGGAAATGAGAGTGTAAATGAGCGAAAGAGAAACAAGAAAGGGAGGGCCCTCTAATTGATATTTACCACCTGTTTGGATCTGTGTGAGTGTGTGTGCATGTGTGTGTGTGTGTGTGTGTGTGTGTGTGTGTGTGTGTGTGTGTGTGTGTGTGTGTGCGTGCGTGCGTGCGTGTACATTTGCGTGTGCGTTTGCGTGTGCATGTGTGTGCTTCTGCGTGCCAGGAGCTTTCAATGTCAGTGCCAAGGCGGCTAAAACATTACCAAGAGACCCTGACTCAGAGGCAAGAGAGAGAAAATAAAAAGAATGAAAGGGTCGTAGCACTTCATAAATCTTCTCTTTCTCTTTAACACTTTTTGTCTTTTCTTTACATCTGCATACAAATTCTCTCTTTACCCACATTTCTATATCTTGCTCTCTTCTTTCATCCCCCTCTCTCTCCCTTTTGTTCTCTACTTTTCTTCTCCCTCCTTTTCTTTTGTTGTTCTGCCTCAATCTCTTCTTTTCTCCAGCAGCTTGTTAGCAGGTGTTGACTTGGCTATGCTCCATTGAAGCCCGAGTGTTAAGTGCTTGGCCCCTTGGCCCCATTTCCACTCGCTAGTTAGTTAGCGCTTAGTGGCGCATGCGAGCAAGTGTGACATGTCAAGTATGTCTGTGTGGGTGTGAGGCGCGAGTGACCTCGTTTAGGGAAGTGTGTGGCGAAATTACATTTTCTTTTCATTTCCATGCAGTTCTTTAGCAGTTTGACAGTTGGACATACCACCTTGAATTAAGAGTCTATTCGTTTATCTTTGATTGTGAGCTACATCAACACTTGCAATCTTAAACTAAAACTATGTAGGTGCTTCTTTTACAGATTTTACAGATTTTATCATACTTAAAAGCCAACAGTAAGGAAGTGGAACACAGTAGTACCCAAAACATTTTACTACATTTTCTAGCTTTTACAAAGAAGCTGAAAATGTTAAATTGTTAAAAAAAATAAATAAATAAATAAAAAATCACCAGTGAAAAATAACAAGTAGTCAAATTCAATCAGTTTATGTGGTGCATAACAAACCTGCAATGCAAGAAGGACGATGATGAAGCGGGACAGGTCGCAGCACCAGTACAGCAGCTGAGAATAATAACAGACATATATCACTTTGCTTAAAATCAACATTTAAAGGGGCTACACTCGACATACAGAACATTAGTTTTGCTGCAAAAAAGTTGAGGCTGCAATGCTGCGTTTGCCCAGCTGCAGGTGAGGTTTGCTTTAGTCAACAAATTGGGGATTTGTTTAGGGTTTCATAATAAAAAGTGTGTATCTGCATGTGAAACCATAATTGTCTGCCCTATCACTAAATTAGACAATTAAAATAACAACTGTTCACCAACTGTGTCTATTGCCACTCCTTATTGTGCTGCTGTGTTGCCTTGATTAATGAATTGTGTCTTCATTTCTTATCCGACCTCTTCGTCTCTCCAGGTGGCTTCAGATAAAGACAACGGTATTTTGTTGTATAAGGAGGACCACGACCCCCTGGCACTGGAGCTGTACCAGGGACACATACGACTCATCTATGACATCGCCAACTACCCACCCACCACTGTATATAGGTGGGCTACACACACACACACACACACACACACACACACACAGACACACACACACTCAAAAAATCAAACAAAGTCAAACTCAAGAAAAGTACTCTCTCACTTTCTTACCGTCTACATTGAAGTATAATTTGCCATATTCATAAACTTAGTATATTATGCTGAAGACCAAGTTTGCACATGGTTTAAGTACTAAAAGTTAAACAACCCACACATTCACTCTTGTTTTACTCTCAAGTATACATACATGTACAATTGTACATTGTAATTTTAAGTGGTTTATTTCTCTTTTTTAATCAAATGAAAGTTATATTATGCACTGGATTCAGATCAGGGTTCAAGGTAGACTATGCGCACTTAAAATCAAAACAACATAAACACACACAGAAAAGTATGCAGAAAAAACTAAAGAATTAAACTAGAACTAAAGAAGAAGTACTGTCAGGTTCAACATGGGTTAAAGATTACAAAAAGCAAACACAACAAAGCATTCATTCACTCACATATATTATAAATCACTTATTTGTATCAGTAGAATGAAGTTCCTGTACTATATAACATTTACAAGATCCAAGTCTTACAAAGGTACAAAGGTAGTGTGCAAGGCTACTTAAAATACATGAAGTACAAACATACCAATAAGTAAAGGTTTCAAGGATCTGAGGTTTTTATTTATAGTACTTTAAGGACTTTACAGTAGGTGCTGATCTGGCCATGCACACAAATCCACCAGCATATTCTATCTCACACACACGGTAGCAGATCCATGTATGAGCACTTCCCTCTATAAACAAGCATGAACTTAGAAAAATTCCTTTACAATCCTGACTAGACATTCATGTCCCTGAGTGAAAGCCACTAGGTAAAACTTCAAAAAGTGGAAACAAAAGCCCTCATTCAGCGGGTTAGTCTGTGTAGCCCCTCGGATATTATACGATAAACTACATTCACAGTTTCCTAAGAATGGATATGCCATGGTAAGCTATGGAAACAGCAATGATAATCCAGGAAAAGAACATGATGAAGTAATCATACAGAAGGTTAGCACAGATTCATTCACATAATCATTAAAGACACTGCCAAAACTGTTCCTTGCATCCAATCTTCAGTTGTCAAATATTAAGGGCATTTTATCTTTTTAAACAAGAAAGAACGTAGAGTTTTTTTATGAGTTTTCTGAGGCATATATATATATATTTATATATATATATATATATATATATATATATATATATATATATATATATAAAACATGCCATTATTAACCTTTTAATGCAGTGACAAACTATGTAAGCTATTATTATAGATATGAGCCTGAGGGGACATGGACTTCTCTCAGCCAATTGAAGACTACTGTATATGAAAATTCAAGACAACACTACAATGCAGTCACAGGCTTTTTGTCATAGCATAAAATGTTATTATCTTTATCATAATTTCTGTTCTGACACAACTCACAAACCACTATGAACAATACTTGTTCCTGCTGAAATTTGGCTATAATAAAATAATACATGAATTAAAAACACATTCACAGCATATCATATTGTACAGTATGCCTCACTCTTTCCTTGCCATTTTAGAGGAGCACACAAAACTGACTGAAGGGTGGATTGAGAGATGTTGAAAGGTGAGGGGAAGGTGTATCACAAAGAGGAAGGAAAGACAAAAGAAATAATGAAAAGAGAAACAGAAAAGGATTGCCCTACTTTACATTGAAGTATAGAGTGTGTGTGTGTGTGCGAGAGAGAGAGAGAGAGAGAGAGAGAGAGAGAGAGAGAGAGAGTCCATCCTTGTATGGTGCTGATTGGCTCATATTGATTCTGTCTGCTTCTCTGTCTATACTGTCTGTGGCAAGAGGAAAGAGGAAGGGCAATGTGAGAGGGATATATGATACAAGATTCAATCCCATGTATTGTTTCAAAGGATATTCAGTTAACACAGTGCAAACCATATAAAACCCTTGATGATATGGAACACATTCTACATCAGCAGCAGTATTTCATTATCACATCGCTGGAATAAATACCAATAACCAAAAGGACTACTGGCAGGATAATAAGCCACCAGCCTTTAGACTGTATTTGGTAGAATGTGGAAGGAAGGTAAATGCAGTGGAATAAAGCATCTTATACTGCATCTACATTACTGTAATAATTAATGTCAAAAAAGAGTTTTATTGCACAAGGCAGGGAGTGGGCACTGCTCTGCCAGTCCAAACAGAGCTGATATTTCCAGAGTTTTTTCTTGCAGCGGCCAGCAGATAATGGAAGGTGTTAAAAAGGCGGATGGAAAAATAGCTTCAAACATTTAGTCCAGCATGGAAAGGAACAAAAAAAAACGTAAACTTGAAAAAGACCCAACAATACCACTGGTGTGAGACAGAGGCTACCAATCATCTTGACCAAGTTCTCATTTTTTATGGCAATTATATCAAAGTATACAGTATTATATAAATATTGAAAATGCTTGTTGACCACTTTTCAATGATCGCACCAGGCAGGGTAAAAATGCCAACTGCAAATGGAGAGAGAGAGAGAGAGAGAGAGAGAGAGAGAGAGAGAGAGAGAGAGAGACTAGTGTAATTGGATGAATTAAAGGAGAGAGAGAATTAAGTGAGAGAAGATGGAGAGAGGACGGAGGAGAAATGAGGGAGAGAGTTTATTGTTTTCTCATTTACTCACCATTCTTCTCTCTTTGTATTTCAATCAGTGATTTTCTTAGCATGTGACGTCTGGCTTTGTGGTTTTGGCTCTGCTCTGTCCTATTGTCTCTGTGGATAGAGACAAGGTCACAGGAGGAGGACAAGGAGGTACTGGTAGGCTTACTGCTTCTGATGATAATATGCAGCTGGTTCATAACAAATTTGACTTAAGGATTAGGACGTTACGTCATATTATAAATCCTGCAAGTAGCTGTGGGAGAAGAAAGTTGAAGCCACAATTTACTACGTCAAGGGCAAGACCGTTTCTGCATCAGGCATTTCAATCATAATTCATTTAAACCCTCTCATGTATGTGTAGTTTCAGAATTTGTATCCAATAGGCATGTGCCCACAGGAAAACATGCATATATTTAAAATGATTATACTTAATGTATGACATGCAGGGGAGAAATGATCTTTGCATGCTATATTATTTAATGCAAGGTGTTGAACTGTTAATGGCCGGATATATTTCAAAACGGACACCCATGTGGTTTGGTTTATACTATGTTTGGTATCCGCACAAGCATGTTCACACGTTTGTCGACACATATGCTCCATGCATACAGTCTGCTCTGTCATAGATTTTGGGCGGTCTCTGCGTCAACCCTGCAGTCAGTGTGTGCCATGTCAATTCGAAAAGTATAATTTGGGCTAGGACAGAACAATAGGACTCTTTTTCTCCTAGTTTCTTTGCCATTAAACACAGTGCACAGTGTCAGCATTCACAGGTTTTAGAGCATTGTACTCTACATTAACAGCGACACTGCCAGTGTTGTAATGTGATGATGACGTAATTAGCAATGTTTTAGTTTGCTTATGAAATCTGCTAGTTTTCTGTTATGCCTGTACTTTTATATGTATTTATGGAAATGCACTTTGTTCCAGATACATTTCACAGTTTTGAATGTAATATTGATGTGTATAGGTTATTCAGTTAAGTCTAGCATTGTGTTTGTGAATGTGAACACTGTATCCTGTCTTTATTGACCTTTTGATAAACTGATGCATACAAACAACTCAATAATAATGCGATGCTGTATTGAACCCTGTAGGTAAATTTAGGCTAGAGCACAGGGTCAGCTGTAGAGCAGGAGCCCTGGCGCTGGTAAAGAGCATCACTTGCTCAAGGAGACTTCGGGAGGGCGGATGTATTTTAAGAGGTTGTCTGGGTAGAAAGACGGTTTTGTTGACCATAACAGCAACTTGTCACCCTGTCTGGTTTGCTGGAATTGTTGAAGTCTGTACACTTTCCATTTCTGCGGTGATATTCTGTTTCTTCATATGAATGAAACTTGTTTGTAATCTGGGTGGGTAGATGAGTAGAAACCACTTCTCCCAAATGTGACCTTAACCAGAATATGTGCTGTTTACCATACATGACACATTGTGAAAGGCAGGAAGAGGACAGGAGGAAGGGATGGTTAGAGAGGAAGAAATGAAAAAATGAAACGAGGGGGTTAATCTAATTATCTGGCACAGATGGAGAGGGGTGAAGACTGGGTTGAAAAGGTTGAGTAGAAGAGAGAAGAGGAGAGTCAGAGAGATGTATGGATGCATGGAAAGACAGATTGATCCGTTGAGAGGCAGACATAGATGGAGAGATAGCCAGAAAGACAGATGGATCGACTGATGCTGGGTGGAAGGCAAGAGCAAAATAGCAGACAACACGATAAAGAGATAACTGGGTAGAATAGGTTGCCCGCCAGGGGAGAAAACTGGAGAAGTAAAACAGATGGATAGAAGCAGTCAAACTGAAAAGACCATGAGACATGGTTGAACGGCAGGATGGATGAAAGAGGAGTGAAGGATTACAGAGGGATGGAGAGAAAGAGGGGGAAAGTAAACCACAGAGTGAGTCAGGGAATTATCCTTGTCTGGTGTTGTTAACTTGACACGGGCCACGCCTGAGAGGGAGACGGGCAGACAGACTGAGAGAAGCAGAGAAAGAAAGTGTAAAAGAGAGACAGATGAAGACAGGAAGGGACAAAGAATGTACAGTAGCGCAGAGAGAAAAAGTTGAATGAGAGATAGAGAAAGTGTTAAACTGGACATGAAACAAGAGAGCAAAAGAGAAGGTCCACAAGAAAATTGAAAAATTTGAAAGTGAGAGAAAGAAACAGAGATCCATAGAACGACACGTCTGAGCACAATGCTAAGCACAAAGTAAACACAGTCTCTATGTTATGTTTAGCATTAGCAATCTGGAAGGAGACGAGGCCCAGCTCCAAAGCCGGGGCTCATTTTACCACAAGCCTCCATGTATTACTTTGTATGTGCCATCTTTTGATTGCATGAGTCTGAGCATTGCAAATGGCCTATCTCATCTGCCCTTATTTGGAAATACATTGTAAACGTATTCAAACCACATGGCCAGACAGGCACAGCAGAACGTCCTGCCACCTATCAACTGATACTGTCCAGAATAGCGTAACTATTTAACCACTACAATCTGAGCACAACAATCACGGCAGATCCAGAACATGGCACTGCCCGTACAGTTACTGCGGTTGTACAATTTAGGGCCAGGGACCGGTGCCAGTCCCTGGGATGTTTCTGAGTGATCCCTTGGTTGGTTATCTTGTGTAGACACCAGAGAGCCAGGAAGGGCATTATGTTCAAGCCAGTTTTTGATGATGAGCTGAAATGTAGCATTAGTGGCCAGACCATGATACACTAATGTAAAACTAATTCTGGTAAAATGGTAAATTACAGAGTCACCTCAGTTTTAACTGTAAAATTTGGCTTTGGCATGCATAATTGTTTGTGAGGCTTCGATTGTTGGATACGTACAGTGTGTCTTAGAGATCAGGTTAAGTTTGCACTATAAAAGAGAGATGGAGTGGGACAAAGAGGAGGCATGGAGAAGATATGTAGACCCTGGTACACAAACATGCAGAAAAGATACAAAGAAAAATGATGCATGGGCATACACCTATAGACACACGCACATCTGCCAGGATGACATCTGGACAGGAGGTACAACCTTGCAGTGAAACAGAGAAATTGGATTAGAACAAAGAGAGTGAAGCAAAGAGAGGGAGAAGCGATGGAGAAGTGCAAAAATAAGGAGAAATCTCAGCAGGGAGGACGGAAAGATCTAGGAGTTGTAAGCACATGCTCGATGGAGACAGTTATGTTTACAGAAGGGAAACATAAACTAGCATCCATGTCCAACATAACGTTAGGAAGTTGGGCTGTTAGATTGCTTTTCATAACATTGTACAGGTGTTCCTTTTATTGTGTCCAACCCTAAATACTCACAGTGTATCCCATGTGTCACTGTATAGACTCTCCATACACATGTATATTCTTGCAAACTTAGACTGTCACAATCATACAACTTTTACATGCAGTTTCTAGTTAGAAACAGGTCTTTCAAAATGACTTCATGCCCAGATTTAGATGAGTAAAGTGAATGAATGTTCGACCTGAATCTGGCTCTTTAAACCCACAGGACTGTGGTTAAAACAAACAGGCAATCCTTGAACATTATAGGCTTACAATGCTCAGAGGCAATTCAAACATTCTAATACTGAAACCTTATAGACCTGAAACAACAAGCACTCATTCCTGGATGTCTGCATCAAAACACTACAAATTCACTACTGGAAAGTACAAATTTCATCTGAACTGGCCGGCCTGGTTTAATGAAATCTGAAAAAAGAAAGAAAACAGTGAAGGAGCTCGCCGTTCAGCAGCTGCCGCCTCAGCAAGGACTAATTGAGGTTACCACGGCAATAAGGGACTGGGATAGAGACAGGCTGCTGAACATCATTTTAATTATATTGGGCTGCTAAACACACACATACACACATGCTCATACTTACACACATGGAAGCATATACCCTCACACACATGCAAACTCACAAACGTAATAAATACAAAACTGACTTAGACATACAGACATACATGCACATGAAGTGGGTAAAGACTGCACATGCATTTACACACATACCGGCAGACAAACACGCATGAGCACATAATATATTAACAAAAATATGCATTCACAAACAGACAGGATTCACGCATGCATGGACACACTCACACCACCAATGTGGTTTAGAAACATTGTAAGTAAATGATAGCAGTGCCTAATTAGATTTAACAGTGTAAGTGGTTCTGTGCGGTTGTTTCTAATCCAAATATTTTTTTTTCAGTTTGAGATATAGTAAATGACTTGTAAGTACTTCTGGGTTTGTATTTGGTTTAGTTATATTGGGAAAAAAGACAGTGTTTGGTTTTTCGGAAGTTCTTTTATTGGTGAAGTTTATTTGTGAGTGTATGCGGTCATTCAGGGTGTATTTGATTCTGGACTGACAGGAAATTGATGTCCCATGTGGGTTTGGTTGAAACACGATGAGAGAAAGAGAGAGAGAGAGAGGCAGTTGAAATCTGTTATGGTTGTGTGTTTTTATTGAATGTCATAATGGGTTGCTTTTTACTAAACACAGGGCCAACACAGCCGACTTGTGAGAACCTGAAATACACACTTAAGTATACACACACACACACACACACACACACACACACACACACACACACACACACACACACACACACACACACACACACACACCCCTGCTCCGGAAGCACTGACCATTAGTCATCTACTACCACCTGGTGGAGCTTCAGTGTCAGAGCAGGTTCACAGTGTGTGTGTGTGTGTGTGTGTGTGTGTGTGTGTGTGTGTGTGTGTGTGTGTGTGTGTGTGTGTGTGTGTGTGTGTGTGTGTGTGTGTGTGTGTGTGTGTTCTTGTTTAACTATATTTGTGGGGTCCAAAAACCGGGAGTCCAGTATACTTGAGGGGTCCCGACAGCCTTGTGGGGCCAAAATGCTGGACCTCACAAGGTTAAAGGGCTGTTTGAGGGTTAAGACTTGGTTTTAGGATTAGGGTTAGAATTAGGTTATGGTTAGGGTGAGGGTAAGGGTTAAGGTTAGGCATTTAGTTGTGATGGTTAAGGTTAGGGTAAGGGGCTAGAGAATGCATTATGTCAATGACGGGTCCCCACAAAGATAGTGAGACGTGTGTGTGTGTGTGTATGTGTGTGTGTGTGTGTGTGTGTGTGTGTGTGTGTGTGTGCCAACTTGAGTGTGTAAAGTTCAAACCTGAGCAGAAAAAATCATTTTGAGAATGTCCTCAGCCATGTGAGCTGCTTGTTTGATTTAACTTTCCAGACACTTGAACACATTTAAAAGGGGATGAAGTGCTTCTGGAAGGAAAGTGGAGAAGATGAAATTACTGTTGTAAGGGAGGAAAAGGAGGGCACAGCAGAAAAAAAAGAGAAGAAGAGAGGATACCAGGAAGAAAAAAGAAAACGAGGGAGAGGAAGTGAAGAAAGAAAGGAAATAAAAGAAAGATTGCACATGGAAAAAAGAGAAAAGGCAAAGCAAAAGAAGGAAAACAAAGTAAAGATAGGAGATGAGGGTAGTGAAAGAGAGAGCTAATCTTTCAGGCTAGCAGACCATCATTTTGTTTGGTTGCAGCAGACTGTTATTAGATTACATGTCTCCTAATGGAAACCATGTATCTGTCTATGTTGGGTCTACAGTAAAGTAGGAGCTCTTATTTTAGAAACCGCCAGCTAAGTGCTGAATTAGATTGATGTTCAGAAAAACGGTACGTTTTTGGTTCTTGTTTTTTGCCATTGTTGATTGCCCAAATGGCTTTGTTACTCATCCATCCTAGCAGCGGATTAATCAAAATTTCAGAATTGCAACAAGTAATTCCAAAGATTTGATTCTAAACTTTTACCCAATTGATTTTTTTTTTTATTGCAAGTCAAATATGGCATTATGTAGGAGAAAATGCAAAGAAAGTCAATAATTAATAGTAATGTCTTGATTATTTGTAATACTTATTATGTTATTGTATATGTTGAAAACCCTACTCACTGCTATATATGTAAAGTCATGTAACATAAAAAAGTCGCACCAGTACAAGACCTTAATAGGTGTGTGTGTGTGTATATATATATATATATATAATGTATGTGTTCTGTTTATTTTCATATTCAGTTCTTCCACTTCTCTTTCCTTAATTATTTTTCTTTTATTTAATATGCTCCATCTTTAGCCTCTTCTTGTTCTACTTCTTTACAATCACAATCTTTGTCTCCATCTCTTCATTATCTCCGTCTCCTTCCTCTTCTTCTAATGTTACTGCATCTGCTCCGTTCCCCGTTTTTGTCTTTTTGTATGGTCAGCATTTTCTATGGAAGTCCCACTGGCTCACCTCCAGAACTCACAACCCTGCTCCATTGGCTGTTAATGTAACATCACTGTAATCTGAACACTCTATGAACAGCTGTCAATCAAAAGTTACTTAAGGCTCCTTAGCTAGTTAACCAATGAATGGCTGCAGACAAAGGGATGTATTGTCTTGATGTTTAGTTGTGGGAGTCTGAAGCAGACAACCAACAGAAAGAGTGGCTTCACTTCTTCTTTTGTGTTTTTGATGTCTGCTTGTTTTCTCCGGGTTCATGGAAGGAATAACTTGGGTGAACGGAGGCACAGTCAGCTTTACCACCCCACCATCTACCTCTCTTTCCCTCTCTGTCTCTCACTCTCTTGCTCTCTCTCCCTTTTTCGGCTGTGCCAAACCACTGTCTCTATAGCTGTCTGTCTCCCCTCCAGCAAAAAACCACTTAGTGGGGGAATCTCAGACACACACAGTCACACACAAACACACACACTTTCTTCCCAGGGTCAGACATGGTGCAAAAGGTTATGATTCTGGTTCATTGCAGGCTCCTCTTCAGTGGAAACATGTATCTCACCAAAACAAATATCAGCGCACTAATAAGAGAGTCTCTTTATTTAACAACTGGATGAGTCTTGCCCCAAGGCTCCAGCCCATCTGAATATGCAAGCCTGTGTGCTGTGGACCCATTCTGGTCTGTTTTATGTCTGAGAATAACATTTCAACACAGATTTCCCTAATTTCTTTTTCATTTAGTTTGGTCGATTTGCAAACACAACAAAACAAAGAAAAAATATGTTTGGAGTCTTTTTTGCGTCTGGCATTTCCAATTTGCTCGATTATGTTTTTTCGTGTCTGGTGTAGAATTCAACAGTAATTTGTCATAATCGGAACCATATTGAAAGTCTCTCTTTCCTTTTTTTCTGTGTGTTTGTTGCAGCATAGAGTCAGTGAATGACGGCCTTTTCCACACGGTTGAGCTGTTGATTCAGAACCGTTCACTGAGCCTGGTTGTGGATAACGGTGCCCCCAAGAGCCTGGGAAAGCTGGCACGCCAGCCCTCCGTTGACCACAACACCCAACTTTACATAGGAGGTACGCACACACACACACTTTTGTACACAAACATCTAAACATATTCGTAGACACATGTTCTGAACATAAAGATGTTACTTTTGCCCGTCTTTTTGTGGTTTTGATAACATGTTTGCCATGCACTAGTACATACAAACATGTAAATACACACACACACACACACACACACACACACACACACACACACACACACACACACACACACACACACACACACACACACACACACACAATCCCAGCAAGGGATGTGGTGAGGAGATGGAGAACTGTTTTTGTTCAACTTTTCCTCAGAAAAAGGGGCAAGACATGCCCCTGAGAACAGTCAGCCTTTTTTTTCTAGAAAGAGACATAATGTTGCAATGGTGAGAGCTATGATGCTGATTTTATTTTACTGGCAGAATCAACCAAGAATGACACCAGAGATGAGTTTTAGCGTATTAATCAAGCAAACCTTTCAATTTGCTTTCCCATATTTTCTTTCCATTCTTTCATCCCATTCCTTCCATCTTCTCCACTTTCATTTCTTTTTATCCACATTCTACTTTTTCCATAACTTCCTGTCTTGTGCTCCTTCATTTTCCAGGCGTACCATCTCAGGTGGTGGCCTCAGGTCTACGACCCAGCCCTGAACGTTTTCCTCAGGCTTTTAATGGATGTATCCACAATGTCCGAATCAACGGTGAGCTTCAAGACCTGAGTTACCGAGTGGCAGGAGTGCGACCACATGGGGTCGACAGCAAGGTAATTACACAGGAAAGATTCATTTTTGGCAAAAGCAGGATCATGTATATTATGCAGCATCCTTAAAAGCCATATTTAGAAATGCATTACCTCTTTTGGTGATATTCATGTGATAGTCATAACCCTTTCAACTGTAAGTGTGTCTTGTAAGCATATTAGCAAACAAAGTTATGTTTTGCGAGGGAAAGCAGACATGCAGCCGAACAAAATTATAGTGCAAAATCTTATGACAATAATGCTGCATTTTTGGAGGATTTAGACCAAGGATTTTTATGTTCAAGATCAGTCCAAATAAGCACCAGATTTTCATTATATAAGCAACAGTAGAAACCGTTTTGACAGATTTTTAGGTCAACAAACCCATGCTGGTAGCAGCTGGAGAAAAGAACAGATGTCATCCCTCCATGTTGGAGCTCTATTTACACTGGCCTTCTGGTGAAGGCTGTAGCATTCATGCAACATCAAAATGTTTGTCAGGTTACACACACTCCCCCCCCCCCCCCCCATTCTCTTCTATTAGCGTTTAATAAGCCCTTTGACTCAGCTTCCCCTGACAGTATTGTCTCCCTTTCTTGTTCTGTCACCAGGGTGAGGGCATTCTTGCTGGGTGCCATTCCTGCAGTGTGTGCGCCCAGGGTGCGTGCAGGGAGGGAGGAGAGACGGGGGTAACATGTGATTGTCCTCCAGGTCGCACCGGGGCCTTGTGTGACCAGACAACAGCACCCAACGCCTGTCAGAACAGCAGGTAAGCCGAGACAGAAGAGACTGGGCAGAACTGTATGGATGTAAATATTCAGAGAGTCATATGCATGTACTATGTATGTAAGGAACCCAAAATAACTCTAACCTGTCTTCCCTCTTTCCTTCCTCCCACTCCAGATGTGTTCATGGTCTGTGTGTGCCGAAGGGTCAGTCCTACAGTTGCCAGTGCAGTGAAGGCTACCAGGGTCAGTATTGCGATCGACGGCAGGAGCCTCCAGCCTGCAGGGGGCAGCGCTGCGGACACGGGGAGTGTCGTGTGTCAGAGGGAGGAGAGCCAGTCTGCCACTGTCAGCCAGGCTACACCGGGCTTACCTGTGACACAGGTAAAGTGGAGAGTATTAGAAGGATGCCAATATTATATGCCAATATTTGACAAATATCAGTGCATTAATGTGTGTGTTTTATGTCCTTTCTCCATTAATGTCCAGAGCTTACATGTCAAGGAGAGATGGTGAGGGAGCAGCTGAAGCGCCACCACCCAATGAGAACATGCACGTCCACGACCAAGATTCCCCGCATGGATTGTCCCCGATCCTGCCAGGCAGCAGCACCTCCAGGTGTTTGCTGTGGCGTCACAAAAAGCAGAAGGAGGAAGGCGGTTTTCCGCTGCACCGACGGCACCTCGTACTCCGAGGAGATGGAAACTGCCCTGGAGTGTGGCTGCTCCAAGTGCCCGTTGTAACAGCACCGCAGTTTGTTAAGTTTGTTTTGCAACACCCACCGCTGCCATTTTGTGAATTCTACACGTCAACGAGGCTGTCGCTCTGAGATTTGTCCACGTTGAAAAGCACCATCATTATGTGATTTTATTTACACATTCAGTTTGACTGCCGCCAATTTGCTGCCAAGAGAAACCACAAACGAAAACAAAAATGGGACATGTGTGCGTGTTTTTTGACAGAGAGAAAATATATTGTAAGATATAAGTGAGAAAAAACATAGAACTTATTTTTATTATGGATTTTTTTTTTCTAAAAGATGATAAAAGGACTGATAAGTTGTGTTTTTTAATATGTTGATTATATAATGTGTTACATAATATGGAAAGTTATTTTGTACCTTGAAAGAAGAAGAAATACACAGCAAAATAGATTAACATTCCTTAAAAGTATATGAATTTATATGTATGTATAAATCTATATAAATATATACCCTAACCCAATGAATTCTATATTTTCAAAGTGTATTTGCATGATGTTAATCTGAGTGCTGATTATTGGGAGGCTTTGGACACTGAGAGAGGAGGGCTGAGAGAGAAGATTCCACAACAAGGAAAAGTTGTCAGTCTTTGGTAGCCCTCCCTCTCGGAGAGAAAAGGGAACTGTGTGTGCCTAGCTAACCTGCTTCACTATATAATGGACATCATCCTCACACGTGAGTTCTTTGAGAAACCATAAAAGACTCTTTACACGGAGATGATTCAACTCATTGTTCTAATGTTGCGTTATTCTTTAGTTTGCTGTTGTACACCAGACTTGGAGCCACATGAGGTTTGACATGAAAATCTGAAAGAAATGTGCTCATTTATTAAGAATTAAACGTTATAAATGAGAAATTCCCATTCAAATCAACAATAGGGGAATCATACTGTAAATCCAGCATAAGGCTGAGTACACACCTATTAGCTGCTGAGATTTAAAATGAGTTTTAAAACAGATACCAAGGAAATCCCTGATGAGTGATGAGAGCTCTCAGCACAGGTTCAGAACCCGAAAACCATTTAGAATATTTTTTTTTAAAGAGTAACTTAATTCCATGCTGAAAAAAGTGTTTGACTGCATCCTGTGGTTGAATGTTTTGCATCACTGCTGGGTGTAGTCAGTTGTGATCAGAAGAGTGCTTTGTTGCATTTGTAACCACCCCCAGCAGTGATGCTGCGGTGCGCTGACACACCCAGGGATACGTTTCTACATCACTGCAGCAAAGTTTCTGTAGAAGTAATAATCTTGAAGATTTTGATTTAAATAAATTTCTGTTAAGTCACTATCACCAAATCAGGTAACACAACGGTGAATAACCCTATACGGCCAACTGATGAAAGTCCTTGCATTTGCAGTACTACGAACTGGGTGCCTGTGGCGATCACAGTTAGTGGCGTGTTTTCCATCACCCAGAAGTGGTTGGTCCACCAGAGAGGGTCTCTCTTAAACCCATTTGTGTGTGAAGCAGCATACAGTTTTTTCCAGTTTCTGCTAGTGTTGTGAATACATGGTTACTATGACTGAACAAACAAAGAAAAGAGTGATGACTACAGACAATGAAACTTCAAAAACAAGTGAAAGTGAGATCTAAAAACACACATGCAATTACCGTGTGTTGCCATAGGTGCTGCCAAAGAGAACAAAACAGAGAAGTTTGAGATTGTAACTTTAAACCACTGGAGTAAAAACAGCAGAAACAACATTTTCAGCTGGTTTAAGTTGCTCTCTAAATGGCTGCTCAACATGAGTTGATTTTCTGACTGGGCAAGGGAAGCCATTTTGCATAAATCCATTATGCAAATCAACAGTCAAGTGTATTTGTCTTAACAGATGAGTACGTCAAAAGGGAAACAGAAATTGTTGAGTTAACTTCAAGTGCCTTGGTGTACTTATTTTGAAATTTAAAAATGTTGCTGCAATATTGTCAACAGCTGCTACTCAATGTTTGATGCAGACTCGTATCCATGACAACATAATCAAATTCCTATGATGGCCTTTCTTAGTTCCCAAAGTAAATTATGCTTACATTAAATAAATACCCATTTCTCCTAAGCAGGTTGTGTGTGCAGGCCCTGTGAAATTCCAGAGCAGTTAAAGCAGTTTAATTGGGTCAAAAACAAGAAAAGCCTTAATCATGCCACAGTCCTTTTAGTATGAATTATTTGATAATATTAGCATCACGTTTCATGTGAAATTGCAGCATCATTAAGAACCCTTTGTTTAATGTGTGATGAATTCAGTGTGTTATATGATAACATTATATAATGCAGGTCTGATTATTTGATGTATTTGAGGTGCATACAGACAAACACACATTTCCATGAAGCATTTACTTCAGAAAAGTTTAAGGTGAAGCTTTTTGATAATTTGTTAATTCATTTTTTCCACTGTGACAGTGTTGTGACAGTGATGGGTGAAGGTTAAATAAGTGGCTTGCAGTCATTGACCAAAAGACAGTATGCTCCAGTCTGATCACAGCAAACCTCCACATGACGACTCAGTTGCCTGCTGGGTCAAAGTGGCTTCTGTAACTTTATCACTGTTTTGGACCAAGGTACCACAACACAGCTGAAAAACTTCAACATCAGTACGGCTTTTAACCGCCTATAGATGACTAACATGATTAAAAGTATAGCAAAAGACTATAATGTAACTACTACTGTATTGTTTACTTTATACATTGTTGCTTTGTTTACAACCGGTGCAAAGTATTGTCACACTTTTACAGTTAATTCACAGCTGTACTATTCTGGGTTTGAGACATATCAGTATTATCCTTATCTGTCAATGTCGGTTTTCTAAACCTGCTGTTCCTTCTATAAGATCCTCCGTCTCATTACATTCTCCATGCCTTTCCCTCCCTGCTTTTATCTGCCTTTTTCTTTGTGTCTGTCCAAGATGTCTCCTGTATTTGCCTCAGCCATTCATTTTCACCATCTCTTTCCCTTCCTTTTCTCTCATTCTTTGCTCCTGTTCCTGTTTTCACAACTATTTGAGCTTTTATCTTTTGCCACCTTCTCTTTGCTCTAGTCATCCCTTCTTTACCTGATCCTAAAGATTTAGTTCTTTATTGTGAACAGAATCAAACACCTTAGTTATTAGTTATTTACAATAAATTAACCGTAAAGTCAGTAATTTCCATTTTCCAGGTTTTCTTAGGTTAAAAAAAACAAAAACATGAATATGTGAGTGATAATTGATACTTATGTTGAATGTTCAAATTAAACTACGATTGAAAGTCTTCATTGTCTGAGTCTGAAATTAATAGTTAACTGCAAATCTCAATTTGTGCAAGAACGCCCACATTATTTGTCCCAGCAGTATTGATCGAGGACTAGGACTGTGGAGATAGGTCTGGCAATGCAAGACTAATCGAGGACCAATGTGTTTAAGTCTCATAATTTCTTTGTCAAAGCAGGTTGCAAAGCCACATAGTCTATGTCCAATATGTGTTATTGTTATTCTGTACCATCAAAACATTCTGCAACAAATTATATGTATTGACTGAAAGTACTTTTTTAGTTTTGATACCTTCAATTAAGTGATTTTTTTAATTGACAAATAAATGAATGAATAAAACTACTTTTAAGGCACTTGACACACTTTCAGTAAAGCTGCTGTACTGTTAGTGCCCTGGTGGCAGCCTGAATTCACAAGCCAAGCCAGGACTCCCATCACTATCATTGTCTTTGTCACATAACACACATTTCATATTCTGTTGTCGCAGCCATGTCTTCCCCATATTTTTATCCTCAAATGAGTGGAAAAGCACCCCCTGGGTTTAACAACCTAGGTAAATGTCGGTCCGTGTGGTCAAACATGATATTGCAACCGAACCGAAGTCAACCGAAGGGAAGCCAAAAAGTGAAGTTGATTAAAACATCTGAGTAGGGAGCTATCAAATCAATCACTTGTGCAGCCATGGCTACTGTGGAACTGTGTGGGACATGTATCTGAGGACTCTGGGAAAGAAACAACTGAAGTGAATTGTTAAGCCAGTCATAGTCTGACCTCAGAGCAAACACAAGAAAGTTTATCTTACCTTATTTTCAATTAATTAGCTGGGAGAGTCTGCTTGTTTTCCTGCATTGCTAATATATCAGTTTCATGTTTTTGTAAGATTAGCTATCTAGCTAGCAGCAATGGAGTTGCGTCAACAAACAACAATGGGACAAGGATACTTAATGAAAGAGAGGAGATCAGTCTTCAACTTCAAATAACGTGAGTCATACACTCTCATTCGCTTGCTGTGTTTTCCCCTGATAGTAAAATGTTTCCCGTGGCTGTTTGTGTGGATAAACTCCTTTCTGTGTTGTTGGGGGTGTTCATGTTGCATCTTGTTTGTGTGCTGCTGGCTATATGGACACGTAGCTGCCTGAATCGTTTTGAACAATTAGCTATTTCTGCAGTGTTGCATTTATTGGGTGTTCAGACACCTGTTGTCTGTGTGTGGTTTGTGATATAGGACTGTGCAGCAGGCTAGGCGCTGTTAGTTGAGAGAATTTCTTCTCGTTTTGTTTTTAAGCTGTGTTGTACTTTTTTGTAGCTGTATAATACGAGTGATGAGTTTTGTATGCATATAGACAATATTAATGAGTCATGTATTTGATGCATGCACTGATACTTTATGATGTGACTGCAAAAAGTATTTTTAGCATTTATATAGACCTGTATCAGATGTAGCGTTAGGCCTAAAAGCTTTGTAGTGCTACACATATTGTATGCTATGAAAATACAATCTATGATTTATTGTTTCTTTTTGATGTGACCATAAGTCTGTTGTCTAAAAGTTTACTATTAGAACATTTTTACAGCAGACATTTCGACATGTATGTAATAGTAAGAAAAGCTCATTAACATGGCATCCATCAAGTGTCCCAGCTATTCCAGTGAACCAGCATGAACCATACCATGACCTCACCTATTCTGCATGATGAGCTCTTTTAGTGTTGTAGGTTTTATTTAATGTAGGCTAATGGTAGTGTTGTTTTCGTCAACGAAGATTATGACGAAATATCGTCATCAACAAACCTTTATCACGTGACGAAAACGAGACAAGACGCAACGTAAATGCTAGTCATTTGATGATGACTATAATTAAATGTATAATGCAATATTGTTGACGAATAAAAACGAGACTAAATGTGGTTTACAAAATAAAAACTATGCTAAAATGTCTCTTCCTTTTTCATTGACCAAAACGAGACAAGACGAAATATTATAACGTTATTTCGTCTCATTTAGTCGCGTTATTATTTTGCAGTATTTCTGTTCCCTGTGTCTCACTCATAGACAGTTAAAGACATGGACCAACAGATCCCGTTGCTCTGGACGGAGACCAGTGAAGGATATTAGAAGCACTTTTCCGGTGATGGCTGAGCGTTACAGCGCAGCCTCCAACTGACGTGAAGACGTAGATGTGACGTGAGCAACCTGTCTGAAAGTTGGAAGTCTTCTGGTAGCTGTGCCAAGAGAAATCTCAATCATTCCCAATCTTGCAGAGACGGAGAGCGTAGGTATATATAAGGAGATAACATAGGCACAGGCTAATTATTGCTAACTAAAATGCTAGTTAACATTAGTAATTAAACTTAAACAGCTAATGTGAGTCGAAACTGCCTGCGAGCTTCTCCTGTACTATACGGTAATTCCTCTACTCTGCGACAGTGAGTTGCGTGGTTATGACACAATCGTTTGCCTATTTTTTACAAAAACGTCTGCTACGGAGCCATAACGTGAGATACAAGGTAATGGAGCCTTTTATACATTTTCGTGTTTCTTTAGAAATAAACAATGGACAAATAAAGTCTTCAAACACTTCAGATGTAAAGTTATTCGCTGTCAAAGTGACGTCAAAATGAATGGCAGTCAATGGAATGCTAACGGCGGGTGATGGCTTGTTAGCATCAAAATGGCGCCATAGGAGGTACGGGTTGTGGAGAGAGGCTTACCCCCTTGGTCTCACTTCAGGGGCTGGGCTGCATCAGGTCGCACTCAGGTCGCACTGCGCAGACGCAGGCGACAAGCCCTGTTGCGGCATTATTTAATTTAGAAGATGCAGCGGTGAGTTAGAGAGTGAGACGAGCGTAAACGTCAACAAACAAAATTAAGTCTGACACAGAGAAAGCTGGGACTGTGGCCGGCCAGCCAGAGTTCGTCTTTGGGAGAAAAAGAATAAACGGCATTTGAAAAAATTTCATTACATAGAAGTGGAAAAGAAAACGGAATGTGTTGTGGAAAAAGATGGTTGAGAAATGCGGCCACAAAATCACAGGAAAAAACACCACGGACCTTAAGAGACATCTCAAGCCATTACATAATGAAATTGAGGTAAGTCAAGACATTAACGTAACGTTACTTTCTATTTTAGAAAGCTAATGCCAACTAATGAGGCTGTGGTTAATGTGTCTCATTTTAACGTTAGCCACTGGAGCTGAAAACGCAACACATTCTCACACCCATCTCGTAAAATAGGGTTTGGTCAGGTGCCTTTGTCGTTCTTATTGACGCTAAAGGTCTCTTTTAGCATTTTATGTAAACGTGCTTGGTTGGGACTATTGCCGTCCCTTTAGCGCTATAAGTAAACGCGCTTGGTCGGGACTATTTCCGTCCCTTTTGATGTAGTTATGTTAAGGAAAAGGTCGTAGGTGGGCTTACGGTTCCGTGACACGCGGGAAGAACTGGACGGTTGGGTTTAGGAAAGAGTCATGGGTGGGCGTACGGTTCTGTGACATGCAGGAGAAAAGAAAAAAAGCGACTATAACAAGCAGGACACGAACCCCACTCTCCTGGGTGAAAGACCTGTGTTTGACCCATCCACCAACCTAATCAACCTCCCAGTGTGGAAATTCGCCCTTACATACTACTCACTAAATCATATCTAATTGCTGCTCTCCCCGGTACGTTACATAAATACGCTGAAAGACGCCTTTTACGTCGCATCAGACGCTGACGGCCACTGTCCAAACGTCCTTATTTTATGAGTCCGGAAAGAGAACGGGTTGGAAAACGACTGTGTGTGAGACAAGACAACGTGAGACAAACGTGTGTGTGTGTGTGTGTGTGTGTGTGGGGGGGGGGGGGGGGGGGGTATTCTTAGTTCCTACCTGACTTCACTCCATGTGTACTAAGCATCCCTTGTTGGCCAACATTTTGGTTTTGTCTATACTACTAGGTACTTATATTGACTGGATTAAATAGAACTGCATTACTAAAAAGAGACTAAAACTAAACTAAATGTCATACATTTTTGTTGACTAAAACATATTATAATATTATATTATATAATCTGACTAAAATAAGACTAAAATGCTCAGAGTTTTAGAGTATGAACGTGACTAAAACTAATAAAAACTAAAATGACAGCTGTGTCAAGCTATAGGCTAGACAAACTAAAATTAAAATAGGCTGCCAAAAACAACACTAACAAATGGAATTCATTTTAGATTTATTGATAATTATTTCGATATGCATTATTTGAATGAGTTATTATGGACACACACTTTTGACAGTAATGCACTTCACTAACTGAACTATCCATACCGCTCACCTTTTTAAGGTAATGTTTAATGTTTTAAGTAGATATATGGAAAAGAAAAGAATGTGTAAATGTTTGTGTGTATGCATGTCTGTATGCATGTGTGTCTATGTGTATGCATGTGTTTATGTGCGTGTAGGTAGGTAGATATACGGTACATGTATGTGTATGTAAACATGTATAAATAAGTGAAGTATCAAATTTTTTTGTATTTAACTAAAGTATAAAAATAGAAAAAGGAGGTTGGACCAGAAAAGTTTGCCGAATGTAAACAATTTTATTTTGCAAACTGCAACATATTAAAAATAACTTAACAAATAAATAGATATGCCAAGAACTTTAACATTGCTTCTTTTTTTGACAAAATATTTTAAATATTTTAAACTGACCTCGACCACAAGTCTGTTGTTGTAGAAAAATGGGTGACAGTCCATTGCTCCGCTTCCAGCTTGCTTCGGTTTTGTTGGTATAATGTTGGTAAGTGTTGGAGTATACTGTAGTTACATGTAACAGCGTTAAGTAATTTAATTACATACTAAATTAAATGTATTTATACTAAACAAATCAGCCACACCAATATATTCCAGGGGGTTTCTGGTTGATGTGATTATTTAATGTAGGTTAATGAAATTAATTTTAGATTTATTGGTAATTATTTCGATATGCATTCTTTGAATGTGTTATTATGGACACACACTTTCGACAGGTCATTTTCAGGGACCATGTTGGAAAAAAAGTGTTCATCGCTTTTACATGTTATCCCTTGGTTCCTTTTGTCTTTCTATATCCATAAATAAACCACACCAAAACCAAAATAAAGGTAACTTATCTGTAAAAAATGTGTAATTAAATTACAGTTACCTCTGACAAATGTTCATGATAACGGTGGTTACATCTGAATATTATCTGTAAAAAGCTAGGCTATATGTTGAATATTAATTTTGTTGCCTTGCATGTTTTTCATGTGCACAATGTCTTCTTTTGCCATTTCCAGCCACAGCCGTTTAGTAAAGTCTTATGCTTTTAATTGGTTCTCCTGTTTGTATTTGCAGAGCCACCTGTCTGACAGTTAAATTGCATCTCAAGAGTTGCCACTATGACTACAGTTAAAAATGCATTCCAGTGCTGGAAATACAGGGCTCAATGCTAACTTTTTAAAGTGGTTGCCGTCTTGGCAACCCAGCATCAGCTTTTGGCTGCCGAAATTGACAATACGGTTGCCATGTTTTAAACTGCCTATATTTGGAGCAATTTCTTATGTAACTATATCACACATTTTAATAATGAAACAATGAGATAATGGCTTGCAATATAATTTCGCATCCCTCTCAAATGGGGATGCAACGGATCACAAATCTCACGGTTTGGATCACGGTTTTGAGTCACGGATCGGATCAATTTCCGGATCAGCACAAAGAAGGGGGGAATTTAAATTATTATTGAAAATGTTATAACTTTTAACAATAATTACTTCTTTCACCAGTAAATTGCTGTTAAAAGACAAAAACAGATGAGAAAATGGTATTTTACAATAACTTTGAGTGCACCATGAGGTTTACCAGTTTTAAGTCTTTAAACGGGTGATAGAATGATTTTATGGGGTATTTCACACTGTTCCTTAAGGTCTCCTAATAGGATATGTAACATTGGTTTGGCTGAATATTGCTTAAATACTATTTTATGGGTCCTTAACTAGCCTGTGAATATGGCTCTATTTGGAACAAGAGCTTTTCTTCCAAATATGGTATGCTCGTGAATATTTAGATAAGCTGCGCGCTGATTGGTTTGAGCGAACCACATAGAAACACATTGGAGACGAGACAGCAGGTCTCATATTTCAGACACTGCAAAGTTATACATTGTCTACTATTTCGTTATTAAATTCACTTCTGAGACTTTTTTATGCAAGAAATCAACTATATAAAGCTCAAATATGGGTCGTTTTACGAAAATTGATGGCTAATTGCAAATTTGGTAAGACAATTAGGAGCTCCACAGTCTGACGAGAAAGCAGCAAACTCCATACACAGTGAAAGTCACTGTTTCTCGGTTACTGGACGACCGGGGCTTGGGGGCTCCGCGGAGCTCCGGAGCTGGCCGGCTGCCTGCTGCAGGCATAACTTTCGTATATATTTACAGTTTGAATTTCGTCACGTCACTTATAAAACAGCTACCCCAAGGTCTTATAAAGCTAACTATGGTGTCCAATTTCAATTTAATGCATTTTTGTGAACATTATGTCTCCTTAGGGGGAGCTGCTTGCTAGGCTTGTGTCCCATTTAATCCTATGGGAAAAGATCATTGCTACACTTTCGGCATAACTTTCTTATATTTACAGTTTTAATTTCGTCACGCCACTTATAGAACATCTACCCCAAGGTCTTATAAAGCTAACTATGGTGTCCAATTTCAATTTAATGCATTTTTGTGAACAATTATGTCTAAGAGGAGGCTAGCTAGCTCTCATTGATAGAGCTCCATCCAGCCGCAGGCTTTATCAATGAGACTCGCGGACAAGAGGCGTTTATTTCCCCGATCGTTTGTTTAAATAACTCAACACACATATCCATTATAAGATTAACTGGAACCTATGGTAAGAGATTGCGGGCGTAACAAGCTTGCTGACCGCACTCTCACTCACACACAGCAGCCATTTAGCAGGAAGAGGGGAGCTGCAGGCCCTGGAGCTCTGTCAGGGCAGCGGCGTTTGGTAATCCATTAACCCAAAAAACTGTGACTTTGCGCGGGTATGGAGTACCGTGGGCTGCCAGCCGTGACGGAGCTCCATCTACCTCCCAGCAGGCCGGGGTCTGTGAATGAAGGCGGGCCGGGCGGCGAGGCAGCAACACAGGCAGCACCAGCCGCTGAACTCCCGACACACAGTCGGACAAAATTTGCAATTAGCCATCAATTTTCGTAAAACTGTCCATATCTTACTTCTACATAGTTGATTTCTCGCATAAAAAAATCTCAGAAGTGAATTTAGTAATTTAATAGCGGACCTCTGGAGAACTGCATGACCTAGCTAGATTCAGAAGACTAAGCTGACCTCAGGTCAGTGGTGTAGCCTATGCAAATGTTGGGGCGTGACAAAGACTAGGAGTTGGGATGCTGACGTCAACTTCCAGCTTTGTTGAGATTCGCCCGTTTTCAGCGGCAGTTTCAAAATGTGAGATTTTCATAGTAAAGGGGTATCAATGGGATTTTGAGCTTCTTTGTATGTCCTATTTACCCACCGAACTGTCGTTATTCAACTATGACAAGGTAAAATCTGTTTTGCATTGTTTTTGCACCCCTTTAAAACCTAAGTTTTACAGCTGTTTCGGAGCATCAGAGAGCAGCGCAGACATTTAGCTAGGTGGCACCGTAATGAGGCACCGAAATCCGCGTTGCTATTCTGTCCGGTAGATAACGGACACCGGTGCCATATTAGCATCAGATTTTAATATGCACCGCTAACGTGAACAGAAAATTGCGTTGCCTGTATATTTTCACGGCAAATGAGCGTGTGTGGAAAGCGGTCGTACAACAGCTGAAATGTTGTGTTGTGCACGAACGTAGTGTTTAAACTTTATGTAGACAGGCAAATAAAATATTGACTTCTTTTGAAATAAGATTTTACAGTTGTGTAAGTTTTTTGATTTGTTTTAATATTAAAAAAAAATAACCGTGCAATGCAAAGAATATTTGCCAGCGGTCAAAATGTTGTCAATGTCCAACCTTAGGAAACAGCTGCAGGTATTTTAGTTAGTCATGGAGTTTGACAGTAGTCAGCCAGGTTTAAACATTTTGAAAATGGTTAACAGTTCATTAGAAATTTTGAAAAAGTAATATCTTGTTGCCATAATCCATCCAGTACTGAGCTATTTCACAGGATAAGTGAAAACTTACCTGCTGGTGGAGCTAGAGAAAATGTCAGATGGTTTACAAAGTCACTAAGATTAATCTTCTGGGCACCGTGAATGTCTATAACAAACTTTCAATTTGTCCAATAGATGATGACATATTTCCGTCTGGAAGTGGTCGACCAACCGACCGACATACATTTCCATCTATAGAGCCGCTTCTTGCAATGACTAAAATCTGAACGGCTCAACAAATAGTGTATTTGGTTGGTTTAACCTGGTGACTGTATTTATATAATCATGTCACCACCTGGCAGAACCTAAGATACACAACATTTGATTAGAATTATTTTTAAAGAAACATTCAAAAATTACTTATTTTTCAAATGCTAATATGAAGCAGCAGGGGAGGTGGAGGGAATTGCATTTCCTTAAAGCAGGTGGTGAAGCAGCAAGGGTGCTCAGCATTAGTGTATGCAGACAGAATGAGTCTAGTGTTCGACAGAGGTTGTGGTCATAGAAAATGTGAGGGAGGGGAATTCACACGCCAAGGAACCAAACTCTATAAAAGATTCAACAGGTTCCAGATACTGTACTTCGTTGTCACTGAGCCGTGTCTGTGATACAGGTAAATACACTTCACTTTTTATGACCTGTGTTATGGGTAAGACAATTTTATTGAGTTACGGTAAATGGCAAAATAACAAATACTATGTTTATGGGTTTTTTTTGCAGAATAACTAATAATAAGAAAAAGGAAGTCAGCATCACGTTTCTACTTTTAGAAGCTTTTCATCTATTTATATACCGCCTTTAATATCATAGTGCAGGTAAGTGTTCACACAGGGCTTTTATCTTGTGGTTGTGTTTTTTTGCATTTATCAGTGCAATTTTCAATGCAGGTCCACAGGTCTGCAACTCATGTTATTAAATATATTATTAACCTATAAGAGTTTTGATTTTGTTGAATTTCTGTGAATGTCACTTTAGTTAACGTTAGACACAGTATTGTTTGGTAACACAGGTTGACTCAAAACGGTTTCAGTTTGAACCAAAAGTGGTTAACTGATACAACAACTGCCATTCATAGAGCCATGCCAATAACTACCACCATTGCCCTAAATGTTTTTATTTTTCCTGCCTTTTTTCATCAGGGAATCATGAAGATACAGTTTGTCTGTTTGCTACTGGTGCTTCTCTCTACCACTGTGCTCTCTCAGGATGCAAAAATCAAACGTCATTACCAGAAGTTCAGAAACCAGCATATCAATGAACAAATGAGGGTTGATGATTGTGATGATGTGATGCAGGCACGAAAGATTGCCAAGATCAACAAAAACAAGTGTAAGAAGACCAATACCTTCATCCTATCCAACATCAAAACCGTGAGATCCATCTGTGTGAACAACGGAGAGCCATATGACCAAGATAGAAACATGACCAAAAGCCACAAACACTTTGACATTGTTGTCTGTCGTCTGAAACCAACCAGGCCTGCCAAATGTCATTACAATGGTGAAAAACTGAACAAGAAAATTATAATCAAATGTGTAGGAGGCTTTCCTGTGCACTATGATGGAGACATTGGTCACTGTGAGAACTGATTGAACACATGATGTGTTTACTTCTTAAATAAACAGTTTGACCACTTACATTTGTGTTTTTATAATAGTCTCTTTAACATAATCATAATCAACAGAGTAGTTATGAATATCATTAGAAACTTTATATTAGGGGTGACCTCTAGCTCTCCCAGTAAGAGTGTGCGCCCCATGTAGTCCTTTGCAGCGGCCAGGGTTCGAGTCCGACCTTCGGCCCTTTGCTGCGTGTCATCCCCATCTCTCTCCCACATTTCCTGTCTATCTAGTGTCACTGTCAAATAAAGGGAAAAGGCCCAACAAATTATCTTTTAAAAAAAACACTTTATATTATTAATAGTAGTTATAGCAGGAGGTCAGTGTGTTACATGGAACACATACTGTAGTTTATTTCTAAACAGTCTAGTCTCACAGCACTGTGTAAAAAGTGATGTGCACACAACAGCCTGGGAAACGAGCAAAGCCACATGCAGCAGCTGCACAAAAGCTGTGGCTGGCCATTTTTTTGCACCTGACCAACACCAGGACTAATTTCTCAGAACAGACCTGATCTATATTGCACAGGATGTTGGAGGTTAGAAGTGCAAAAAAATGTCTAAGATAAGTTCTTAACTTGTGGTTGTGATCCAGGTTGTTACAAACTGCTGCATGAAGAGACCCCCTCAGTGGGCTGAACGAAACTAAAGAACCATACAAACCAATCCAAAAAAATTCTTCTTAAATTCTATCGCTTGCCTCAACATCAATTTACTGACCTTTGTATTCTCTTGGACCATTGATGCTGCGTGCTCATCAGTTGTGCTGTACTGAAGTAGAACCTCTTCCCCAATGCCTGTCAGCATCTTATAGGTTCAGCATTGTCCATTTGGATGTTCTTTAGCTTCTACCTCACAGAGAAGAAAGACACTTTTCTACCACAACTGTCAGATCTGTTATGTCTCACTTATGTTTAATTAGACACATTCAGAAACATTTTTTACTGCCACTGTATTAGACTATTGTTTAATTATTTTTTTTGTAGCAAATTGAATAGCTAAGCACATGGAGGACTTTTTTATGTAGATGTATTAGGTGTTTGAAAAATGTTAATAAAATATTGAAATAAATGGAAATCCGGCTGCAAAGTTCTATCTTTCTTGTCACAGCACTGTAAAAAAGTGAACTGCCTTGGAAACATACAGCAAAGCCACATGCAGCAGCTAGGCAGACAGACGAAGGCTGCTGGCCATTTAGGGCTAAGACTAATTAGGTTAGAGAGGTTAGAGATGCAGAAAAAGAAGAGCTACAAGACTAGTTTCACCAGTTTACTTGATTATTTTAGTTTTTGCTTTGCTGTTATTCAATATGTGCTCGTTTATAATACAAATCATTGTTTAAGAGCAGGGCGCCATCTGGTGGTAGTATCCTCAACGGATCCGGAAAGCAACACAATCCCCTAGATTGTTTCATTTTCAACAAACATTTTTAAGAAAAATGCTATAATCACATAATGTCACAATGATAGTGGAGGGCGTTGTGTAGATAAATGGGTCACTTTACTTTGGTGAAATCCCCTCAGCAGTAAAACATGCATTTTCTATTAACATTGTGATGAAAAAATGAATGACAACTGAATAACATATCACCTCTCAAGAGCAGACGTCACAAAGTCCTTCACAACAGAAATCAATAGCAAGTAAAACAGAACAAAAGACATGAAATGCAGACATCAAGCTAAAAACATAAAAGACAAAAAAATTACCCTTACAAATAAATGTTGTGAATAATTTTTATGAACCTGTTTTCTTTATCCTCCTTTGTTAGATCACGAGCACCTGTTTCCCACCAAAAGATGGCAGCAGTGTAAAGAGAGAGGAAGAGGGGACGACAGTATTTGTATCAAGTGTTTTATAAACAAAATGGATATACAGGCTATCAAAGCTGGAAGGTCAGAAAGTAGCTACTAGAGTCAACATGGGAGATAAAATAATAATAATAATAATAATAATAATAATAATAATAATAATAATAATAATAATAATAATAATAATAATAATTTGATATAGCACCTTTTTACAGAAAAAGTCACTAAGTGCTTCACATGATAAACATTTTGTTAAAATACATTAGGATCCAAATAGTAAATAAGCAAGCAAAATAAATACAAATGAAAGTAAAAGATTAAAAGACTAAAAACCCAAAGTTACAAACATGAGACAAAAGCGAGTTTAAACAAGTGTGTCTTCAGCTGCTTTTTAAAAGCATCAACCGAGACTGCAGAACGTAACTTAATAGGAAGGGTGTTCCACAGAGTCGGAGCCACCATCCCAAAGGAACGGTCACCTTTAGTTTTGAAGCGAGTTGCTTTGTACAAAGGTAGTACAAAGCAACCTTAATGCTGTATCTGTGACTGCAGGAAAAAAAAAAAAAAGACTTTGTTTACAGAATGTAGCAACTATGATAATTCTGCATTAAAAACCAAGTATTTCAAAATATTGTATTTTGCAAAATAGGCTCGGAAGGAACTTGTTTTGGTGGAACGTGTGCATTTAAAAGTTGTTTTAGTCATGCAACAAAAAACTCAGGTTGGACAGATAGTCTAGCTAGCTGTCTGGATTTACCCTGCAGAGATCTGAGAAAAGGTTAACCATAGTCTTAATAAATCAAGTTTAAAATGCCAACACAAAGGAAGCCCAAGGCAACGGATATCCGGCATAAATGAGTGAAATGAAAAAGTGGAACGTCAAGGATATAGACTAGTGCACACCCTGTAGGTGCACAGTTGTACCCTTGTAATGGTGCCCTTTTCTCTAGGCAGTTACACCCGTTCTGTCCAAAACCTCATAACTATTAACTGCATGTTGTGTTTAGGGAGAATTTACCTTTTTTTGCAATTATGTATTTTGTGGTGATATCTAGGTGCCTTTTCAAAAATTTGGAGAACATGTTTTAGATAATTGGAACAGCATTGCAGAAGAAGATATTTAATTGATTGAAGTTTATAGAAGTTCTATCAGGTTAAAATGACATGACAAGCCCATTGCTTTTCCTACTGTATCATTGTTACTGATGACTTTTTTGAACTACAATCATGCACTTACATGACATGTCAAAAATGCTGCTTGTAATGTCATGTGTGCAGGATTGACAGATGTAGTCAAATTCTAGAGGTTGTGTTGTTGCTAATGCTTTATTGCTAAATCTTCTCAAAACAGAAAAAAACACTTTTTTTACTTTGACCAACTTAACAAGCTTGCGATGTGAATTCCCCTCCCACTGTGTTGCTGGGCCAAGAAATCAAAGTTCAAAACAAATTCTATAAATGATTTAGCAGTTTACACAGACATCACTGTCACTGTGTTCGTGATTCAGGTAAATATGCTTTTTATGACACCGAAGGGTATAATTTGCTTAAGACAAACTTGTTGACTTAATTGATTACTTACTCTGTTTCAGCTGCAAGGACTAAACAAAAATTAGGAAGAAAAGAACTGTTAACCATTCTACATTATATTTAAAATCTTTGTTTTATTCTTACTCTCTTTGTTATCCAGCTGTCAATAAGAGTTTACAAAGGGCTTTTTACAGATTTCTCTGCAGGTCTGCAACACATAAAATTTAAAAAAAAAAATGTATAAGGCCTAATTTTTAGCAGTATTCAGATTTCATTTTTTTACAGCTCTTGTCAAGTGTTGTCAAGCAAAATATAATTTAGCAGTGGTAATGCTACAACACCCACAGCCTCAATGCATATGGGAGACAATAATAATAGCTTAAATATTGCAGTACTCGCCTATTCTGCAATACATTCTCTAACAAAACACTTTTCCCACATTTTCTTTACCAGGGAATAATGAGGATCCAATTTGCTTGTTTGTTGCTGCTTTCTGCTACTGTGCTGTCTCAGGATGCAAATATTTCTCCTCGTTACAAAAAGTTTATAGTGCAGCATATCAAAGGGCAGATGAGTGCTACCAGATGTGACCATGAAATACGAAGTAGAGACATCACCAAAACCAACAGCAATGAGTGTAAGGAGACCAATACCTTCATCCAAGCCAGCACCAACCTAGTTAAAACCATTTGTGGTGGTGCAGGACAGCCATATGGTGAGATGACCAAAAGCCTCCAACCTTTCAGCATCGTTGTCTGTACACTGAAAAACCAGCAGGCCAGGCATCCTCACTGTCAGTACCGTGGTCAAGCTCGTACCAGGAGAATTGCGATCAAATGTGAACAAGGCTTTCCTGTGCACTTCGAAAGAGACATAATACACTTTGAAAACTGATTAAACAGTAGCTGTGTACTTTGGTCTCTTGTCAAATAAAATACATTTGACATCTTACAGCTGTGTTTTTTTTTAATATAGTCGTGCAATAATTTACAGTGGAGTTGAGAATACCAGATCATTGACAATGTTTATATTGGCCTTTTTCTATAAGCCAAAACAAAGTTGTTTTTTAGGAGCGACTTTAAAGGTTAGTCTCTCTTTACACATGTTCGATCAGTTATCACTAATAAGATCCTCTATATATACAATTCACCTTTGTGACATAGCGCACATGAAAGAGCTATTTTGATGTAAATATTTTATCTTTTTTTATTTAAGTATTGCAAGGGAGGGTTAAAATAGACTGAGGAAAAAAAACATGGGGCCCTCCCAAAAAAACTTTAAAATACCCTCCCCTCTTTTTAGCCTAACCCTGCAATAATCGTTCCTTGAACTGCCACACAGCCAAAGTGCATTATTTTGTTGTCTGAACATACTGTGATTAGAGGAATGTTGACAGTCTACTGGGTTCAAGGCTTCTCCAAAATTGAAACTGAACTGTGATCAACAAACATTTAAATCAGTTTGAATGAACCTTCTGCCTTCCCTCTCTAATTATTTAGCATTTGTTTCTTGCCAAAAGATGGCAGCACTATTAAGTGATGGAACCATTTGTGTTTATTATAAAGACATCAAAGTCCAGAAAGAAACTGCCACAGTCAACAGGGGCATTGAAAGATAATTACTTGTAGTGTCCAAGCCTCCACAGAAACAGTATGCAATTTGCCAAATTTAGTCACTGCTTTCATTTGTTCTCATTATACCATCATACTAAATGTTCCAAACCATGAAAAACTCGTTAGTGTCTTACAGTACATCACCTAATCAATCAAACTATTTAATTATCCTTTGTAGGCAACATAGTAAATATGACATGTAATACACCTGCTTTTACAGTCATATATATATATATATATATATATATATATATATATATATATATATATATATATATATATATATATATATATATATGAACTAACCTTTTTTATTGTATCTGCAATTAAAAAAGACACTTCCTGAATGTAGCATCTGTAGAGTCTAAACACAGCAGACAAAAAACAAAAGGCAAAAACAAAAAAAGAAGCGACCGGAAAATCAACAAGTAATCGATTATGGTCTGTCACTGCATCGATGCAGAATCATCCACTTCCATGCAATGATTAATTTCAACACCCCTACACCTTCTAGGTTCACTATTTTACATTTAAGCCAAACTAAAGGGAATATTTCAGTTTTTGTTATACAAGTTTCAATCCAAGTCAGATATTGTCTTCACATTTCCAGCCAATCTTGGATGTTGCAGGTCCAATGTACTTTTTATTTTTTTTATATAATTATTTTTATTATTTCCATCAAGAAGCAATACATATATCAACATACTGTGTAATTTCACACTCCAAACAAGATACATTTCCTACCGGTATCAGTATTCTTCTACTCCACATTTTTAACACACAAACCCACACAAACCCATATTTACACAAATCCATCCGCCCACACACACACACACACACACACACACACACACACACACACACACACACACACACACACACACACACGGTCTCCAGCTCTCAGTCACCATACCTAGTTCTTATTTCTTAGCCATTAAATTAACGCTTCATATATGTCCAGTGTACTTTTTAACCTGTCGCTGCACTCTAAGTTTGAACTTTAACCTTTTTTGACCTGCAGTGCACTAACAATAAGATTACAACTGCCCATGACGTAACCTGACTCATAATAAATAAAAACTAAAATGTCTTCCCTGCCTACTACTCTAAAGGGGGATCGAGTTTCAGTTATCTTTTCTGTTAAACTGAAACTCAGAAATTGACAAAACAGGCTTCTTGTATTGGGTAAAAGGTCTAAGGGGCAAATCTTATGAACATTATCACATTTCAGTGTATCATTTTGTTTCTTTTTCATTTCTTTTCATACCAGACTTTTGTGTGTGTTAATTAAAGCGATGAATCATGCGTTTTTATGACACGCAACGTCAGAACCACACTGCTGGTGCTGTCATGTTTGCAGATTGGTTGAGATAGTTTCAACTTTGGTGGGACACTGCAAACCAGCACGACAGACCAATCAGATTGTTTTGAATTTGTTACTTCCCATTTGATACTTGCGTTAAGACCTATGGTTAAGATTAATCATCCTGTGGTACGATCTGAATTAACTGCAGTCTCAAATGGATTAACCTGAAAATGCTGATCCTATTTTGCGTAGCTTTCTTCACAATAGGGCGTAAGTATGTGTACAAAATTCTGTTTACTCCGGTTAAGTTTCAATTATTGTCACTTTCTTATGGTAACTTTGGTAAATGTATCATATTCAATTTGCTTTACAGGATGCACAGACAACCAAAGTTTTGTGACAAAGACTGTTTGTGTTGGAGAAGATGTGACTCTAACATGTAGCCGCCCGTCTGGATTGTCAGGATACTTATTTTGGATCAGAGTTGTTGCTGGAAACTTTCCTGAAATGTTAGGAGCCACTTATACATTTGATAATAGCAACATTAATAAAACTCCACGCATTACAGCAAAACAAGGGCCTGGGACATTTGTTCTACATATTACCAAAACAGAGCTGAGTGATACAGCATTTTACTACTGTGAACAAGTGGTTGAACTACAAACAACATTTCTGAATAAAACGTCTCTGAAAGTAAAAGGTAAATAGAGCCATATTTATCTTGTTCATACCCAATATTTAATTTCCAACTTCAGTTATGAACATTGAAGCTTACTGTACAAAACTCTTTTATATCGAAGGTTGGTGGCATCATTTGGTTTCATTCCCTACCTTTGAATAAGTAATCTACTTGAGTAGTTACTTACATTTACAATTTACATTGTTTTTCTCATTTCTCAGCACCAGAACCTGATATCACTGCCGTCATTCAAGACTTTCCATCTGATCCAGCCCGCCCAGGAGACTCAGTGACTCTTCAGTGTTCAGTCCTCTCGGACTCTGAGGACAAAACATGTCCAGGTGAACAAAGTGTGTTCTGGTTCAGAGCCGGATCAAGTGAATTTCATCCCAGTTTAATATACGCTCACAGAAACCGCAGTGATGAATGTGAGAAGAGTCCTGAGGCTTACTCTCCACAGAAATGTGTTTACAACTTCTCTAAAATCGTCAGCTCCTCTGATGCTGGGACTTATTACTGTGCTGTGGCCACATGCGGGGAGATATTATTTGGAAGTGGAACAAAACTGGACATTGAAGGTAACCGCCATATAGCATATTTAATCTATTAGAAGTCAAGCTTAATCCTTAAAGATCATTTTAAAGTAAATATTTATCATTTTACCAAAAGTTAAACAAAGATTAATGATATACTTAACTTTTACAGTTTAACTCTTTTTCTCATTTCAGCAGCCAACATGTCGTCTGGCGATTGTCAGTGGGCCAATACAATTCTGTCTCTGTTGTGTGCTGCTTTGGCTACAAGTTTGACTGTTGTAGCCTTACTGGTATACACCATCAAGAAAAAAAAGTTAAATTGTTGTAATGGTAATACAACTTACTTCACTCTATCACACATTGATTTAGTTGATTTTACTCAAACATTAGTGCCATGTCTCTTTGGTCTATACATCGTTGATTTTCAAAATATGATAAAATCCTGTGTATTCTTATGATTGTTCTTCAAAGTTTGTCATGTTATATTTCAGCTGCTGCTGCGGTCCTGCAAACAAATGCAACATCTACCGGTGATCAACAAAGTCAGCAAGTGAGTCATTTTAAAGACAAGATGTTTAGTTGGTACATTCATGTTGACAACTTCCATCTAATAATGTTTTGCCATGTATTTTTACAGACAGATGAAGACTCATTGATTTATTCTGTGATAAACTTCACCAGAGGGAAAGCTGGCAGGAGTGTCAGGAGAGATGCAACGACAGTCGAGGGAGCGAGCATCTACACTGATGTCAGGGTTTTGGGGTAGGAACAGCAACATATACACCGTAGGTCCTAATTATTGTTTGTTTAATGCTTGAATGGTACAGCCTGTGGCAGATATTTAGCAGCATAACATGTCCTGTTATATGGCAGATATTTTCTCTGGAGTGACATAAAAATGCCAGTTACTGTATGTGTTTAAACCAGATCTTTATGTCTATTGATTTTTTTTTTTTTCTTTTTATTGATTTGTGTTTTATTTGTTTTATCTTACATTTTAGGTCAATATGGATATACTGTATATGCTACACTGATGGGCTTTTTTGCAAGGTTAAATTAGAAGTGTTTCCTACACGTTCTGTCTCTTCTTTATGTCATAGAAAGTTTAACCTTTAATGTGGAAAATGTATTTTTAAGCTTTGTATGTAACAAAAGGCAAAATGAGAACATTCTTGGATAAATAACTAACATTGACTGGATTAAAGAATTGATCCCTTACATGACTTTTTCGATTTTAGGTTACTTTATATTTATACTCCACTACATTTTAGAGTCAAATACTGTACTTCTTACTCCATTACATGTATTATGTAGCGTAACTGAAGCTGTTCACATTTACTTTTAGTTAACTGTTTCAGTTACTTTGCAGATACTGTTTACTAACACAAAATTTAACAAACTAATCAATGATGATGTATTATTATAGATGTAGCTACCCAGCAGATTAAAGTAATATTAGTTCTACCTTTTACAAGCTGCAACATAAGTGATGCTTACACATAAATGTATCAATATTTATAACCCAATGATGTAATGGGTATCATTCTGATTGAGTATGTGTAAGTATATTTTAATGCTAATACTTGTGTACTTTTACTTAAGTATAGTTTTGTATGTAGGGCATTTTCTTCTAAGTATGAGTATTTCTACACTGAGGTATTTCTACTTAAAGCAACACTAGAGAACTTTTCCCGCTTTGGTCCCCCTACAGGTTGTCTCGTTGGAACTACAGCTCGCGCTACCCGATCTGGCAAACTTGCATAATGTAATGTAATGGACAATTCTGCTTCCAACCAGTAGGGGGACCGAAGCGAGAAAAGTTCTCTAGTGTTGCTTTAAAGGACAGTAGGAGATCTGAGTACTTCCACCACTGAAAAAGCCACTACAATTTCTAAAAAAAACCACAGGGGCTTTCATACCCCTGTGGTATTTCCTCATCTGCCACATCTATGGTTAAGGTTTAAGTTTTAGCAACAATAACTTGGTTAGTGTCAAGGTTATGGTTAAAATAAACGTGCTCTCCGTGTCAAAATCGCTTTATATGGCCAACCATCCAACCTAATAGGTCACTGTTGCATCTGATGTAACTTCTACATGTGGCTTCTGCCTGTCATGAGTTGCACAACCACAAGACAGCACTTGTCAGAAAAGATTTCACTATTTCCCAATAGGTTCTACTTCGGCGCCCCGCCCAGGTAGATTGTGACCCGCCCATGTAGATAAAATCCGAATTACCTATTTTTTAATCAACAATGTATTTTTTTTACAGTGCACACAAACCAGTGGCCTCCAGCCCCTCCCCCATCCACGCGCTGTGTGCATGACAAGCGTCAAGGCTTCACGTTAGGCCGGTTACACACTGGGTGCGTCGCGCGAGCGTGTCAGCTGCGTGGCGTGTCCGTTTATATTTCGGCTCCTATGTTAACAGGTTAGAGCTTACACACTGCCTGCGTGACACGCACGTCTCAAGCACGACTCGAGCCGTGCCGAAAACGCGTGCCTGCTAGAAATAGAACCAACGCCTATTTTTCATGCGACACGCAAGCGTGTTGGAAGCGTTTCCAGGCAAAGTAGAATAGGAAAAGATGTTTATATGTCGTTTAGACACAAATACATATTAATAAATGACATGTTGATGTTTGAAAGTCTCTAGGTTTTGATATAAATGCAGATATAAATGTAATTTTTAAAAAAAAAATCGATTTTCTAATATTGCACCTGTCAATACAGAACGAAATATTCTGTAGCCTAGTTTGCCGTCAATAGTGCCAAAGTTTTCTTTGCTGTAATCAAATCAGTCTATATTCATGTTTAACATGGTATTTCACATCAATGGGAAACATTGTGTGTCCAGACAAGGCTAGCAGCAGCAGCGCCGCGTCAGAGATGTTTCTGGTGTGTAAAGACAGAAAAATCCATGCAGCCGCCACACAGCTGACACGCAACAGAAACGCCACGCTCACGCCATGCAGGCAGTGTGTAACCGGCCTTAGGCTCAGAGGCTATCGTTAGTAGTAGCATGCTGCTGGTGTTCTTCCCATGGTATTAACTGTACTAATAAACCGTAGAAACGCCGCATCCACACCACTGTGAAAGCTTCCTGAATGTCATTTATCAGAGTCTGGTTGTTCACCCTCTCCACGGCAGTCTGCTCCACTCCATATCTTTTTAATGGAGTTAACTGGAGGCGCTAACTTGAGCTAACTGCTAAACAGAGCTAATCGTTGTTAACCGAACCTTCAGTTCTCGTTCCTCGTGCCCATATTCATTAACTGCATTTATGGACTCTAACCCAAATCAAACCCATCATTTTATTAAGTTGACTGTAAAAGTTTTAAATTACAACTCCAAGTTGTTTGAATGACAGAAATCTGTTCAGATTAGATCTTAATGAGTGCAACACGGGACATGTGCAGTACCAAACAGGATGTTTGGTAAAAACGAACAATGATCTAACAAACAAAATGAACATATATCGTCTTATATGATATAACAGAAGTTAGGAGACAGTGTTGAAATTTATAATAACATAACTGTATGCATCATAGTATAGTTTTAAGGGTAAGTTGTTATATAACATTTGGACTCTGGGTAATCAGGTATTTTATCTGCTGAACCATAACATTTGACAAACCAACCAGATATAATTGACCAAGCACATCACAGGCTACACTTGATCTGTATCCTTATCCTCTTTTAGTCCAATTTGTTATGTGCAGGTAAGGCCTTCTCGGCCAAGATAAGAATTATCTTTAAAAAATTACAAAATTATCTTTTTATATATATATATTAATTTGGTAAACTTAATGGATTTTTCTGCATTTTAGTCAAATCTAGCTATTACTGCTTGCTTTAGATTGTTGCTGCTAGTGTTAAAGGTTAGAGCAGTGTCAGTGGCCGCTGTGCCCTTGTGTGTGCATGGGGCATGTGTGTTGAGCCCCGGCAGCTTGGCTGGAATTTGTGGGGAAGCCTGTTGATTCCTAATTGTGTTATTTGTATTTTTTTGTGTGCGTTTGTGGTTGTTGTATGAGGAAATGTGACTGGTTGTTGTGGGTTTGTTTTTGTTACTTTAGTAATTACATTAATTTGGACTATATGTGATGCAGCATCCTGCCATACTGCGTGAAAGTGATGGCTGCAGTCACTGTGTATTCATGTCTCTGCAATAGTGCATTGAAACTTTAGGTGCTGAGTCTTGTGTTAAATCACTATTCCACACGATAATGCCCTAGTGTCATGGTGAGGTTATTGGTAGATTAGTACTGAAGGCCCAGGTGTAAAATACACGGCCCACCACTGGTTGTATGTAAATAGTTATTTCTTTCTAAATTATCTGTTAATGTTATGTAGTCATTGTTTTCAATGAATAGTTTATAAACCTTTGACTAGTTTATTACTGAGCCCAGCCATCACATTCTGCGCCACCCACCACCATAAGTAAAATCTTAACCTTTGGGAGACACTGGATTTACAGTAACAGAAAGTTGTTTTAAGCATTTGAACAAATTCATGATGTTGTGTCCCTTTTTGACACAACATGTTGTGTCCCTGTTGTGTGCAGCTTATAGGCTGCTTGGAACGCAGTCATAGAACTCAGGTGCAGACGAAACAACTAAGAAAATTTAAAAAGGAAAGTGTCAGTCCAATTCAAAGAGAAGTCTAATGCAGGTTGTGTGTTAAGAAGGCAACTCTTCTCGCCTTTGGGGATTTTCTTACCAATTCTCAGAAAACAAAAATGTCGTAAAACAGAGCTGTGTTCTTCTGCCTGGGTCCTACTTTCTACATACAGCCATTTCCTTACTGAAAGTGGGTTACGAAGCAACCACACGTTGTATTTGAAAGCAGCTACTTCCCTCCATCATACTGTGATACAATACGCCTTGTCCAGACAACGGCTGTCTGATGGATTGTCATGAGATTTTGTTCCCCTGAGGGTTACTCCTAATAACTTGATTAGCTAGATTTTTGCTAGCATGCTAAAACCGTAAACTAAGATGGTGACCAGATGGTTAACATTAAACCTGCTTGTTAGCATTGTCATTGTATGTTCAAATGCTGACCTTAGTGTAAGTACTGCCTCACAGAGCAGCTAGCATTGCTAGTATTGTTTACTTATTTGTGTAATGCTGATGAAGAAATATGGATTATTTAACTGTAAGCTCAACTTTCATTTACAATGTGAGTCACTGTAGACCTTGACTGGACAAAAGGCAGCAATATTGAATCAAGAGCATTGCTCTCTGCCATTCAAACGGACCACAAAACCTAAAGGGATTGAGGTTGCATAATGTGACAGGAAATGTAGCCTACTTTTGAGACCTCCCCACTGTGACAGTCTGACCCATCAACACCATCTTATCAAATCACATTAACTGTAAAGGTGATAATATAAGGTGGTGGTGCGCTTTCTGAAAAACCAACAAAGATCAAGCGACAACAGTCAATCAGGATGATCATTTTATGGATAACACTGCTTCTTCTCCATCAGGGATGTAAGTGCTCTTTAACTCAATCCAAATAATTTATTATTTGAGTGTTTTGTTGGAAAAAAGTTTGTTTTTTAAATATTTAATTTTAAGTTGTTAGCAAATTATGGCCACCTTCCTCTTAATAGTTGGTTTGTAATTTAACAAACTCAAACTTTATGTATCTAGTTGTAGTTTAATAAATACATTTTCTGTATTTAAATGCATGTAATATAGTATGTCCTTTCTTCATTTGATAATATCATATTATGCATATGAATTATTATTATTATTATTATTATTATTATTATTATTATTATTATTATTATTATATCTTTTGTAAAGAACTTTGTAACCTAGGTTTTGAAACGTGCTATAAAACAAACATTTTAATTCTTTAATTATTATTATGCACTACCAATTATATACTCTCCATTGTCTTTTTAATCCAGATGCACTGATCTCAGTGACCACAGTTCAACTTGGCAAACCTGCAACCTTCACATGTGTTTTAGCTGATTCGGAGTATAGCAATATACGAATCAAGTGGTACAAACAGAGTTTTGGTGATACTCTTACATTAATTATTACGCTGATGAAAGGCACTGCAAATCCCATGTTTGAACAAGGATTTCCTCCCTCACGATTTAATGCAAACTATACTACAACCATGAGCTCTCTGACCATTTTGAAGACAATCCAAGAAGATGAGGCATTGTATCACTGTGCATTCTCTTCCTGGAGGACGGATCATTTTAGTGGCACCTATCTGTCCTTAAAAGGTAATGCATGTGCACGTGTATTGTCACTAGACTAGATGTTCTAACTCTGCTTCCTATACTACATGATGCAGACAACCTTTCACATTTTCCATTTGTATTTTGTAGGAAACACTCAGAGGACATCAAACTATACTGTTGTTCAGCAGCCAACAGTATCTGATCCAGTTCGTCCAGGAGACTCTGTCACTCTCCAGTGTTCAGTCCTCTCCGACTCTGAGAAGAAGTCCTGTCCAGGTGAACACAGTGTGCACTGGTTTGGAGTTCGATCACATAAATCTCATCCACACATCATCTACACTGATGAAAATGGACATGATGGATGTGATAAGATATCTGACACTCAGAGGAGTTGTGTTTATCGCTTCTCCAAGAACGTCAGCTCCTCCGATGCCGGGACTTACTACTGTGCTGTAGCCACATGTGGAGAGATATTATTTGGAGATGGAACAAAACTGGACTTTGAAGGTAACTGTAACCGTTGTCTCCCTTTTATTGCCACCTTAAGTTCTTTTAAGGTTGAAAAAAATAATCTTTGATAGCACGACTGTATATTCTGTATTGGCTTGTTTCAACCCAAGACCTTTTTCTTACACCAATTATAGGAAGGAAAGGAAAAGGGTTCTGTGGGTTTAAACAGTGTTTTGCTGTACATCATACAATAACCCACTGGCAAGTCCGTGTGGCTGAATAGTTTGATAAGGACGTTTGCATCTTTAAGTGTTGATTAGTCTTGATTAGAAGTCAAATGAAATCCGTACAGATCAAGTGTAAGCAAATATTTGTGGAATGTAAAATCCTATTTTGTGTAAATACATTTTTTATTTACTTTTACTAAATGTCATTTGTGTTTCTTTTTCATGTTTCAGGAACCGGCGCATGGTCTTCTGGTATTATACAGACGGACAATGCATTTCTGCTTCTGCTGTGTGCCGTCTTGGCTATAAGTGTGATTGTTATATCCGTCCTTATTTATGCAATCAAGAAGAACAAGTGTGGTTATTGCAATAATAAAGGTAATATGTTACCTCACTGTATCACACATAGGTAATGCTAATATCATTAGTGTTGTGACAAAACTGATTCTAAACTAATGCATCCTTTTTTATTTTTATCTAATGATTTTATAGCTGCTGTTTCCCTGCAAGAAAATGTTGCAAAAAGAAATGTAACGGTAAAATCAAGTTATCAAAGAAAGTTATGATTTACATTGATTACATTGATTGGTATTTGTCATCTAACACAATTTGTGATATATTTCCTCAGAGAGATGAAGTCGCATGGATTTATTCTGCTGTCGTTTTTACTGTGATGAAAACTGGCAGTGGTGGAACAAGGGATGCAAAAGCAGCAGAGAGAGAGAGGATCTACACCGCAGTCAAGGCTTTTGGGTTGGATTAGCATGGATTAGTGGACTGTTTGTGGCTGTTGATGTTTTTCTGTTTAAAGATAAAGTCTTTTATTATATGTGGAAGTTAGGTAGTGTTCTGCATATGATGTATATCTTGCCTTAATGTTTTGTTCTTATGCTTACATGCAAAAGTAGTCGATTACATTAAAACAGTGCATTTTGTTCCATTTATGTAAAGAGTATAAATGTTGTAAAACAGTGCATTGTATCTATTTATACTGCAATCACACTTTCTGTATTTTTCAACTAGGTTATTTTTAGTCATTTCCTCTGAAAACATTAATTTAACATGAATATTTCTAAAAAGACCTAAGCTCTACCAAACTTTGCAAGTAATTCTGAATATGATGTGGATCTAATGTAACGTACAATGTGACTGTGATTTAAGTCACAACTGGGAAGTTCTATTGTTTTCATCATTAACAGTGGAAGGCAGAGTTATGTTGCAGGTTAGTGAACTGTGTGACAGGATGTGCTGCTGCAGTCATAATGAAAGACCAAAAAAGTTTGGCCTGTGATGTCATTATGCAGCTAGAGGTCACAACGCAGGAAGCCTTTATATTTTGTCTCTGTGTAGGTACAATAAAGGTGGATAAAGTGAATGCATGTCAGTTTATCCTGTTGTTTGACCATTTGAAATTTTGGGTAATTGTTATAAAATGATTAATAATTTTAGCAAACCATGTTAGTGCATAAAACACACTTGATCTATACCTTTATGACCACAATACACCACGATATGTAAGAGTCATATTTAACTATGATCATTCAATATATTTTCCTAACCATTTATACTGGTAAATAAAAGGGGGGGGGGGATCACAAATTTAGTTCATAGTAATAACCAGAACATGTATTTATTCCCCTTATTCCATTAAAATACATTAGTGCAACATATAACCAGATTTTCATACAATAATAATTTTATATGCAGGTGATAGTGTTCACACACAAATGCCTTAACGCCCAAATAATGAAGACAGAAACTGTCAGATGTTGAAATGCAGTGTAGAGCTCAAAAATAGTTAAACAAGAGAGAACACAATGCCTACACCTAAATTATGTGTTGGGTCCTTTGATGTAAAATATATTTTAAATAACTGTCCATCTGAAAAGATAATATAAACAGTCATTTTTGTCAACAAAACACAATTTTGATTTTGTTTATTTACAAAATATATTTTACACAGCATTGTGCTGTACCTCAGTGGTACTATTCCCTACAGCACATTTAACAAACCAACTGACTAGTTTGTATTAGTCATAAGAGGTTTTCTTTTCTGCTTCTGAGCCTGTGGCTGTTTTTAGCATCTACAGTGGGGCAAAAAAGTATTTAGTCAGCCACCAATTGTGCAAGTTCTCCCACTTAAAAAGATGAGAGAGGTCTGTAATTTTCATCATAGGTACACGTCAACTATGAGAGACAAAATGAGAAAAAAATCCAGAAAATCACATTGTAGGATTTTTAATGAATTTATTGGTAAATTCCTCAGTAAAATAAGTATTTGGTCAACTACAAACAAGCAAGATTTCTGGCTCTCACAGACCTGTAACTTCTTCTTTAAGAGGCTCCTCTGTCCTCCACTTGTTACCTGTTTGAACTTGTTATCAGTATAAAAGACACCTGTCCACAACCTCAAACAGTCACACTCCAAACTTCACTATGGCCAAGACCAAAGAGCTGTCAAAGGACACCAGAAACAAAATTATAGACCTGCACCAGGCTGGGAAGACTGGGAAGAATCTGCAATAGGTAAGCAGCTTGGTGTAAAGAAATCAACTGTGGGAGCAATTATAAGAAAATGGAAGACATACAAGACCACTGATAATCTCCCTCGATCCAGGGCTCCATGCAAGATCTCACCCCGTGGGGTCAAAATGATCACAAGAACGGTGAGCAAAAATCCCAGAACCACACGGGGGGACCTAGTGAATAACCTGCAGAGAGCTGGGACCAAAGTAACAAGGGCTACCATCAGTAACACACTATGCCACCAGGGACTCAAATCCTGCAGTGCCAGACGTGTCCCCCTGCTTAATCCAGTACATGTCCAGGCCCATCTGAGGTTTGCTAGAGAGCATTTGGATGATCCAGAAGAGGATTGGGATAATGTCATATGGTCAGATGAAACCAAAATAGAACTTTTTGATAAAAACTCAACTTGTCGTGTTTGGAGGAGAAAGAATGCTGAGTTGCATCCAAAGAACACCATACCTACTGTGAAGCATGGGGGTGGAAACATCATCCTTTGGGGCTGTTTTTCTGCAAAGGGACCAGGACGACTGATCCGTCTAAAGGAAAGAATGAATGGGGCCTTGTATCGTGAGATTTTGAGTGAAAACCTCCTTCCATCAGCAAGGGCATTGAAGATGAAATGTGGCTGGGTCTTTCTGCATGACACTGATCCCAGACACACCGCCCGGGCAACGAAGGAGTGGCTTCGTAAGAAGCATTTCAAGGTCCTGGAGTGGCCTAGCCAGTCTCCAGATCTCAACCCCATAGAAAATCTTTGGAGGGAGTTGAAAGGCCGTGTTGCCCAGCGACAGCCCCAAAACATCATTACTCTAGAGGAGATCTGCGTGGAGGAATGGGCTAAAATACCAGCAACAGTGTGTGAAAACCTTGTGAAGACTTACAGAAAACGTTTGACCTCTGTCATTGCCAACAAAGGGTATATAACAAAGTATTGAGATGAACTTTTGTTATTGACCAAATACTTATTTCCCACCATAATTTACCAATAAATTCATAAAAAATCCTATAATGTGATTTTCTGGATTTTTTTTCTTCTCATTTTGTCTCTCATAGTTGAAGTGTACCTATGATGAAAATTACAGGCCTCTCTCATCTTTTTAAGTGGGAGAACTTGCACAATTGGTGGCTGATTAAATACTTTTTTGCCCCACTGTATGTCTGAAAGAAAAGCAGCCTGGGCCGATCTGCTTTCCTCTTATATTGTATTGATTAATTTAGCTCCCTCTATGAACTAATGTTTCTGTATAATATCTGATCACAATTATAATGATAATTTAACAGTGTTTTTTGATCTTGTGGGAAAACCCAGCCTCACCTTTGACCACTGACAAAAAAAAATGTCTGGTGCCATTTAATAAGAGGGGACTTTCGGAATGATTTGCAGCCACTTCATATCCTTTTCTATGCAGAGTGACTTCAGTTAGAAAACAATTGTTGCAGTGTGTGTGTGCAAGGCCCTGATCATAGACATGTACACACATGAGCCACACTGCAAGACAAATACTCTGGTTCAAGTCAGGTCAAGTATGCAAAACATCTAATCGAATACAGTTTGAAGTGCCCTATAGGTTGAGCTTAAAATGTTTTGATTGGCCCATCCCTCAAGATCTACTGAATATACATTACAAAATATATGATGATTGGAAAAATTGCTAATGAGTTATGGCCGATTTCCTGCTAAGCCCCGCCCTTTGCAAACATTTTTTATTAATGGTGGCCATGTTTTTTGACCAATCTTGTTCATTTATAGTAGAAATGTGTATCTCAATCCCGCAATGCTTTATAAAAAATGGTGTTGATGGCCTCAAAGTCCTAAAACAAGATGTCATATTACATTTTTGACATTATGCAAATAAAAAAAAATCCATCATGGCGGACTTTTATGGTCCAGGAGGTTTTTTGGTAGAGCACATTAAGCTGGATATGTGTGAGAAATTTGAAGTCAATCGGACCTACAGTGTAAGGGGCGTGGCCTTTCCAATATCGTGTTTTTGGCCGTTAGTTACAACGCCCCCATGTGGCTTATTGAAGTCAAATTTCGTGAAACATTTCCACATCATTTCCATTTATGTTGACAAGTTTAATGTCTTTAAACCTTTCTAGCGCACGTCAATTTAAGCCCCGGCAAAAGACAACAAATTTGATAACAAACGGCACAAAATCAATAAGGCTCCACCCCTTCCGAGTTTGCACCCTAAATATAAGTGGCAGTGCAGTGGCAGATTAATGATATTAAAGACAAATTTAAAGCAATATTAGGTGTTATGCTGACAGAAGGATAAATCACTTTTGCAGCTTGTACAATGCAAACACTCACTTATCTCAGAAATGACAGTGAAAGATTTCTTACATTTTCCTTTCTTTTTTTATTAAAACTTTTATTAATGATTGAAGATGTGGTCAATCTTCCAAGCATCATTACAAATTTCCATTCTATTATTTCAACAAAGCAACATTAGCAAACACGAGTTAAAGATGTAGATGCTTCCACAGCCACGCAGATGTACTGGGGTCATTCTGAGACCTTAACATGGCCATGTCTTTTGTAATCATGTTGATTTTGAGTATTGTTGCTCTTGAGCAGAAACCTTGTATCTCCCTATTTCATTGTTTCAATTTTTTTTTATAAATAAATGCTTTTGGTCGCCCTTTACGTCTGTAGGTTTTAAAAAGTGACGAGGTGATTTTGTTTGACTTTTAGAAAAATAGCTCAATAATGTTTATTAATATATAACTTAATATTAATAATTTAATAATTTAATTTATGTGAACATTTCCTGAAAAGCAAAGATTTTGTACATACAAGGTTTTTGCCCTACAGCGACGGTATGTTTTTGTGTATCTTTGAAGAAACATAATTCCAGCCTTAAGTGTAAATTAACAATCCAACATCCAATCTTATGTAAAGTTAGCATTAACACACACTTTATCTATGCAATACATATTGAGATGGCTTCCTTACATATAAAGAGCTGAACTCCTTTTCTTGACAATCAGTGGATTTCACCCAAACAAAAAAAGTACTGTTTCTCTTTTTCCTCCCTCTTCTTCGTCATTGTGGAGAATTCCAGTGATCCAGTAGTTCAATGCCTCTGCATCACCATCCTTAAATAATATTTTTTTTTGTCAGGGAACAAAACAATCTGTCAATACATGTTCTGTACTTCATCTTTGCTGTGTACTAAGCTGACCTTCAGTTTCGTGAGAAAATAAGAATGGCAATCACAATCAGGCAGAGAGCCAACAGTATCCCAAGCATGATGACAACTGGGTCCCATTCTTGTCCTGAAATTTAATAAAACAAAGTCAGCAGACGCTTAACCCTTGTGTTGTCGTCCATTCGACCATGCATAATCCTCCCGGGTCAAAACTGAAAATCACTTTTTCTAACGTTTTTGTCACTTTTGGCGCTTTTTTCAATGTTTTTGGCACTTTTTTGACGTTTAACGCTTCTTTTCACTACCATGTATAAACACAACTAACAACAACATACTAGACTAGATTTACACTTATTTTTGGAATTCATGATCAATAAACCTCATTTACAGGAAATTATTCCTAATTCTTGAGTTAAAAAGCAGAAATTATGATATTTTTTTTAGACTAATATTAAAGGAAGAATAATCACAGAATGGTACATGTTAACGTTCAGTCGAGATACTGTTTCTAAAAATTTCTTTTCAAATGCAATTCAAAATTCAATGAAAGTAGATATTTTTGTTGTACTTGTGAAGCACGTTGTATGGAATCATCCATGTTATTTTTGGGTAATCAAAATTATTTCTGATATAGACAACGGGATTTAACGGGTCAAGAAATATGAGCGATCAGACCGGTTGTAAACATGCCGACAGTTTAATCAGATGAACTACCACTTTATTTGGAATTAAAACCAAAACTGAGTGCACCTGTAATGTTGCTAATAATTCTTCATCACAATACCATGTTTTCCTAATTGATAGAACTGTAATGGTCCGACAAGATATTTTAAATGACTAAATGACTTGGAAATTATTGGAACAACAATTTTCAAACAATTATATATATAAAAAAATGTCATGATTAATACAACTGTAAAAACATACTTGTCTCCACTTTAGTTCCTTCACCAAACAGGATCTCTCCACACGTGACCACAGCACAGTAGTAAGTCCCAGTATCAGAGGAGTTCTGTATAGTTTTGGACAGACTGTAGACACAACTTCTTTCCTCTTCTTCATCACTGTGAGTGTAAATGATGCCTGAGTGAGATACTTCTGATCCAGATCTGAACCAGTACACACTGTGTTCACCTGGACACTGATCTGTGTTTCCTTTGGTCTTGAAGAGAAGTGAACACTGGAGAGTCACTGAGTCGCCCGGCTGAACCGACTCAGTCTCTGGACTTTGTTTCACGTAGGCAGATTTCTGCAGGTTTTTATGATCTGTGTGATTCACAAAAAGGCAGTTAATGAATATTTTAGTATCGACAAAGCAGCAAAGAAGGTCACTGAAATGAACATACTTTACCATTCACAGCCAAAAGTGTGCCGTTAATAAATGTCATTATGTATGCCGATCCTGCTTGACACAAGTATGTTGCTTCATCTTCTTTGCTTACATTTGTGATGTTGAGAACATGCTGAGCGTTCACATTTGTTACTGTGAATCTTGAGTTGGTAAATGGTTCTTGAAGTGTTATTTTGTCAAAAGTTCCTGCTGCAACTGTTTGGACCATATGTCCAAACTTCAGCTTATACCAGTAAAACAACCCAGCTTCAATCCCAGAGACGGAACATGTCAGAGACAAACTATCTCCAAGTTCACCCATAGTCAAAGAGATCTGATGAGGAACCTCTGAAGTTTGAATCAGGGCTAAAGAAAAGAGACAAAAACTGTTACAAGGACAAAAACTATGAAAAATGTAACAGCAGACAATTAAACACAAATAGAACCTACAATACATATACATATACAAAAAAAGGAAAATAAGAAAGTCAAAACAGACTTTTTGACAGTAGTACTCATCTTAATGTAGAAAACTAAAGTTCCACTTACACAATGTACTTAGAAGAATCAAAGCAGCCAGTCTTCCGATCATCGTGGTACAGAGCTCTTCTCTTGCACGACTGATGTCTTTCCACTCAAATGAAAGATTTTGTCACAAGGTGAACAAGGTTTACAAAGTGGAAATCTTACTGATTGGCTGAAACATAGAAAATGCACTTCCTGTTAAATTTTCAGTGAATCTAATATGTACAGTTTATTGTTTTACACAGATAGACTAGCTAATAAAGCAACATAAGCATGACTGAAAACTGTATTATATATGATTATAGATAATAAAACTGTATTATATATGAATATATATAGTAAAACAATCATTCATAAATACAGATAAAACTGTATACTAAAACTATGTTTAGTTTCTCTATGATTTTGTGATGCTAATAGCAAACGGAAAATACCCTGGAGTTGTAGACACCAGAGATTGTATTCATATTGTATTATATATGCATAACAATAATTATTTATTCCTACAAAGTCATAGAGTAGTATCATAGCAAAGGCAGCACTGGGATGAATTAAAAATTAAAGACAGGATATTTATAGTACTTATAATTATTTTAACTGTTTACGTTAAACAATAATTCGATGGACGATGGATATTCTAAAGGTGGATTGTTAAATTGTCCTATAAGTTTTTGTTGAGTATATGTTCCTGTAGCAACTGTTTGGGACATATATCCAAGAGGCTGCTTATACCAGGAGAAGAATTTGCCTTCCATTTCAGAAAGTGGACACTGCAAAGTAACATTCCCACCAACCTTAACCACAGTCAAAGGAATCTGGTGAAGAACCTCTGTAGTTTGAATCAGGTCTGAAGAAAATGACAAACAGTAACAAATTATAGACAAAAATAATGACCATCGCAAGTATCAACCTTCAGAAAGATCACTGTCTTTAGGCACTTTAACACAGTTCAATATAAACAATGGTATTGTTTAAAGTTGCACTTACACACTGAATTAAGGAGAGTCAGAGCAGCCAGTCTTCCAATCATTGTGGTTAAACACCCTTCTCTTGCACAACTGATGCCTTCTTACCTAAATGAAGGTTTGGTCACAAGATCATCAAATTGTACAAAGTGGAAAACACCCTGATTGGCTGAAACACAGTAAATGCACTTCCTCCTAAATTTAGCAGATCCATGATCCAGGGCTCCAGACTAACTTTTTACTAAGAGCACTGAAGCCCGTAACTAAAAAATGTAGGGGCACAGGCAGAAAATTAAGGGGGCACACATAAAACCAACCTGCAACGCAGTTTCTCACATTTCCTGTTATGGTTTTGGGTATTTTGTCTTGTATTTTTGTTGCCTGTTTAGTTATTTCTGTATGTTTCCTGTGTTTGTATATTTATTCTATATTTTTCTGTTGTGTAGATTTTCCTCATGTTGTGTATTCCCCGGGTTATGTTCTATTTCCTGTTTTATTTTGATAGTCTGTGTTCGATCTTGTCTTGTCTAGTTTTACTTTCTGTTTTCCCGCCTGGTCTGATTGTCCTGCCCCGCCCTAATGTGCTTCACCTGTTGTATCACCTGTCCCTCGTTTGTTCATTACCTCTTGTATTTAACCCCCGTGTTCCCTTTGTCTCTTGTCAGATCATTTTTGTATTCCTGTGCCGTCAGTCTGTGAGTTTTTTTTGTATCCTGTTTTGCTCCTGCTTTTCTGTTTTATTCCCTGCCGGACGTTGTGAGTTTTTCCAGTCTCTGTACTGCCGGTTTTTTTGTGTTATATTAAACTCTTACATCCTACCACCTCCTGCCTGTCCGCCTCTCTCTGCATTTGGGTCCTCTTTTCCTTGCTCCCTCGTCACATTTCCCCCATTTTAACTGTATTACTGATACATGCTTTGGTAATAAATACATAAACTACAATCTGCTGTCTTATTTTAGTCACATTTTAATTGAATGCTGCTAAACAAATGCACATTCAGATATGTAAACAAAGTATTATTACTGTTAATGTACCGTATTATTGCCTTTGCCTCATACAGGCTCTCCCTCCCTCCTCTGTTTTTTTTTAATTTTTTTTGTTAACACTGAAATAGCAATCATATATAAGGTGATTAAACTTCCATAGTAAAGGGAGTATATTCATAGAAGCTGTCTCTGAGCTCTCTGCTGTCACATCTCTACCTCTCTAACCCAAGTGAGGGAGCATATGTGTGTAGCAAATGTCCGTGCTAACATTAGCATTGATGAAAAAATGCAAACACATCAGTGACTGCAAGGGCAATTAAGCGATAGCTCGCAGTTGTGACATTTAAGTAAAATCCTGTCCTTTTTGTCTAAGACTGAATACAACACTGCCGAGGTCTATCAACACAGCTCCGCCAACCGCAAGTGCACGCAAACCGGGTTGAGACCGTTGGCAAAGTGGGATGAAGAGAGGAAGGCTAATGTTAGGCTAGCCTTAGCCTAACAGCACTCCTTATCGGCTATTACTATGAATATACTGAATTTTATGATCTGTGTGATTCACAAAAAGGCAGTTAATTACTGGATTGTTTAGTATCGACAAAGCAGTAAACAAGCTCACTGAAAGGAACATACTTTACCATTCACAGCCAAAAGTGTGACGTTAATACATTTCATTATGTGTGTCAATGCTGCTTGACACAAGTATGTTGCTTCATCTTCTTTGCTTACATTTCTGATGTTGAAAGCGTTCAAATTTGTTTCTGTGAATCTTAAGTTGGTAAATGGTTCTTGAAGTGTTATTTTGTCAAACGTTCCTGCTGCAACTGTTTGGACCATATGTCCAAACTTCAGCTCATATCAGTAAAACAACCCAGCTTCAATCCCAGAGACTGAATACAAATAGTTCGTCCAAACATCTGGATGACCTAATATGTTTTTATACATTTTACAACATTTTTACAGCAGTACTCGTCTTACAAGTGCACTTAGAAAATGTACTCCCATTGTGGCACAGAGCCTTTCTCTTGCACAAAGTGTGATGTCTTCACACCCAAATGAAGGATGTAGTCACGAAGTGATCATACGGTGGCCCTGAAGTGCAAACCACGGCAGCAAATCCCACAAGAGAGAGTAAATCCTTAGCCTGGTCCAACCAGACTCTCGTACATTTAATTTGTACAGAGAGTCTGGCCACTCTCCATTGACAAGTGTTAACTTCCTTGAAGGCGGGTACTCTGTTAAAGTTTAAAACTATTGGATCTGCCCAGAGCCACTCTGGATCTGCCATAACCAATCGCTAACATTTGGTCGTGACATATGTCATGTGCATGTGCAACAATAGGGGAGACCAACAACTATCGGCTTATATTTAGCATTAGCATTGCTAGTGTGGTGACTTTTAATAGTAATGCTGTGATGCTGTATGAAGAGGAATCCGCCGACACTGTTCTTGATTATAAAAGGTTTTATTCAAATTCAAGATTTTCAGTACCAATGTTAACAAACTCCTGCAGAAAGTTTGGAGAACAACCAACCCAATTCTTCCAATAAGTCGTTCTGCCTTTTCTTTGTGTGCATATGGTATATATTCTGTGCATTGCATTAACATGATTGGGTCAGAACTGACCAATGATACCTTCTTTTCTGGCTCATCTCCAAATAAGGACTCTTCTGTCCAAGGGGGCTCTTCTGCTCATGTTAACAGTTTCCAGATGTTTCAGTAAAAGTAGGGTAAGGGTCAAAGGAATCCCTTACAAGAAAATCCTCAGTACAAATGTATACAAAGTCATGACCTGTTCAGATACCACACTAGCGTTAGCCTTAGCCAACTCCTTCACCACTAACGGAGCGAGCTGGAAAATCTAATCTTTCCCAAACTCCGTGGGGAGGAGGGCCACAACATCATGGCCACCAACACAACTCAGCAACACAACACGACAGCATTTCGCCACAACACGACAGCATTTTGCCACGGACCCATTTGTAAATTAAAGACAATGGAACCAATCACGATGAGGATTAGTGTCCAATATGTACCCACCCTTTCCATTTCAGTCTTACTGATGCTGTCGTGTTGTGGCAAAATGCTATTGCATTGTTCGGGTTTACTGCCGTGGTTTGCTCTTCAGGGCCACAGTATGATCAAGGTTTACAAAGTAGAAGTCATATTGATTGGCACAAATGCAGACATTGCGCATTGCCCTAAATTTACCAAAACCATTTTTACCAGTTTTAAAAAACTAATTAGCAATATTACTATATTCAAAAATAACTTTTCTTTTTTATTTATTTTTGAAAATGTATCAAATTAACATCTACTAAATTAACCTTTAGTGAGATGGCTTTCTGAGCCTCAGGGAGCAAACGACAGAGCGCTTATAGCTGCAACCACCACAGATGTCTGGTGATGCAGCATATGTGTATTCTGAGATTGCATACGTACTTGTTAACAGGCTTGTTTACAACCTCCGCAATTCTGACTTTTTCTGAAAGAGACTGACTGATTGTTGCAAATATGTTTTGCCTAGTTTATACAAAGCTATCTAACACCATGTACATACTGATGTACATAGGCAGCAGACCCACAAAGGAAAGCTGAATGACTGACAGACTCATACAAACTTTGGTTACACTTTACTTGAAGGTATCTACATAAGAGTGACATGACACTGTCATGAACGTGTCATAAACATTATAAACAAGTCATAAACGTTTATGACATAACGCTTCTTTTAGTGAGTGTCATTCGGTTTTTGTCATGACAAGTTATGGTTAGAGTTAGGGTTACGGTTCATGTATCATGACTGTGTCATGACAGTGTCATGTGTTCATGACAGTGTCATGTTACTCTTATGTAGATACCTTCAAGTAAAGTGTTACCCAAACGTCTTGTCACAACAGCAAAAAACAAAGACATGTTCTGTTGAAAATGTTCTTGTTCTTGTAGGTTCGGTACATGCACTGTGCATCACACTGCTAAGGAAAGGAAACAAGACATTTGAGTCCACCTCACAGCGATAATGTATTAATTTCCTGCTCCCTGCAGGCACATTGTGTACGGACGTATATACCAAAGTTACCTTTGCTGTGTGATCTTTAAACTGCATGTTGGACTAAATATGTAAAGCTCAAGGAAATTCTGAAAGTCATTCTACGAAGACACATTATATATTTGGGTGTCTTCGTGGCATGAATAATTGATGTAGAGTAAGAGATCAGGATGTTGCAGCAATAGAGCAAAACAATTGTCTGCACCTTTTTATAAAGCTCTGGATTAAAACATGTAATGTGTAGCACTCCCCTGTCTTTCCACAGCAACAAAGACAAAAACCTGGTGCACTGAAACACACGCTCACGCTGACTGGCAGTGCTCGACTAAAATACTGTATCACTGACCAGGTGTGGGTTTGTGTAACCCGCCTGCACAATTAAACTATTACTATTGCACATGTTTTGCTGACTTCAAACCCCCTTCATAAGACTAAAATGGTGAGAAGACAGGAAGAAAAATGGCTTTTGAAATCACACCTTGTTTTGGCAGCCCAACCACAACCAAGCTAAACTTTCCACGCGTCATTTGTTTGTCAGTGGCGATTGTTAATGTGTGTCTGTACACACACAGTTTCTATCCCCGTGTTCATCCCCTGCACAGTACTTTTTATGTAGTGATAGATACAAGATCAACAATACAGTAGAGTATCAACAAACTCCTATGCAATGTTTTAATCTTTTGATGAGTTTGAGGTAGTGTACTGGATTACATTCAGTCGTGAGGTGTCCCTATTAATTCCTCCCCCACAAGAACACACATGAATGTCAGGTTAATCTGAAACTAAATTGCACATAGTGTCAACATAGTCGACAGTTTAACAGCTCTGCTGTACTCTTCCTGCTGGTATTCTTCACTACTGATGACTGACAGAGTGGGCGAGGACATCACTCATAATGTGGAACCTCTCGTTTTGTCCTGGGGTTATTTAAAATGGCTCTCTTTCAATGTGACAATCTCTGTCTTTTTATTTAATTCACACAAAATGAATCTGATAAATTAAAATTAAATTTATCTCAGTGGTAGTGACAAACCGTTGGCTTTTAAATTGTCATAAGAAACACAGTATTTATAATTAGATTATATGAGCTAATGAACAAAAAATGTTTGTAAATCTAATCTGCTGTTTAACAAGTCATGTAATTTTCACCAGCAGATGGCAGTTATGTGAAGATGATATGTAGTACTGTCCAGTGCTTTAAAGTCTCAATATACAGACGTGACAATGTGAAAGACCACAAAAAACAGACAAGGGCAGGTTAATGGTATTAAATGTAAATTAATGGAACTACAGACTTTCTGGTTTAGCAATGAATTTTAACCATTGAAAGCACCACCACCGTAAAACTTAATGAGTGTGTCGTGCGTGATGTGGCCCTCTCATACAGTGGGCTGCACACATACCTACTGTAGATAAGTGGAATTACTTGAATTTTGCTGAATGGAAGACTACTACCAGGCAATTGTCGTGATTGCAGTGAGCAGAAGGTTTATGGTGTCACGGCTTTGATAAATGTGTGAAATGTGTGTAAAAAAAGGTGTAGAAAACTTTAACTGACTTCCTCAATCTATTAACAATCTCGACCGGCATTGGAAACTTAATTGGAAACAACACAACCAGCTGGTACTGCCATTAACATTTCATGTGCTACACGTGGTATCTCTGTTTGCCGCTGTAGCCCCGACGAAGAGGTGCACATCAGCTACAGATAAAGCTATGACTCCTTAATGCAGGACCAATAAATCAAGCTTAAGACTTCACTATTTTATATTTAGTGGCAATTACGAGACAAAAAATAATTAAGTTTGTATTAGTGTGTCATCCATGTAGCATGGTGAAAACAGATGAAGCTTGCATGCTGTCATAGCCATTTTTGTAAACATAGCCACAATATTCTCCAACCTCAACCAAGTGTTTTAGTTATCTTCCTTCAACCATACATTAAAGCTATAGTACGTAGTTTCTGTCTCCCCCATGAGGAATTCTAAGTAATGACAACAAAACTGTCGGCTCGTACACATGATACAAGCCTTCCGTGATTGTGCACCGCCCCCACCACTCCTCCACACAATTAGCCCCGCCCCCCTCAGTTACTGTTGCTACGTCCGACAAACAAATGGTCAAACACAACCAGCGCGACAGATGGCCATGACGGGAAGAGGTATACCCGTGCGTGTCAGTGACCTTTTTTGGAGCAATACCTCCGTGATATCCTCCAGATCGAGGCAAAAGGGGTTACAGTATGCAGTGGAGGGATATATTAAAAATATAAAAATACGCAATGAAGGAGACACGACTACTATCGAGGCTAATGCTAAGCTACCGGTCTCAAGTGAAATCTGAGAAACCCCATGACCTGTATCTCAAATGCGGGATTGGGGAACTCAGGGGTAGGTTTTCCGTTCATAAAATGCTACATGAAAGATAAAAACAAAATGGTTTAAAGTTGCTTGTTGGGGCGCTATGTTCGACTTTGTTGTAAACTGACGAAAAATAAAGTTGGGGAGCTCAAAGACCCAACACAACAGCAGCTAATGTAGCTAGCGTTAGCTAACATGTTAACTAATGTTGGCTAAAGCTAAAGGGCTCGTTAAACTTAGCTTGGAGAGTAGGTTAACATTCTGTCAATGATATCCATGGAAATCATAACTTTGGTCCAATTTGTGTTCTTGCTTCTAGCTAGTTAGTAGATCTAGACAACACTATGCTTCATAATGTTGGACACATTTAACAGGGCGTGGGGTTGTCCACCCTGTTTTATCCATTGTAGGCACCGCTCACGTTGTGTTTTCAGCTTTGGGAATGGAAAGAACACAACTCCTCCAGACAATCTCTCGGGGTATCTAGTGTCCGATTTACAAACGTCGTGGGCGCGCCGCTTCACCATCTTGCTTGGAGTCAATGTTTGTCGGACCTGCTCACATAGTAACGGTTGCTATGATGTGTGATTGGACAATGGCCGTTTTGGGGGAGGGGCCGACGAGAAGTCAATTGCTAGTACCAATGAGGACACAGGATTAAAATGATGATGATTAATGATGAAATCTTCAGAAGAGGTAATTATCTTCACTCCCATTTTCTGCGTGCGGAAATCACCAGACAACACCATTACCTAAACATAGCCATACAGAGAAATACAGAGAGTTTTGTGGAGCCGATAGTCTTAACTAGTCTTAACCGATAGTCTTAACTAGTATCTACTCATTTGGCAATGGCTTGCCAAATAACTTAAAAAAAGTTAGGCACTAAAGCTTTAATCATACTGTAGCTGCCGAGCACAGATATTGTAGAAATTAATCATTTCAAACCATTGATATTGAACATTTACTGTAAAATCAAACAATTCTGTGTTTTTCAGAATCCAGCATGAGTATTCTGTCTGGAGGTTGTTGGTTTCGTAATATGGACCAATCTGCAGATGGAAATCCAATTCTGTTATGTCGAGTGTGAGAAATAAGTTCACTTCAAGATCAAATGGCATTAGGGCCATAAGAAATTTGCATTTGCTGTTGTTGATTTTCTTCACAGGAGAAATGTTGTAAACAAAATATATGTTGTTTACTGTAAACATCCACCCTGAGAACCAAACATGAGATGACAGAAGCTGGTGTTGTTTCATGTGTTTAAGTTGGAAAGTTCTGGTTGACATATTTCCACTGTGGTAGTACAGTTAAACGCCAACACAACGAAAGGCCAATCAGATTGCTCTGAAAAAGTTCCCTCCCATTTGATATAATTACAATAAGCTAAATCATCTTTTGATATGATCTAAATTAGGTGCAGTCTCTCATGTGGAAAGAGCAGAAAATGCTTATCATATGTTATATGCTGCTCTTGCTCAAAATTGGACGTAAGTATTAAGGTCACATTGAATTCAAATATATATTTAAAATACATTTGTTATCTTCATAGAGGGGGCATATGAATGTATCTCTGTTGTTAATCATTGTTCTGATTTAATTTTTTTTTCAGGATGCACAGACAATCAAACTTTTGAGACAAAGACTGTTGGTGTTGGACAAAATGTGACTCTAACATGTACTCGCCAGAGAAATTGGCATTCAACAAACTTATTTTGGATCAGACTTGTTTCTGGAACCTTTCCTGAATTTTTAGGAGGAACAATAGCCTATGATTTCAGTGTTTTTGAGACTCGTCGCATTACAGCAAAACAAGAGCCTGGCACATTTGTTCTGCACATTACCAACACACAGATAAGCGATACTGCAGTCTACTACTGTATAAAAGTCAGACAAAGTTACATGACATTTTCAAAAGGAATATTTCTGAGAATCAAAGGTAAATACAGCAACAGAAACTCCAGATGCTAAGTCAGTATTATAGAATTATACATAATTTTTAACAGCAATTACATATTTTAATGTTTTCATTTTTCTCACTTGTACATAATAAGTTAGTGTATGCTTGCATGATGCATATAGTCATAATACTCTTTTGTTTATAAATAGATAATTGTAAGTTAAACCCCCCTCCTATAATGTAATTGAATTGAGAAAAACTGGTTTATTATACGGTATGTTGTTTTGATTTTCAAGGACCAGAATCTGATATCACTGCCGTCACTTTGGACTTTCCATCTGTTCCAGTCCGTCCAGGAGACTCAGTGACTCTCCAGTGTTCAGTTCTCTCGGACTCTGAGAACAAGACGTGTCCAGAAGAACACAGTGTGTTCTGGTTCAGAGCCGGATCAGATAAATCTCATCCCAGTTTAATTTACACCCAATGGAACAATAGTGATGGATGTGAGAAGAGTCCCGAAGCTTTCTCTTCACAGAAATGTATCTACAGCTTCTCCAAGAACGTCAGCGCTTCTGACGCTGGGACTTATTACTGTGCTGTGGCCACATGTGGAGAGATATTATTTGGAAATGGAATAAAACTGGACAGTGAAGGTAACGGCAACATATTTCTATGTTATGGTTTAATTACCACCATCTTATCTAATAACGTAAATTATTTACTACTATTTCTTAACTTTGATTATGTGTTTCTCTTCATAATGTTTCAGTTGTTGGCACGTGTGATTCACAGAACAACAACACAATTCTCTTTCTGCTGTGTGCTGCTTTGGCTATAGGTCTTGTAGTTATAGCCTTCCTTGTTTATGCCATCAGGAATAAATCCTGTGATTGTTGCAACGGTAAGAGACGTTACTCATCAATCTATTAAACTGTTTTTCCCAAACATAATTGGATTCACATTTGTGCTGTGTATACGACAAGTGCAGTATCATGTATCTTCAAGAAAGCCAGATCCAAATAATACTTTTATACTACATTTTATGGTTTTAATATTATAGCTGGCGTGACTCTGCAAACAAATGCTGCAACAGCCAGCGATAATCAGCAAAGTGAGCAGGTGAGGAATTTAAAGATGCTGCTATACTGTATATGTGCATGCATTGGAATCTGATCTCTCATTTTCAATTTTGAACTTTCTTTCGTCAGAGCCGTGATGACTCTTTGGTTTATTGTACACCGAACTTTACCAGGAGAAAAGCCGGCAACGCAGGGAGAAAAAATGCAACAGCAAAGGATGAGACAATCTACAGTGATGTTAGGGCTTTTGTAACAATTAACAATCAACATAATGAATTTGCTCAGTGATGCTAATGTTATTTTTCTGTGGCACAATTTATGGAAAATGTATTGCTTTAGCAGCACTGGCGCTTGCATTTCACCTCAGAATACATAATATATGGGGTATACCAAATATAACAATGTATTCATACACTTAAAGATGTTTTATGCATAATATGCATAATATCAATATATTTTGTCCAAACTTTTGCAAACATTTAATAATATGTTTGAGTCCTGTTACTTCAGAAAAGAAAATCAAACAGTATTATGCAAAAACGACCTCATTAAATAGCTACCCTTTTGGATATAGGTTGTAGAATTGTGTTCCTAGCTATAACATTTATTATTTAGTTTTTGTGCAGTTTATTATTAAAACTTTCAAAAGGGTTATGATGCATCTGACCTAATCTGGCTTTTCGGAAGATTCATCTTCACAGAGAACTGTGAGAAGGGTGACGGGGCAATCACATCCCTAAACACGGTTTAAAATGGTGTATTTGTTAAGCTCAAATAAACTTGAGATCTAAATAGTGTTTGAATCAATCAGGGCAACAACAGATTCCACCGAGCACAAACAAAGTTTATTTTCTACAGACATTCATGGCCACTATCTATATATTTTCTGTATCATGATTTCAGCTGCTGTTGGCGTGAAAAAACACAGTGGTGGTAAGAAAATTCCACAGGTAAAAAACATAATGGTACAGTAGAAGTAACCTTATTAAAATAGTTATTTTTGTTATTTGACTTTGTCATCTCACATTTCCTCAGAGAGATGAAGACATATATGAAGTATTTATTCTGCTGTCGTCTTCACTGTGATGAAAACTGGAAGTGGTGCGATAAAGGATTCAAAAGCAGCAGAGAGACAGAGGAGCTACGCTGCTGTCAAGGCTTTTGGGATGGATTAGTGAGTTAACAGGTCTGTTTGCCATCAGTTGGTACTGTATGTTAGTCTGTTTTGAGCTAAAGGGTTTATCTGATGTAATGCTGTAAGCGTTAGGCTATATATCATTTTGACTAACATTTGAACTTGTGTCTCTTTCATGCAAATGTGCACAGTTAAAAGTTACATAGCACGGTGCCCTGATGGCATATGGATCGGGTAAAGAACACAAACAGCAACAGCCCAGATTCATGTCCAGCTGGAAAATGTTTTTTAAATGTCATTATTTATCTCTCCTTCATTTCTTGTTCTCTCGCTACTATTGCTATTCAATAAAGGACAAACATGCCTCCCCCAAAAAATTGTTAAAAAAGAAAATGGCAAAGTAATTAGCTTTTTTTCCAGCAAAATCTGTCTATGACAACTAGGATATTCTCAATTTTGCAACAAAAGAAAAAAGAAACTAAGTTTCCGTTAAGATGGACATTACTTAAATAATAAGGTTTCTACTGTAACTGGGAGTAATTGTAAATATGGAACTTTCCACTGGATCAGTGGACCTGTATTTTTTTGTTGCTGTGTAACTATTTGTAAACATGATTTGTAACTCTATCAAACAATGTCAATAAAGAAAACACTGCTTTTTTTGCCAAACTGTTGCTTTTGGTGTGATCTCTCTAAAAACAAGTGTTGGTTCAGCTGTAGATTCTCTCTCATTTGCCAGAATCACTGAAATCCATCCAACATTTAAATGATAACAAAACAGAATGCATCAAGTCTCTAACCTTAACAACCTGATAGGTACAGTTTTTCACAGGCAAACTGCTGCTCTTAAGGAAGATGCAGTTACTCCATATGAAAAGACAATATAAATATACATTTTTATGTCAACAAAAGCAAACACAGACATGTTGACAACAAGCACCATTACCCTACTGTTGGATTGCAATTGGGAATAAAAAGCTACGTGTAATCCCACCCAAGATTTAGCTCTGTAGAGACTCAGGAACCGTTCCACAGACTGCTCTGTCTACAGAGAGGGCTGGTGCTGGTTGTGGTAATCTGCTTTAACAACAGAGTACACACACTCTGGTGGCGACTCTCTCTTGTTCCTCATCCCTCTTTTCACTTTCCTTGTTGAGAAATTCAGTGCTGCAGGGTTGATTCTTTCTGGCAAGATTAGGTCAGTAATATCAAGACCAGATCTAGAGTATACATTGCTCTACAGTGATCTTAACATAGTTTATTTTATGTAATTTCTTAATCATCATCTTTTTACTTTAAATCCATTTATCATGCAGTAACAGATGTACCAGCTCAACACTCAGTTTAATATATTTCAGTTTTATATATTTTTTCTTGTGTTATGAGTATAATATATTTTATGTCCAGAGAATCTGAAAAATAAAAATAGTAACGTTCCTTGCACACTTGAGTCAAACATTTTCTAGCGTAAATTTCAGACTCAGTGTTCAAGGACCTTAGGACTATAGGCAGAATATTTATCACCTGACACACCCACATCTAGATCTCTAGTTGGGTGAGAAGAAATGTGGCCTAAACCACAGAATATGAGATGTGAAGAGCTCCCAGGTAATCCTAAGTGTGAGAGATAGAGTGCTCTCAGTTTGAAAAACCAAACATATTACTCCTATACTTAATTAAATCAATCCTGGCTTCTGATAAAAAACAGAATTGATTTAAAAATATTGCTCACTGTATACAATCTAATGGCCTAACTCCTAATTACATCTCTGACCTGCTCACTGCTTACAAACCCTCCAGAACTCTTAGATCATCTGTCGCTGGTCCCCTTACTGTACCCATGATCAGAATATTGTTATTATTATTATTATGATGCAGACACCCCTGCTCAGAACAGACCTGACTATGGGCTTCAACAGGCTGTGTGGTGAGGGAACAGCTACAAGAGGCTTCAGGAGGCTAATTTGTAGTTTGTCTTATTAATGTGCTCATTCAAAGTACAAACCCTAAAGTGCATGCGTGTGTGTTTGCGTGCGTGCATGCGTATGTGTCCAACCCTGCCGAACCCTTTACCTACTGCTATAAGTTGTTGCGATATTAAAATAATCATAAAAAATAAAATGTTATTCCTTGCCTTTAAAAAACGGCCTGCCTCCTAAGGCCAAAACAAAGAGTGAGAAAAGTAGTTTGTATTGACACCTTAGTTTGAAGTCCAACTACAACAATGCTAACGTTTCCATGCATTTGTTATGACTGTGAATGTGTGTTTATCTGTTTATGTGTGATAGTACAAAGTGTGTTTTGGCAGGTAGGTTGTATCTATTTTAATTCTTTATACATCTCCCTCAGATACAAATATGCAGTTCAGAAACTGTAAATCGCCTCCAGGTGAATGTGTTGCTGTGATACTGTGAGAGTGTCTCTCTGCTGCTGCCTTTCACCACCACTGAAGAGAAGTGAGTATAGAGGATGGATGGTTTGACAGCCCTCCTCTGTATGCTGTGCTCTTCCTGCTGAAGTGACTGACAGGCAGAGTGGGCGGGTCATGATGTGGAGCATCTGAATTGCCTGGCTCTTACAAAATTTAAGATGGCTCCTCTGTCTTTGTGTGTCACTTCAGTAAATGGCTGGATACATATTTTTGAAATGCACACAATTCAAACTTAAATTCATGATTAACTGAGTGAGTGCTACAGGCACTGTTGTAGGATTTTCTATCAGGCCTAGAGACATAGGCCTATATATTTAATGATACATTACATGTGATGCATTTATATTTAAAGGTTAGATCAGTGTCTATTTTAAAATTAATATTTAGAGTTTTAATTTTTTTTATAATCTAACACAAAGAAGTCATTGAATGCAGAAAGGGAGAACATTGTATATACTGACCATGTGCACAAACACGGGCACCCAATGGCATGAACACACAAAATGGCTTGTATCGGCAGCAAGTAATTCAGGCTTGGTTCTTTTCCTCAGACAGCATCCCATTCAGAAAATTCTGAAAAACTATATTGATTTAAAATTGTGTTGCATGGATTACACACTGGCAGTCTAATACCAAGGCTGAACGTTTAAGAGCCATGCTTTTTATAAATCCTTAAATGTATACACAAACACATATACAAAAAAATGATTGGCAGTAATTCAGCCTGGTCTCCTTTGGAAACAGATTCATATGGGACTTTTCTGCATTTGTGTGTCATTCATGTCCTTCAGTGGGTTTGGAGACAACAACAGGAACCCTGCATTGCAAACTGGAGATGTCAAGTTTAAAAGACATATTAACTTGTGTTTACTCTCAATATCAGTTATAGAAACTCACCATGAAACCAAAGTGTGTTGTTGGTATTGTTTTTATGTGTTTAGGTTGGAAAGGTGGTTGATTTGTTTTCCACCGTGGTCATAAACTGCAACACACAAGACGCCAATCAGAATGCTCTGAAACTGTTCCTTCCCACTTGATATACATTATGGTCAATCATTTTCATAATGCCATTTAAATTACAACAGTCTCAAGTGGAATAACCAGAAAATGATGATTGTGTTTTATTTACTGATGATGCTCAGAGTGGGGCGTAAGTATATGTTGAAATCTCAGATTTACTCCATATATATATTTAAAGTATCATTATGTTCTTACAGTAATTAAGTTTAATTCTTTATCTGTTGTTAATGTAATATATATTTTCAGGATGCACAGATGATCAGATCTTTGAGACCAGGACTGTCGGTGTGGGAGGCGATGTAAGACTGATTTGTCCTCGCCAGTCTACGGGAAGCTTGTTTTGGATCAGGCTCGTTTCTGGAGAAATTCCTAAAGTCTTAGGAAAAACATTTAGCTTTGAGAGTGATCCTCGCATTACAGCCACAGAGGAGTCCAGAACATTTGTTCTGCATATTGCAAAAGCAAGGCTAAGCGATACTGCAGTTTACTACTGTATGAAAATGCATCGACAAAACTTCACATTTTTGAAAGGAGCAGACCTGAGAGTTGAAGGTAAATGCATTCCTTAATTGTATTACAACTTTGTTTAAAAAATATATGTTAACAGTTGTATTTTGTTTAAAGTTTCAACCTTTTTTATTTCCCAGGACCAGAACCTGAGCCCACAGCTGTCCCTCCATCTGATCCAGTCGATCCAGGAGACTCAGTGACTCTGCAGTGTTCAGTCCTCTCGGACTCTGAGAACAAGACGTGTCCAGAAGAACAAAGTATGTTCTGTTTCAGAGCTTTTAATTATACTCAAGGAAACAGTGTTGAAGAACATGAAAAGAATCCAGAGGGACTCTCGACAAAGAAATGTATCTACAGCTTCTTTAAGAACGTCAGCTGCTCTGATGGCGGGACTTATCACTGTGCTGTGGCCACGTGTGGGGAGATATTTTCTGGAAACGGATCAAAACTCGAAACTGAAGGTAACTGCATCGTATTTATATGTAATAAGATAATTAGAATATGTGTATGTTCGATTAAGGTCAAGTGCCACAACATGAAATGTGTATAAATTACTCTTAATTACTGGACATTGAAGGTAACTGTCATTGTGCTGTCAATTAGGACATTTGCTTACTTAAGTGCTAGATTGTCAGGTAATCTATTACAATCAAGTATTGTGTTTTAAAATTATTTTACCAGCAGGTGACATGAAAGATCTTTTACTTTATCTGTTGTTTTTTCTATTTGATAATGTTTCAGGAACCAGCGTGTGGTCACTGAAGGCCAATACAATTATTGTTCCGCTGTGTGCTGTCTCGGCCATAAGTTTGATTGTTACTGCCTTCGTCATTCACGGCATCAAGAGAAACAACGGTAATGGAGCATACTCATAGTTCTCTGTCCAACAGCATTACATAAAAAATACTGCATTCTTATTTAATATCTATATATTTTCTCTTTCATAATTGCAGCTGCTGTTGGCGTGAAAAAACACAGTGGTGGTCAGAAAATTCCACAGGTAAAAAACATAACGGTACAGTAGAAGTAATAGAATAGAGTAGAATAAATCTTTATTGTCCACCACAGTGGAAAGTTTTCTTTGGCTCACCAGACATACAAGACCTTATTAAAATTGTTATGACTTTTTTTTTTTTTTTTTTTACTTTGTCGTCTCATTAATTTCCTCAGAGAGAAGAATACACATGTATATATTCTGCTGTCGTCTTCACTGTGATGAAAACTGGAAGTGGTGTGTGGTATCTGAACAGGTCATGACTTTGTATACATTTGTACTGATTCAAAAGCAGCAGAGAGACAGAGGAGCTACGCTGCTGTCAAGGCTTTTGGGATGGATTAGTGAGATAATGGGTCTGTTGTATGATAGTCTGTTTGCTATAGGGTTTGCTATCTTTGGCTTTTAGGTAATGCTGTAAGTGTTATATCACTATAAATAAGTATACCTACCCCCAAAAATTGTTAAAAAAGAAAATGGCAACATAGGCCTAAGGGACTATTAGTTATTTATTTAAGGGGCCACCAGAGGAGTTTTGGGACCTTCAGGCAAAAGACACAACCCTCCCATCACCAGTAGAAGAAATTCTATGACCCTCCAAAGATTTTTATTTGGAATATTTGGATATTTGGAAAAAAGGCATGACCATCCCCCAGCAATTTATCAATACCTTCTGTGCTGGTTTGCACTTAGCAAGGAAATACAGATTCCTATTGTTATTTTACAGCCATGACATACCTGACTAAACCTCTGCATTCTCATCTGACGCATACCACTCCTCTGTTATGGTGTGGTGGCCATTTCAGTAGATTTACTCACTAACATTGTTGCGGAAACACAATAAGCATGGAAACTAAATGCACACTTCCTGCATTAATGCATTACTTCAAATACTAAGTTACACCTCTAGTAAACTAGTATTCACATGAAATAAAACAATAAAATATTGAGACCAGTCAGCAAGGCACTCTGGGTAGCCTAACATTCAACACACAAACTGGTTGCTCGTCACTAGCTGGTCACTAGGCTTCTTCGCCATTTAAACAAAGTGGAATAAACTTATAAAATCTACACAAAACCAGCAATCAATTAGTAAGCTGACATCAAATGAGGCATTTAGGAAACCTTTATTGCAACCTTGGCACGGTAAGATGTCCAGACTAGTGCAACAGTCATTTTTGTTTTTTGCGTCCTGCTGCTCCCATCGTCAGCCAGGAAATACTTTTTTTTACTAAAGCAGTATATGAAATCGGATGTGTTACCTACCACCATTTAGTTGTTTGGTGTTATGATTGATCATGCCAGACGTAATTCATATTGAATTATTCCACTAATTTTTTAAACAATGAAATGACCCGTTTCAGCCACCAGGGGGCAGCTCCCCCTGCCCCCCAGAAAACTCCGCGTATGCGGTCAGACCCATGTGGTAGCGAAGGAGGGCCGAGACTGAGAGCTACATATGAAAAATATGCACCAAACTAGCCAATTTGAAATGTTGCTGTTTCGTGAATACAAAAGTTGGGTGACGCCCCCCCCTCCCCTCTCTGGACTGAAAAATGTTGGATGACCCTCCCCTCAGCACAGAATAAAAAGACATGACCCTCCCTTATTTTCCTCCGGTGGTCCATTCCATAAATACCAAACGGTCCCTAATTAACTTTTTCCAGCAAAATCTATCTATGACAACTGGGTGATTCTTAATGTTGCAACACAGCAGAAAATAAAAAGGAATTAAGTTTCTGTTAAGATGGACATTACATATAAATAATAAGGTTATACTGTAACTGGGAGTAATTGTAAATATGGAATTTTCCACTGGATCAGTGTTGGCAAAGATATATCAGAAATTCTAAAATTCGAGAAAAAGAACACTGATTTCAGATTAGTACTCTGTATCAGCCTCTAACCTGAATTTTGTTGCTGTGTAACTATTTGTAAACATAATTTGTAACTCTATCAAACAATGTCAATAAATAAAACATATCTATGACAACTGGGTTATTCCTAATTTTGCAACACAGAAATAAAAAAAGACACTATGTTTCAGTTAACATGGTCATTATTAAAATTAGGTGTTTACTGTAAGTGGGAGTAATTGTAAATTTGAAGGTTTCTACTGGAGCAGTGTTGGCATTAATACATAAGAAATTCTAAAATTCGAGAAAAAGAGTTCTGATTTTGCATCCATTATCTGTTTTGTTGTAGGTGAGTGTAACTATTTGTAAACATGATTTGTAACTCTATCAAACAATGTGAATAAATGAAACACACTGATTTTTAGTGCCAAACTAGGATATTGCTCCGGTGACGCCGGAAATTCCACGGTTTATTTTGTCCGGATGTCCCTCATCTTCCGTTTTCTTTGTGTTGGCATTCTAATCTCTGGTCGCTTTCTGAGGACTATGGTAACTGCTCCTCAGATCTCTGCAGGGTAAATCCAGACAGCTAGCTAGACTATCTGTCCAATCTGAGTTTTCTGTTGCACGACTAAAACAACTTTTGAACGTACACTCGTTCCACCAAAACAAGTTCCTTCCCCAGGCTATTTATTTTGCAGCGGCACCGTTATTGCACCTGGCTCTTAGCGCCGCCCAAGAAGATTGTGATTGGTTTAAAGAAATGCCAATACACCAGAGCACATTTTTCTCCCATTCCGGAGTGCTGTGTGGACTAGCCAGACCTTCCTCCGCAGTGCTGTGAAGGAAGGTCTGGCAATGCTAGACTACTGCTGGTGTGATCTGTCAAAAAAACAAGTGTTGGTTTTGCTGCAGATTTCTGCGAAAGCAAACAGACATGTTGACAACATGTCCCCTTACAGAAATACAGGCACATATGCTTTGACATTAAAGTAAAAAAGCAACTGAAAATCTGGTGATCTTTCACAAAATCAGCTGAGTGCAAAACATCTTAAGAAAATATACACATTCTGACTCATACACACCCTATCACTATTGGATGGCAAATGGGAATAAAAAGCTACGTGTCTCTCTGTAGAGACTCGGTAACCATTCCACAGACCCTGCTCTGTCTACAGAGAGGGCTGGTGCTGGTTGTGGTAATCTACAACAGAGTACACACACTCTGGTGGCGACTCTCTCTTCTTCCTCTTCCCTCTTTTCACTTCCCTTGGTGAGAAATCCAGTGCTGCGTAGTTCATTGCCCTTGCTTCACCATCCTGCAAAAATGTAATATTTGTGTCAAGTACAAATATTTCAGAGATTAGGTCTGTGACATAAAAAAACATATCTAGAGTATAGATTGCTATAATGAATTTACAGTGAGCTTAACAGTTTCTTTTATGTAATCATTTCTCATTCATCAGTGCATTGTTTGACTTTAAACCCATTTGTCATACAGTAGCAGATGTTGTTCCAGCTCAACAGTTTTATATTTTTTTGTTGTGACTAATATTATGTGTCATGTCCAGATAATCTGATAAATAAAATTAGTAAGAGTATAGGCAGAATATTTATCACACACCCACATCTAGATCTCTACCCCCAGTCAGTGCAAATCAGACATACCGCTACATATTTACCAGATCATTTGATTGATCCACAGTTGACCTGTCATAATCATGATGATGGGAGGCACTCAATGCTCCTGTTAAAAAAAGAAATACCCTATCAATAGAGGACAGAGATAAATGAACAACATATTTTTATCACATTTTCAGTTTTGGGCTTTGCAGTTAAACACATTTACTCCTGTAATGTGTTCAATACACCTTCAGTGTTATAATGATAACCACTGATTAACTTCACTAGAGCTTTGAGCAGTCGTGGGTGAAGTGATTTGCTCAAGAGCAACTGGACAGTAGTTTGTAATAGCATGTAACTTCTGTAATTGGATATTTCTGCTGCAATAGGACATGGTGGTGGGACATCATCTATAATAACCAGGAGGTTTGTGTTGCCTTCCTTCACATACAATATGTTTGCATAAAGAGTATTTAGTTTGCCGTAGTGATAGTTTTATTTGGGTAAAGTATTTGACTATTTCCACTGTCATCATATTTTTATTTAGATTATGGTATTGTTATGGTTCAGACAGTCAGACTTAAGTGAAATTAAAAAAGTAAGTGTGGTGAACCTACCTTTGCAATGTTCACAAACTTTCCTTCGATTTCCGTAGAAAATAAAGGCGGCGATTACAGTCACACAGCAGGCCAACAGGACTCCAAGAACAAGGACAACTGGTTCCAGTTCTGATCCTGAATCACATACACTTCTAAATAAGAATTATTTTATTCTGGACCCTTGGGAGTAATCACTTACTAGTTAGTTTAGAAAACGAATGTTTGTCACTAGGCACAATTTGTATGTCATTTTAACCAGGCTAAATGAATTAATGCAAGATGCATACATGATTTTCATTCAACTTTCAAAAACATACTTGTCTCTACTTTAGTTCCTTCACCAAACAGGATCTCTCCACACGTGAACACAGCACAGTAGTAAGTCCCAGTATCAGAGGAGTTCTGTATAGTTTTGGACAGACTGTAGACACAACTTCTTTCCTCTTCTTCATCACTGTGAGTGTAAATGATGCCTGGATGAGATTCTCCTGATCCAGATCTGAACCAGTACACACTGTGTTCACCTGGACACTGATCTGTGTTTCCTTTTGTCTTGGAGAGAAGGGAACACTGGAGAGTCACAGAGTTGCCCGGCTGGACCCACTCAGTCTCCGGACTTTGTTTCACGTAGACCGCTTTCTGCTGACTACAATCTGCGTAACTCATTAAAAAAGACATTAAAAGAAATTCATGATTTAAATGATTTGCTTGACATAAAAACTTGAAAAACACTGAAAGTAAAAGATGTTTTACCGTTGACAGCCAAGAAGATTCCATTGACAAAACTCTCTGAATATCTCGCTCCATAGTGACAGAAGTACAGTGAGGAAAATAAGTATTTGAACACCCTGTTATTTTGCAGGTTCTCCCACTTGGAAATCATGGAGGGGTCTGAAATTGTCATCGTAGGTGCATGTCCACTGTGAGAGACATAATCTAAAAAAAAAAAATCCAGAAATCACAATGTATGATTTTTTAACTATTTATTTGTATGATACAGCTGCAAATAAGTATTTGAACACCTGAGAAAATCAATGTTAATATTTGGTACAGTAGCCTTTGTTTGCAATTACAGAGGTCAAACGTTTCCTGTAGTTTTTCACCAGGTTTGCACACACTGCAGGAGGGAGTTTGGCCCACTCCTCCACACAGATCTTCTCTAGATCAGTCAGGTTTCTGGGCTGTCACTGAGAAACACGGAGTTTGAGCTCCCTCCAAAGATTCTCTATTGGGTTTAGGCCTGGAGACTGGCTGGGCCACGCCAGAACCTTGATATGCTTCTTACAGAGCCACTCCTTGGTTATCCTGGCTGTGTGCTTCGGGTCATTGTCATGTTGGAAGACCCAGCCTCGACCCATCTTCAATGCTCTAACTGAGGCAAGGAGGTTGTTCCCCAAAATCTCGCAATACATGGCCCCGGTCATCCTCTCCTTAATACAGTGCAGTCGCCCTGTCCCATGTGCAGAAAAACACCCCCAAAGCATGATGCTATCACCCCCATGCTTCACAGTAGGGATGGTTTCTTGGGATGGTACTCATCATTTTTCTTCCTCCAAACACGGTTAGTGGAATTATGACCAAAAAGTTCTATTTTGGTCTCATCTGACCACATGACTTTCTCCCATGACTCCTCTGGATCATCCAAACTTAAGACGGGCCTTGACATGTGCTGGTTTAATCAGGGGAACCTTCCGTGCCATGCATAATTTCAAACCATGACGTCTTAGTGTATTACCAACAGTAACCTTGGAAACGGTGGTCCCAGCTCTTTTCAGGTCATTGACCAGCTCTTCCCGTGTAGTCCTGGGCTGATTTCTCACCTTTCTTAGGATCATTGAGACCCCACGAGGTGAGATCTTGCATGGAGCCCCAGTCCGAGGGAGATTGACAGTCATGTTTAGCTTCTTCCATTTTCTAATGATTGCTCCAACAGTGGACCTTTTTTCACCAAGCTGCTTGGCAATTTCCCCGTAGCCCTTTCCAGCCTTGTGGAGGTGTACAATTTTGTCTCTAGTGTCTTTGGACAGCTCTTTGGTCTTGGCCATGTTAGTAGTTGGATTCTTACTGATTGTATGGGGTGGACAGGTGTCTTTATTCAGCTAACAACCTCAAACAGGTGCATCTAAATTAGGATGATAAATGGAGTGGAGGTGGACATTTTAAAGGCAGACTAACAGGTCTTTGAGGGTCAGAATTCTAGCTGATAGACAGGTGTTCAAATACTTATTTGCAGCTGTATCATACAAATAAATAGTTAAAAAATCATACATTGTGATTTCTGGATTTTTTTTTTTAGATTATGTCTCTCACAGTGGACATGCACCTACGATGACAATTTCAGACCCCTCCATGATTTCCAAGTGGGAGAACTTGCAAAATAGCAGGGTGTTCAAATACTTATTTTCCTCACTGTATGTTGCCTCGTCCTCTTTGCTGATATTTGTAATAGTAAGAAAATACTGAGCATCCCTTTTTGTAGCTGTGAAACGTGGGTTGTTAAATTCTTTACTAATAGTTGATTGACCAACAATTTCAGCAACGACACGTTGGGCCATATAGCCAAGAGGCTGCTTGTACCAGTAAAAGAATCTGCCTTCCGTCTCAGAAACTGGACATTTCAAAGTTACATTTCTACCAACTTCAACCACTGTCAAAGAGATCTGGTGAGGAATCTCTGCAGTTCGAATCAGGTCTGAAGAAAAAACAGACAAACAGTAACAGTTTAAACACGTGAGAACAAAGACAATAAATAATGTAAATGGCTTCCCGTTAGATTATTACAGTACAGTACATGGTCTCACACTAGTTAAGAATTGCACTTACACATGGTACTAAGTAGAATCAAAACAGCCAGTCTTCTGATCATTGTGGTGCAGCAGCTTTCTCTTACACTTCTGATGTCTTACCACCCAAATGGAAGATGTAGTCAGTTGACCAAGATTTACAAAGTAGAAATCGTAGTGATTGGCTGAAATGTAGAAAATGAACTTCCCCCTTCATTTAGCAAACCTGTGATCCATTTTCATTTGATAGGAAATCTACATGTTCTAGGTTGTTGTTTTTTCAAAAGCCGGTGTTTTTTTTATTATATCTGTGATAACCTTTTTTGTGTTTTGTGCTTAATTAAGAACAATCATTGGAAGTCTTTAAGCAAAATCAGTCTTACTGACACACTGTATGTGTGTATTTAGAGGTCGCAAGCAACAGTCAAACTCCGGGCCTAAAAAGTGAAGCCAATGCAAAAGTGCCTTAAACCTGTATTCTATTTAATGGCCAACGGGGGGGCGACTCCACTGGTTCCAAAAAGTCTGATTATATAAAAGTCATAATTGAAATGCCCCTACTTCTCACTTGATGTATTACCTCAGTCAACATTTTCCTTATGAGTTTATGGCCTCAATCACTAAGCCATCTTTAATACAGCATGATGTTCCTTTTGTAAATTGTGATTCCCATTTACAGTAAAATAGACAATAAAGCAGGATATGCTTTAGGGCATGGCTCCCTTGTGATAGACAAGTCGCTACCACGGCGATATCCTCGGATGTCAGTCAGATCAACCCCTCACTCCTCCTCAGCTCCACCCTCTCCTCCAAATATGGTCACTTCAAAATGGTAGTCCACTGAATGGCTGAAGTCCTATTCTCACAGAGACGTTGCTGGCTTAGCACACTTTTGTAACTGAACGAAACCTGATGGTTTTGTAAACAAGAAACTATTGGAGTTGTTGAAAGCTGCATTGTCCCCTTTCAGTGTAGGCTAGCTGTTTTGCTTCCTGTGTTCAGGGAACTTTTGAAATAATGTTAGCTACAGTGTAGGTGGTAGCCTGCAGGTTTGAGGGACAGTTGTAAGGTGTGAAGAAATGTGGCCAAAACCACAGAACATGAGATGTGAAGAGTTCGCAGGTAAATCTATATGTGAGAGAAAGAGGGCTCTCGGTTCAATAAACCGAACATATTACTCCTATACTTAGATCACTTCACTAGCTTTAGATAAAATACAGAATTGATTTTTAAATATTGCTCATTGCTACAAATCATTTAATGGCCTAGGTCCTAATGACTTCTCTGACCTGCTCACTGCTTACAAACCCTCCAGAACTCTTGGATCATCAGTCGCTGGACTTACTGTACCAATGATCAGAAGTAACTCTGATGACGGTGCATTTAGTTATTATGGGCCTACTCTCTGGAACAAACTGCCTGGTGATATAAGATGTACCACAACTGTGTTGTCTTTTAAAAGCAAGCATGAGAACCCTGAGGCCTATGGCTAGCTTGCCTTCATCTCTCTGCCTGTCTCTCTCCTGCCTCTCTCTCTCTCTCTCTCTCTCTCTCTCTCTCTCTCTCTCTCTCTCTCTCTCTCTCTCTCTCTATCTCTCTGTTTTCTCTCTCTCTCTCTCTCTCTCTCTCTCTCTCTCTCTCTCTCTCTCTCTCTCTCTCTCTCTCTCTCTCTCTCTCTCTCTAAATGTCTGCAGTGAAAAAGGTCTTATCCACTTTGGTTTCCCTCAACATTTTGCCATGTGCACATTTGTGTATCTGTCCACCAAGACTTCCCACAATGGTAGACAGAAGCATAGCTTACAAAAATGTACATGGAGCCTTGTATGTTGTAGACATAATAAGTCTTCCTTTGTTAGAAAATAAATAGTTTAAAAAATATATATGTCAGCGCACAACTTGCTACTCAAATAAATAAACCCCTCCATCTCTCTAGACTCACGGCACTTTGTAAAGGCCTTCTGCATGTCTGTCGTGAGAACAACAAGCAAAGCCACATGCAACAGCTACACTGACAGACATACGCTGTGGTGGGCCATTTCTCCACCCACTGACCAACCATCAAGGCTGTTTACTCAGAACAGACCAGACTATGGGCTTCAACAGGATGTGTAGTGAGGGAAGAGCTACGAGAGGCTTCAGCAGGCTAAATTATAGTTTTAGTCATGTTTGTTAATGTGCTCATTCAAAGTACAAATAATGTCTATCTTTTGTGTGTTTGTAAAGAAGCAACTATATGCGATCTTCAATTATCACAGATGCATATTAGTTAATTTTTTAATTTAGTTTTAAAGTAGATTTTTTCATTCACCATTAATAAAAACAGGCTTCCAGTCCATCACTACATCAAGTGACTTTAACAAGGCTGTCATTGCTTTGGTGGATAATAGGGCAAATTAACTTAAGATCACAGTTCAAACTCTGTCTATTGGAAGAAGAAGACTAGGGTGATTAGCACCTCCCATTCCCATCTCTGACAGCAACTACCAATGAAAAGCGCCGGTCATATAGTGTGACTGGGGCTGTGTGTGTGTGTGTGTGTGTGTGTGTGTGTGTGTGTGTGTGTGTGTGTGTGTGTGTGTGTGTGTATTTTACCTTCTGCTATAAGTTGTTATATTGAAATATTCATAAAAATAATATAGTTATTCCTTGCCTTTAAAAAAAAAGAAGATAAAACCTTTCTCCTGAGGCCAAAACAGAAAGTGAGAAAGGTACAAAAGCTCCTTTTGTATTGACACCTTAAATTGAAGCCCAACCACAACAATGCTTAAGTTTCTGTGCATCATTTGTGGTGACTGTAAATGTGTGTTTATCTGTTTCTGTTTGCGTGAAATTACAAATTGTGTTATGGCAGATACGTTGTCTCTCTGTTTATTTTTATTCTCTATATATCTTTCAAGTTGGCAATAAACCTCTTCTCTGTTTTGGTAATTGTTTTGTGAAAGTTTGTGGTGTTGACCAGGACTGTATTATATTGTCAAGCGTTCCTGTCCACATTATAGTGAGGGTGTCAACCAATAAGTGATGGTTGCACAGGATTGTTTTATGTTAATTACCTTGTTAACCACTGGCTTATTTTATTCATGACTTTCTCCCTCAGATAAAAAGATGCAGTTCAGAAACTGTAAATCGCCTCCAGGTGAATGTGTTGCTGTGATACTGTGAGAGTGTCTCTCTGCTGCTGCCTTTCACCACCACTGAAGAGAAGTGAGTATAGAGGATGGATGGTTTGACAGCCCTCCTCTGTATGCTGTGCTCTTCCTGCTGAAGTGACTGACAGGCAGAGTGGGCGGGTCATCATTAACGATGTGGAGCATCTGAATTGGCTGGCTCTTACAATATTTAAGATGGCGTCAATATCTTAGAGTGTCACTTCAGCAAATGGCTGGATACATATTTTTTTAAATGCACACATATTAACATTAATGTAATTATAAGCCTATATATTTAGAGTTACAGTACAGGTGATGCATTCATATTTAAAGGTTAGTGCTATCAGTGCCCTTTTTAAAATAGCTTCTAAAAAAAGTTAGTTGTGTATATTCTGTTTGTTAAATCATTTGAGTTTCACTCAAATATGGCGGCAGGGATGTAAAAAATATGTCCAATCTAACACAGAGGAGCTATTTAATGCACAGAACAATTTATATGCTAAATATCTGCACAAATATGGGCACCCAATGGCATAAACACACAAGAAATACGCTTGTATCCGCAGCGGGCATTTTAGGCTTGATGCTCTTTCTTCAACGGCATTCCATTCAGAAAATCCAGACAAACTATGTATGTTGAATTAAAATTGTTTTGCATGGGTTACAATCTAATCTAATCCCAAAACGTTTTAAGAGCCATGCTTTGGCCACAAAGCAACAGGATCTCAGGAAATTTCCGTTTTGAATATATACATCCTACAATCCCTAAATCTAATATGCTCTATGGTCTCCTTTGGCATACATTCATATTGGACTTTTCTGCTGTGTGTCATTTACGTCCATCAGTGGGTTTGGAAATGTATTCCAGGAACCCTGCATGGCAAAGTGGAGACGTCAATGTTAAAAGACACATTTACCTGTATTTAGTTTCAGTGTCAAATATAGAAACTCACCATGAAACAAAGTGTGCTGTTGGTGTTGTTTCATGTGTTTAGGTTGGAAAGATGGTTGATATTATTTCCACTGTGGTGGTACAGTGAAAGGCCAACAAAACGAGAGGCCAATCAAATTGCTCTGAAATTGTTCCCTCCCACTTGATATGATTACTTTAAGGTGCATTATCTTCTAATCAATTCAATTTAAGTGCAGTTACAAGTCGAACAACCAGAAAATGATAACCGTATTTTATTTTCTGCTGATGCTCAGCGTCGGGCGTAAGTATATGTAGAAATGATAGATTTACTCCAGATATATATTGAATACATTGTCATGTTCTCAAAGTGATTTGGCAGGACATACATTTCTCTGTTGTTTATCACTCATCTGCGTTTCTCTGTTATTTTTAGGATGCACAGGTGATCAGATCTTTGACACAAAGAGTGTTGGTGTTGGAGAGAATGTGACTTTAAATTGTAACCGCCAATCTGAGCACACAGCAGCCTTGTTTTGGATCAGACTTGTTTCTGGAAACTTTCCTGAATTCTTGGCAGGAACACTTGCCATTGATTTTGATTTTGATGTTGTTAACAAGACTCCTCACATTTCAGCAAAACAAGAGCCCGGAACATTTATTCTGCATATTAATAAAGCAAAACCGAGCGATACTGGAGTTTACTACTGCATAAAGGTAAAAGTATGGACCGAAATGATATTTTTGAAAGGAACACTTCTGAGAATCAAAGGTAAATAAAATTCAGCAAACAGACCTTTCACATTCCTTAAAAAAAAGGAATCATTCTGCTTTTATCAAACACCATTGATGACAGCAGATTAAATGGTTAAAATGTTCCTATATGTTATATAAAGATACATGTTTCAATTGTTCAAAGGAAAAGTGTTTTATAATTGACATTTTTTACATTTTTGTTTTCTTCTTCATTAAATGGAGTAAAGCAATTTTACTTTCATCTTTATATTTCCCAGAATCAGAACATAATATTACTGCCATCATCCAAGACCATCCATCTGATCCACTCCACCCAGGAGACTCAGTGACTCTTCAGTGTTCAGTCCTCTCGGACTCTGAGAAGAAAACTTGTCCCGGTGAACACAGTGTGTTCTGGTTCAGAGCCAGATCAGATAAATCTCATCCCAGTTTAATTTATGCTCATGGACACCGCTGTGATGAATGTGAGAAGAGTCCTGAGGCTTACTCTCCACAGAAATGTGTTTACAACTTCTCTAAAATCGTCAGCTCCTCTGATGCTGGGACTTATTACTGTGCTGTGGCCACATGCGGGGAGATATTATTTGGAAGTGGAACAAAACTGGACATTGAAGGTACCTGCAGAACATTTTTATATAAATCATTAACAATCATTCATTTGTTTTTGAAAACATTAAGGTGATGTATCACAAAACATCATCTTGCATTGTAAATTTTTGTCAAAATATTTGCTAACTTTTATTATTTGCTCCTTATATTGTTTCAGTATTCAACGTGTGGGATTTGCAAAAGGCCAACACAGTTCTGTTTGTGTTATGTGCAGCTTTGGCTTTAAGTCTGATCATTATTGCCTTCCTGATTTATACCATCAAGAAGAAAACTTGTGATTGCTGCAACGGTAATCTTAAATTTCTCATACATCAATCTATTAAACAGCATTTTGCAAAAGTTAACTTCACAGGATTTACATTACTAATTTGTGTAAATTAACCTCCAGCATCATCATCTTACATCTTTGTTTTTATTTCTTAATAAAGCTGCCGATCTGCAAACAAATGCTGCAACAGCCAGCGCTGATCAGCAAAGTCAGCAGGTAAGGCATATAAAGAAAGGATGACACTGAGGAAAAAAATAGTGGCATATTTTCTCTCTAACATATATTAAAATCTTCTGTCTCATTATATTTTTTCATACATTTCCTCAGAGAGATACTGACTTATTGGCTTATTCTGCACCAACCTTTAAAAAAAGGAAAACTGGCAGAGCAGAGAGAAGGAATGTTAAAACAGCGGAGGGAGAGACAATCTACACGGATGTGTCATATTGTATCATCAATCATATTGCTTAATGTTTCTTACTTATGCTTGCTCATGCTGATCTCTTTCACACTTATATCCATTAATTTCCCCAATTTTCATTGGTATTTATAATTCTCAGCACAAACATGTTCCTCACATTTGCTCGTGAAAAAATAAAAACACGGACTACTTACTGCAAATAGAATGTCCATGGATTAAAAAAAAAATGGATTCCATGGGTTCAAATAGTATAATGCTGATTAACGGTGTGTTAGTGACAACATTTGTGTGTAGTTGGTTTCTGAGATGTGTCTGCACTGATTTTGTTTGTGTGGGACTGTTACTGTTAGATGCAGAGTTACACACAGTCTGAGGCGGAGAGAGGTGAAGGAAGGCCTAGTTGTAAGAACAGGCAGATTGAGAAGCATTAGCAAAATGGACGCTGATGAAATGGACTTCATCTACACAATATGTCATTGATTTGACTAACAACATTAACTCATGCCGATAGCAATTCATATGCCAAATGTTTATTTCAGCCACAATAGTAGTATGGCTCTGTCGGTCAGTCAATTACTTTGGTTCAGACTTAAATATCTCAGCAAATATTGGATGGATTGGCATGAAAGTTTGTAGAGTCAAGGTTTCCATGCAATGTATCCTAATAAGTATTTTGATCTCCTAACTTTTCATCTAGTGCCATCAGCAGGTTGACATAGTTGGTGTTGTGTGTAATGTCTACTGAACAGAGTGTAGTGTAATGTACACAGTGATGTAAGAATTACATGCCAGGGGCAGACAGCTCTGTGTCCCGCGGTTAAGATAATCAAACATAAACTGCAGCATCCCCAGTTCATGTCAGTGAACTGCGGCCACCACAACTTCCTACAACCGTTGTTAAAGAAATTGACTTTATGAAAAAATGTCAGAGAACAACCACTCAACTAAATAAACTCCTCCCTCTTTCTGTTGTGAGAACAACAAGCAAAGCCACATTCAACAGCTACACTGACAGACATAAGCTGTGGTGGGCCATTTCTCCACCCTTTGACCAACCATCAAGGCTGTTTACTCAGAACAGACCTGACTATGGGCTTCAACAGGATGTGTAGTGAGAGCTACAAGAGGCTTCAGCAGGCTAAATGTAGTTAAACAAACTCAAATGATTGATTTACTTACTACTATTAAAGTATTAATGTGCTCATTCAAAATAAAAATAATGTCTCTCTTCCTTGTGTTTTTAAAGATACAACTACAATCATATGCATCTGCATCTGAAAATATCACAGATATATATTAGTTTATGTTTTGTTTTGTTTTGTTTTAATTTAATATAAATGTACTGATTCCTTCATTAATTTGGACAGGCCTCCAATGGAACCAGTGAATGAGCACTATCCCCTCTGAAAACTGTGCATAAAAAACAACAAATCGCAGGCAGGTGTGATAAAAAATGGTCATGACATAGCGTGAATTTACCCTTGCTGTAAGTTGTTTTGATATTATTAATAGTCATAAAAGTGTGACTGTTATTCCACTTGCCTATTTTCAAACAGAAGTCAGCTTCCTGAGGCTCAAACAGTGAGAAAGATAGAAAAAAAAACCTCTGTTTTGACACCTCAAGTTTGAAAGCCCAACTACAACAATGCTGAAGTTTCCATGCATCATTTGTTTGTCAGTGGTGACTGAACGTGTGACTATCTGTGTCCGTCTGTGTTTCTCAGGTGCAAGCAGTGCTGTGCACACTAAGAAAAATCAGATGGTACAAAGCAAGACACAAAGTACATGAAAGTAAAAAAAAAAATGTATTAAGTCTATTCTGCTTTTGTTTAAATGACATTTTACTTTTCCTGCATTCTTTCATTTGTATGTTATGTGTACAGGGGCTGGACACAGCATTGTGTCAGGGGATAAGGATTTAACTGTATGGTCATCTTTTTTTATTGTCCAGCCACACGTGTAATAAGAACAACTTTATTGTTAAACCAACGTGTTTTGACATGTGGTCAACAAAATGTTGACCGTGATGAAGGCCCCAAACCACAACGCAGCGGTCTGACAAATGTTTTGTGCTAGAAACCCCCACTCTATTTTGGTAACGTCTCGTGTTTGAGGTGTACTGGACTGCATTAACTTGTCAGATGTTAATAAAAAAAAATTTTATAAAAAAAATAACAATAAACCATGCTGTCTCATGAGAATGTCTTGGGTTCAAATCCAATATTATTTTATTTCCTCCCAGGTTTACGTGGATTCCCTACTTCAAATCAAAACATGCAGGTCAGTTAAAAAATTCTGCTCCAGCCTTTTACCTCACTGAGTAGGAATTTAGACTACATTCACAGTCAGACTGCTCCTCTGTATTACTGTCACAAATAATTTATTTGTATTATTCAATTCCTATTTAAAGCTGCTATGGTCAATATATTCACATTGAACTAACTGTGTTTGAGAGAGGCTGCATGCGAAAACAAAACCACAGAGTCAACACCTGACCCTGCTGCTCCCCTCGGCTCTTCAGAGGGTTTCAGCATCTTTCCGCTCATTGTTGACTCTCACCGCTCTCATCAAAGTTTTTTCCCGTAGCAGGCCACTGTTTTCTGCTACTGTAGAGGTGGAAATCACAAATCACTTTCATCCAATCATATATTAGCATATGTTAATCCTGACTTTCATCATTGTTTTTTTGCAAATATTTCATAAACCAAGTAGTTTTAGTTGCTGAACCTCAATCATAACATAACCATGCTGTGAAAATAAAATTAATAAAAAAGAGTGCATTTAACGTTTGAAAATATCATCATTGAACATAATCTTGGGTTTGCAGAACAAGACAGAACAACACCCTATAAATCTATTTCAGGGTTTCTGGAAATCAGGCTACAAGGCCAATGAAATACTAAAGATGTACAACTCAAAAATGGATTGTATTGTGTCATATTGTTTCTTTGCTTTTTGTTTTTGGATAACTGTAGTTCACATTAAGATCAAATCATCTGTTGTGTTTACTCTGTGTCAGTTAAAGAAACCCACCATGAAACATGAAACCAACGCATGCTGTTGTTTCATGTGTTTAGGTTGGAAATATGGTTAATTTCATTTCCACCGAGGTGTTAAAGTCCTACATAATGAGGGGCCAATCAAATTGCCCTGAAACTGTTCCCTCCTACTTGATGTACAGATTACGATGAATCACTTCATAATGTCATCTAAATTACAGCAGGCTCAAGTGGAATAACCTGGAAATTATGATTGTGTTTTATTTAATGCTGATGCTCAGAGTGGGGCGTAAGTATATGTTAACAATATCAGATTGACTCCAGATGAATGTTTAAAGTATTGTTATTATCTTACAGTAATACAGTTGAACTATTTCTCCATTGTTAATGTAATATATATATATATATATATATATATATATATTTCTTCTTTTTTTTTTCAGGATGCACAGATGATCAGATCTTTGAGACCAGGACTGTCGGTGTGGGAGGCGATGTAAGACTGATTTGTCCTCGCCAGTCTACGGGAAGCTTGTTTTGGATCAGGCTCGTTTCTGGAGAAATTCCTAAAGTCTTAGGAAAAACATTTAGCTTTGAGAGTGATCCTCGCATTACAGCCACAGAGGAGTCCGGAACATTTGTTCTGCATATTGCAAAAGCAAGGCTAAGCGATACTGCAGTTTACTACTGTATGAAAATGCATCGACAAAACTTCACATTTTTGAAAGGAGCAGACCTGAGAGTTGAAGGTAAATGCATTCCTTAATTTCATTACAGATGTATTCTTAAAAGGTATGGTGACAGTTGTCTTTAGTTTGAAAATCAATGTTTGAAGTTTTATACTTTTTTAATTTTCCCAGGACCAGAACCTGAGCCCACAGCTGTCCCTCCATCTGATCCAGTCGATCCAGGAGACTCAGTGACTCTGCAGTGTTCAGTCCTCTCGGACTCTGAGAACAAGACGTGTCCAGAAGAACAAAGTGTGTTCTGTTTCAGAACTGGATCACATCAATGTGGCCCAGGTTTTAATTATTCTCAAGGAAACAATGTTGAAGAACATGAAAATAATCCAGAGGGACTCTCGACAAAGAAATGCATCTACAACTTCTTTAAGAACGTCAGCTGCTCTGATGGCGGGACTTATCACTATGCTGTGGCCACATGTGGGGAGATATTTTCTTCAAACGGATCAAAACTCGAAACTGAAGGTAACTGCATCGTATTTATATGTAATAAGATAATTAAAATATGTGTGTGTTCGATTAAGGTCAAGTACCACAACATTAAATATGTATGAATTACTCTTAATTACACTTTCACTAATTGTTAACTTTTCATATTGTGTCAGCAGTCAACATGAAGGACAACACAGTTCTCTGTATGTTAGGTGCTGCTTTGGCTATAAGTCTGATTGTTACAGCCTTTCTCATTTATTCAATCAAGAAGATCAAGAAAAAAGCTTGTGGTTGTTGCAAAGGTAAGCAAAGTCACTCATACATATATCTATCAAACGGTGTTAGGCAAATGTAGATTCACATTAATGCTGTGTTTTTATTTTATAATACAGCTGCTGTTGCACTGCAAACAAATTCTGCAACAGGCAGTGGTCATCAGCAAGGTCAGCAGGTAAGGTATATGAAGGAAAGATGTAGCTGGAAAGTTATCAGTATATTTTTCTCACTACATATGCAAAAATTAACATCTGTCGTCTCATAACAGTTTTTCTTAAATTTTCTCAGACAGACGAGGACTTGGTTTATTCTGCACCAATCTTTACCAGTAGGAAAGCTAGCAAAGGAGGGACAAAGGATGCAAAAACAGAGGAGGAAGAGAGTATCTACTCTGACGTCAGGGCTCTGGGGTTGGATTAACACTAAACACTAGATTTGCTACTCATTTTTGTCTGCACACGGTAAAAAAAAAAAAAAGTACCTCTAAAGTTGGTAAATAATTCTTTATTTTGGATAATAAAAAAACATGTAATAGCCTTTCATCTGAGATTATATTTATCTGTTTTGTAAAAGTAATATAATAGTTAAGCTTTTTAGCAATAAACCTGTTCTGTATGGATCCCATATCTATAAACATTTGTTTCATTCTTATCAAAGTTTTTAACTCTGAGAAGATTATCTTATCTTCCCCCTTTGTACATCATGAACTTTCAAGTCTGTTATCTTCCTCCATTAGCCTACATTACATACGTGCTGTCTGTGTCAATGCTATGCACAGGTACTGTACTAACAGGAATTGGTGGTTGTGTATTGTTACTTTCTTCTTAATAAATACTATGCTTTATGAAGAGCTACCAAACTGATAAGGAAATTAAAGACTTGTTTATTGAATGACTGCAATTTAGCAGAAACGACTATTAAAAGTAATTACTCAGTAGATTTAAATACTGATATATTACATTACTTTTATAGTTGTTACTCATTTCAGTGTTAGTAACGAAACATGGTGATCTGTTAACACACGTTACTTTTCTTTTGGCATTCTCAAGTCATTTCAACATGCAAATTTGAACCACTTTTTTAGTTTATACATAGGGACTTGTACATCATATGAAGTACGGCTACTCACAACAAAACAAAAATTAGAAGTGCTAGTACTCCATAGCGGAGGGTACTAACCCACTTCAAGCACTACACTATAGTATACTTTGGTTTTGCTCACAAAGGTCAGAGCAACTCAGGTCAAAGTTGAACTTTTGACACAGTGCTGCTCTAAACACCATATACATCAGTGTAAGACCATTGCAACTCACCACATACACAGCATAGAGAAGGCTGGCACAAAAGTTGTTAATCCATAATAATGTAAATACGGCTTATGACTCAAAGTAATAAACCCAGAACTGAACCTTGTGGCACTCTATAGGGAATGTTCAAAAAATATATTTTTAGAGGCCAGCTGTTGACATGTTCAAGCCTCCTCTTAATTTGCTATATATGGTGATGAATGATTTCCCTTATTTAGTCAGTCCAACACTTTGGTCCAGACAGAAATATCTAAAAATTAGTCTTGTTTTGTTTTTATCATAGCCATAAATATTATTTTTCTGTTTTAACAAAACAATATCCACACTACCAAGAGATGAAGAAAGAGTATAACAGAATATAAGTCAAATAAACTGCATGCTTTCTGGCTATAAGTGTTTGTTTGTGTTCAGGTGGTCGGAGGTTACTGGTAAATTTGACCCATTATGTGTACTAATGAAAACCCTCTGTAGATAAACTTAAAACGAGGCATACATTCTAGCATTCTTGTTATCACACTGGACTTGTATGAAAGTTGTTAGACACATAACCTGCTGCACTGTGGTCAGTTGTCCATGTGAAAGTGAAGCATCACAAATCATGATAGTTCTAGTTTACCGCTGGGATTCACTTCTATGCCTGCCATTTGAGGTTATCCCCTGGTGATAAACTTTTTATTTATTTTTTTACTGAAAGACCACCCTATAATAGCATTAGTTTTGGTGTCTGTGAGGCTGGACATTGTCATTTGTGGAGGAAACATAATGTTCATCCTGGCCCTCAGGTTCTCTGACAGACACACCTTCAACAATTAGCTCAAATAGCTAGACAAAGCTTGAGACCACACAGGATTTTAAGCAAGTTAACTAATATATTATTTATAACTTCATAATGTAGTCTGTAGATTAGTAGTGTTTGTCGTGCTGAATGGATGGTGTTGTGTAGCCAAATCAAAGAAGAGAAAACTAACGAAATGAGTACTGATCGCAAAAACAGAATGAGAAGAGCTAGCCATTATAGTCCCAAGCTGTCTTGTGCTCATACAACATGTTAAGCAACTGTTATATATTTTACTCTTTCACACTTGTACTCTTGTGGACTCTACATTTATGTTCACGACATTGATTATTGTGTTGTACGTAATAACACCAATGTTGTTGCAGCCACATCACACAAGCTCAGAATCGCGCTCCACCCCCACCCCTCCTCCACGCAGTTGCTTGTAACCAAGGAGGATTGAAAAACAATATGGACTCTTCAGAAGAGGTAATTATTTTCACTCGAGTTTCTCATGCGAAAGTCATTGGACGACACCATTTTCTAAACATAGCCATACTGAGAAATACAGAGAGAGTTTTGTGGAGCTGATAAGCTTAATTAGCTTTGATTCAAATAATTTGTCAGTGGCTTGAATGTTATGGATGTTCATTAATATATAAAAGTTATGCACTAAAGCTTTAATGATGACCTTTCACTGGTGATTAAGGTTATAATCGTTAAAGAAAACGAACAAAATAACGAAAACTAGGTGGGAAAAAACATTGTTCTTAACTGAAATAAAAAATAAAAAAGAGGCATTATAAAAAAAACGATAAGTAAAAATAAATAATGACAATTTATTAAAGGGAAAAATCCCACGAATTTGAAAGGACATTTGAGAAGCATGCACAAGGAGGCTAACCTAGCTTACCTTAACAAGTTAAAGGAGAACGCAAAGCCACCATTCCCCGAAACAGAAGCTAACCGCGGTACAGAGCATGGATGTATGGATACAGGGCCAGGCAGCATGACGGAGACAACCGTAGGACAGAGAACACTACAGGTGTGCTTTTACCGATGACCTGATAGCTGCTGGTTAGTAAATATGCAGGAACACCAAAAGCACCAACAAACCAAAGCACCTGTTTGTGTCTGTCTTCTTTAGTCCATTGGCTATTTAGGTTTTTTCATGGCACACGTCACTTACACATTCTGCACTTAACTGCGGCGTCTTGTGTAGACTGTTTACATATTTGTGCTCATCATCTGTACATTTTATGTACTGGTGTTATTGTTGAATACATTGTGAATACATGTTTCTAAAATTGTATGATGTTTTTGTTGAGTTAATATTACACAACACTTTTTCTGACGTTTTCAAATCTTGCCCCTGACAAATAACCCGGATTTAAAAAAAAAAAAAAAAAGAATAAAACTAACACTAAAACTAAGCATTTTCAAAAATAAAAACTAAACTAAACTAGCAAAACCGCTTTAAAAACTAATTAAAACTAAACTGAATTTGAAAACAAAAAAATGAAATAAAATAAAATAATAATAAAAAATGCAAAACTATAATAACCTTGCTGGTGATGCTTTGTTTTCTGACATGAAGCACAATGTAACTCATTTGACAGCTAGTCTATGCTTTTGTAAATCCAGTTTCAATTTTACAATACCTTTGGTCCAACACATTTTAATGGAATTTCATAATTTTTTTATTTGTTATACCTATTGTGGAATTTGTTGTCCAATACTGTTGTCACAATTTCACAATTGTATCCAATAAAAACTATGAAGTGTGTGAAGAGAAGAATGAGGTGAAATGCTTCTCAAAGGCCAGGATGAGACTAATGTGACAGGAAGTGCACTTTTGAATATGTATTCTGTGATAACCAATCAGATGCATTTGACAGTGTGACATACATTATCATGGCTTTGTGACATCACCCCTTTTCTCACTGAAATGCCAACAATTATTCTAACAAGATACAATGTCAAGATGATGTTATGGGTTACACTGCTTGTTCTTCATCAAGGATGTAAGTGCTATTTTATTCTGTGCAAGTATTCAGTTAAGAATTTGCATGCCAACTAGCTACTGCATATGGAGGTTTTGCATGATAAATGTTATACATCATACACTAATTGTCATTTCTTTTTTCATGTATCGTATGTTTTCATTTATTTTAGATTCGCTAGTTCCAGTTACCACAGTTCGACTTGGTGAACCAGCAACCTTCACATGTGCTCTCCATTCTAAGAAGATTGGCCGTACACAGCTCGACTGGTACAAGCAGAGTGCCGGGGAAACTCTGAAATTAATTGTGACAAAGCGTGAATCTATAAAACCTGAGTATGCACCAGAGTTTTCTGAATCAAGATTTGAAATGAATAATGATAACAATTTTAGCAACCTGACCATTCTGAGGACAATCCAAGAAGATGAGGGAATGTATCACTGTGCATCCACGGAGTGGCTTACAAGTCCTGTATGGAGTGGGACATATTTGTTAATAAAAGGTAATTATGATCTACTTTTATAGAGTCTGGCAAATGCCTCAGACACTGATCCAAACTTCCACTGTGGTAATGTTTAAGAAAAATAACTGTTTAAGGATCACAAACCTGTTTTGAAAAAATCTAAAAACTTCCCATGTCAATCCAATTAAATATACAGACACAAGTCATCTAATTATTTCCAAATGTTTGTGAATACCTGATTGTCGCTGTGTATGTTGTTTTAATTATTTGACAAAATAATCTTTTCAACCACTTAACACTAAACATGTTCCTGTGTTTTGTCCAACACATCCTCATATCTGAACGACAGAATAGGTTGATTGTGAATGACTCCCGTAGGTCCAATCAATGTTTCAACAAAGATATACTTAAATTCTACTTTGGCTTTCAAAATGTGCTTGGAAATCATTTTAACACAGTTTTGTATTACGCAGGAAACACTCAGAGGACATAAAACTACACTGTTGTTCAGTGGCCGACAGTATCTGATCCAGTCCGTCCAGGAGACTCTGTGACTCTCCAGTGTTCAGTCCTCTCCGACTCTGGGAACAAGACGTGTCCAGGAGATGACAGTGTGTTCTGGTTCAGATCTGGATCGAATAAATCTTATCCGGACATCATCTACACTGAAGGAAGAAGACATAATGAATGTGACAAGAGCTCTGACACTCAGAAGAGTTGTGTTTATCGCTTCTCTAAGAACGTCAGCTCCTCTGATGCTGGGACTTACTACTGTGCTGTGGCCACATGTGGGGAGATATTATTTGGAGATGGAACTAAACTGCAAATCGGTAGGATTCTGTGTTCAACACTGGAGGTGATATTCAAAACATGTTAATAACATCTTCACTTACGTTTTTTACTTTGTTATCTAGAGCGAACAACAAGTGTTGAATTTATTGCGCTGGTGATAGCAACAGTCTGCTTGGTCATTCCTATGACTGGAAACATTGTTTTCATCTGTTACCGAGCTTCAACACCAGTATGTTCACAATTTAAAGGTAAGTTGTGTGGACTGAGTCAGACATTTTTACTTAAAAAGTTTATATAGTGTAGAAAGTGTAACAGACAGGACATGACGAACCTTAACTTCATGTTGTTGGATTAAATAATAGATATCAGTAGAAGTCAGTTATTTTCACACATTATTAATACCTTTGTAGTACACAATGTCATTAATGAAGGATAGTTTCCAATTTTATTCATTTATTTTTATTGTTGCCAGCTGAGGAACTTTATGAAAACTTAGATTCACTATATAAGATTTCTGTTATCTTTCATCGTTAGGAATAGAAAGCGCCTCTTTCCAAGCAAGACATGACAACTCAAGACAATCTGTACATGATATTGTAAGTAACGATACCAAATTACATTTGTTAGTATTTCATGAACATAATTACTCACAGCACCATTAACAACATTAATACAATCAGCCTTTTATTTGCTGCACAGACTGAAGATGGACTTGATCTGAACTACGCTGCGTTGCATTTCTCTAGTTGAAAACTGAAGAAAGTGTGTACTTTCAAGTTAAATGCTGAATGTGAATGTGTCTATAAAATCATAAAGGTTGGTTTAGAGTACTGACCTCTTACAATGATGATCATTTTAGACGTTGTGGGTTCCCCTCTAACTTTTTTGAAAGTGAGGTGTTTTATACCAAGAGTAAGTATAGCATTTACCATTATTTGATCCTTGTATCATTGTATGTGTCTGGATGTGTTGTCATTCTTTTATCTTAGAAATGTTAACCTTTAAAGAGTAAGATCCTTTTTGTTAACATGAAACAGCCCTGAAATTACTATCGCCAAACCCACTGTTCCAACATTCCAACATCACCATGCTGATTTGGTTGAAATAACACCTTGATTTACCCATTTTAATGTGAAAATATGCTGGCTCTATACTAATTCATTACACATAAATGTTAAGCACTAGAGAGTCATCGAGTCTCCTGGACGTACTGGATCTGATACTTTTGGCCACTGCACAACAGTATAGTTTAAAGTCCTCTTGAGTGTTTCCTGCGTCAAAAAAAACTGTGTTAAAAGTTTATCATCTCCACAAATTTTTAAATATTAAAAAGGTTTTAAGAATAGTTCAAATGTAACATGGATTTGATGTAATACTCTGCAGAAATATAAACAAACACATTTTCCAGGAAATGAATTAGATAGTTAACCTCCACATTGACAAAACAGAGTCATATACCTAACACAACATTTCAACTGGATATTTGAAATGTACTGTATGGTGAATTTAGAAATCCTCTCCAAAAATGCTTGGTGACACAAAGTCAAGTTGTTTTTCTTAAGAAACATTAACACAGTAAGCGATTCCAAAATATTTTAAATAACAGATCACATATGACCTTTTAATGACAAATAGGTGCTGCTCCAAGTAATCTCCATCCAGTCTATGAGTGCACAGTGATACATTTCCTCATCTTCTTGAATTGTCTTGAAATCGTCAGATTGCTGTTATTTTTATTAACTTTTACATCCAATCACGAGGCAGAAAACTCTGGTCCATACACTCTGGTTTACATGTTTCTGCAGTTTCACAATAAATTTCAGAGTCTCCCCGGCACTCTGCTTGTACCACAGATGTCTATCATTGAAGTAATTAACAGGCAAAACACACATGATGGTTGCAAGTTCACCAAGTTGAACTGTGGTCACTGAAATAATAAATGACAATAGTGTATAAAGAAGCAACAAGGTCAATACGTGAACTATCACACATGTAGTTTGAGTGCAAATATTTAGATTCAATAGCACACTCACATCCTTGATGAAGGAGAAGCAATGTAACACAGAACCCAATCATGTTGACACTGTATCTTGATAGGAAACTTGGTATTTCAGTGAGTAAAGGTGATATCCTGTGAGTCAGAGCATCAAATGCATCTGAATGGTTAACACAGAATAACAGTCAAAGTGCATTTCTTGTCACACCGGTCTAATGTATAGCATATTACCCCTTCTCTCTCTCATCCATTCACTAAACTATATGATGTTCATAAAGATTCCCGTTTTTTCTGAATTTCAGGACCAAACTTAAGTTATTTAAATTTTTACCAATTCTTGCAAATACAATATGTCCCACTGCTGTTATGCTAAATCATAAATGCTACATCACTGCTCCTGCAATGACAGATATCCCTTCTTACTGAAGAAAAACAAGACAGAGTATAAAGCCATGCCAGTAGCTATGTGAGGTTGTACACGCATGCGTTGAACACATATACATCTGTCACGCTGCCATCAGATTCCTGCACTGATTTAATGAACAGAGGAAGAAGACTTTAATCTAATATTATGCAGCTGTGAATATGAGATACTGTTCAATCAGACAGGATTCTGAGATGTCTTTTCGGTGCAACGTCTGAGACTCAGTCTCCACCAAAAAAAATGACAACTTTGTTTGCACCAACTCATTTAAATCAACTTTTTCTGTCTCTCCTCTGGCCTGTGCACTTTGCAGTGAAGTACTGCACAGCCAGGAAACGCAAATTTCAAGGTTAGCAAAGTACCAAACTGTCAGAGCGCTACGTTGGCTGGACGTTGTAGTGCCACAAAAAAAAAACCTCAGTAGTGGCATGGTTCTATGGATGGCAGTGTCAAACTTTGTTTTTACAGCATAGACTATATAAAAGAAGTGGACGTGGCCACCGTGAGGTCACCCATTGTTTTTTGGACTACTGTTTTTTAAGACTTGAGTTTCAGACTGATCTCATGAAATGGCGTATGTATGACACGCCAATTTGTATGCCATTATTGGCGTGTTATAAAGATGCATACTTGCTTTTTAGCGTGTTTATCAACGTCATTTTGCCTCCATTGACTTACATTACCTTGTGTTTGCGTGTGAATTAACGCCGTAGGAAGTAGTTTGAAAGGACACAGGACTTTGACCCAGGAGAGCGGGGATTGCATCCTGCGTTTTGGCGTTTTTCTCGCTCTGTTTGTGTAAAGCCAACCCCGTTGTTTTTTTCCTAAAACCAACCCCGTTCATTTCCTAAACTCAACCCCGTTCTTCTTTTCCTAAAACTCAACCATCACTTTCTTCTTTTACTAAAGCCAACCCCGTTTTTTCTTTTCCTAAACCCAACCATAGCTTTCTTTTATAGATTTAACACGTTCTCGCGATAACACGGTAAGAAGGCGATAACACGTCTCGTGGCATCTATGTTTACGTCCGCTGTATACAGCGTAGACATACGCGCGGATAGCTTAAAATGCGTACAGATAATACGGCACTTGGCTTAAGAAATTCAACGTGTATGTTTACGCGGTCATGATGTCATGTTGTGAGTTTAGCATTTTTGCTGTCACCATCTTTTTTTTTGTAGCCAGAAGCGGCCATATTTGGACGAAAGGGTGGAGCTGAGGAGGAGCAAGGGGTGGATCTGGCTGGGAACCCAAGGACACCGCCGCGGTAGCGACTTGTCAATAACAAAGTAGCCACGCCCTAAACCATACCCTGCTATATTGGATATTTTACTTTTAAATGGGAATGATAATTTACTAAATGAGCATCATGCATTTTTTAAGACTTCAAATTAGAGATTAAAACCATAAACTCATTAGAAAAATGTTTACTAAGGTAATAAATCAAGTGAGAAGTAGGGTCATTTTCTCGTAGATATCTACTGTATACAATCGGACTTCTTTTTGCATGAAATCCTTCAAACCACACATCGATATAGGTTGTTTATTCCTACCCTCTAAAACGACCCATAGGAGCGTTTCATAAAACGACCCATAGGAGCGTTTCATAAATAAGCACCCCTAGAGGGAACAGGAAATATGACCCACAGGAGCGCTTTCCATCCTCAACCACAGAACGTAACGGTTTTTGAACGGGTCATCAGCGTGAGTTGTGGTTGGGTTAAGGCACAAAAAAATCATGGTTTGTGTTAAAATCATTGACATTTATTATATTACTTCACTTCAGGTTATGCCCTTTACGCAGAACTTGTTTCCTTTTTTCTGTAAAGTAAAAAAAGTTACTGTTCACAGGAATTAAACCCTGGTCTCCTGGGTGAAATTCCTGTTATCACTTCCCCAACATACCTTACGCAGAATTGGGCATGCTTTACTTTGTCACCTCACGTCTTGTTGCTCGTCTTTGGAGCTGATGCTTAATAAAGATGTTGCAGAGGATACCAAGAAAATAACTTTAAATATGTCTTGCAACAGTCAAAGTCAAAGTTAATTCAGAAAAAAACAGAAGAAGCATTTGGTACCACAAGCAGCAATAGCCACCATGTTAGTGCTGTTAGTGCACCATACATAATACTACATTTTATTAACACTAAAGGAAAGGAAAATTACCGTTTCAGATTCAAAAGGCTGAGTGACTATGCCTTCAGACACAAGTGTCCTATCAGACACAAGATGCTTTTGATGATCTGACCTATCAAGTTCATCTCACCTCCTACACTCATAAAATAACCAACAAGTCTCCTCACAAGACACAATGTCAAGATGATGATGATCGTGTTGAGGGTTACACTGCTTCTCCTTCACCAGGGATGTAAGTTTTTTTAGATCTTTACTACACTTATCATTTACTGTTTAATGTCTTGTACAATTTAATTGAATCTAGATACGCTGACTCCAGTGACCACCGTTTATCTTAGTGAACCTGCCACCTTGACATGTGTTTTCTCTAATAAAGAGTTGAGCAGCAAAAAACTCTACTGGTACAAGCAGAATGCCGGGGAAACTCTGAAATGTATTGTGACACTGTGGAAATCTACACAACCTCATTATGCACCAGATGTTTCTGAATCACGATTGGAGGTCAAATATGATAAGAATTTTAGCAACCTGACCATTCTGAATACAACCAAAGAAGATGAGGGAATGTATCATTGTGCTTTTATGGAGTGGAATGATAATCAATGGAGTGGGACATATTTGTTAGTAAAAGGTAATTATGTGATCTACTTTTATAAAGTGTCATCAAGCATGTTGGATTTATATTTGAGATATACTGTACCTCAATGCTTCTTAAGCTTTCAAAAGAGAGCCCACACTTTTAACACACTTTTGTATTACACAGGAAACACTCAGAGGACATCAAACTATACTGTTGTTCAGTGGCCAACATTATCTGATCCATTCCGTACAGGAGACTCAGTGTCTGACACTGAGGACAAGACGTGTCCAGGAGATGACAGTGTGTTCTGGTTCAGACCCGGATCAGCTAAATCTCATCCAGACATCATCTACACTGATGAAAGAAGCCATGACGGATGTGACAAGAGATCTGACACTCAGAAGAAGTGTGTTTATCACTTCTCTAAGAATGTCAGCTCCTCTGATGCCGGGACTTACTACTGTGCTGTGGCCACATGTGGGGAGATATTATTTGGAGATGGAACTAAAGTGGAAATTGGTATGACCTGGCATTTAGTAATGGAAGTAATCCTCAAAATATGTTAATTACATCAGGATTGATATGTTTTTTTCTTCTTTTTCTAGTGCAAAGAACACATTCCGTATTTGTTGCAATGGGGATGTTAATAGTCTGCTTGGTCATTTCTGTTGTTGGAAATGTTGTCCTCATCTGTAACCGAAAAGTACATGAACAGTATAAAGGTAAGTCTTGTAAGAGTATAAAATTGTTGCAAAAACTCAAATTCTCCTGTTAAATTTTAAACATGTTGATCATATGTTACATTTACTTGTGCATTTTATATACACGATCGGACAAGCTTTTACAATAGAGGTTAGGGTCAAATGGAGTTTGCCATGAACAATGGCAGCACTTTTTCTAAATAAAAATATGTAAGTTTCCATCATGCTTATTTTTTATTTGTGTACATCATTAAACTCAGCCTCTAGCTATATTTTATTCAAATAATTGAAGTACATTTTTTACCCTTAGGGTTTTTATGTTATTTTATTATACCCGTACTGGATTAAGTGAATGTATCTCTTACATATTTAATAGTATGATTTAATTCATGTTTAGGAATTGAAAGTGCTAATTTAGAAGAACAACATGACAGCTTGCACCAACCAGTACACAATATAGTAAGTGATGATACCAAATTAATTTTATTGTTTTTCCATTAAACTACTGTATATTTATATCACTATATATAGTATATATACATAACCTTAACTATTTTATATTCTGCACAGACTGGAGATGATGACAGATTGAACTACACTGCACTGAATTTCTCCGGGAAGAAAACGAGAGGAAGAAAGAAGAGAGAGTTTGCTGAGGACAGTGTGTACTCTCAAGTTAAATGCTGATACTGTTTATAATGTTGAGCATTGCATCTGAACCTTACATCATGTTAGGTTCACATTTGTTTTTTGTTGTTCTACCATCTCACCCTAAATATTAAGCCAGCTCAATTGCTTTATTATTGACGATATTAGTAATATCAAAGTGTTGCATTTCATACATATAATCACATCTCAGGCTTTCAATTGTGTTAACATAAAATGTACTGCTTGACAAATGCTCATTGTTTTAATCTGAAAATATTTGTAAATTTCTGCAATTGAAAATGTTTCAATTAAACAGCTCAAACCGTTTTCATGCGTAAATGTGGTTGCAACCAACTTGAGAATGCAAGCAACCGGAGAGAGACAGAAGAGCTAACTTAAAGTGCTCATACTGTATTAGGCTTTCTGGCTTTTTCCCTTTCCGTTATTGTGTGAGATATATTTTTGTGCATGTTATAGGTTTAAAAAGGGAATAAGTCCACCCAAAGGGAGTTACCATCTTCCATAGAAAACACTGTTCACAAACAGCTCTATTGTAGTCCTGCCTTTACTTCCGTGACAAACGTGTGTCACTTTGTAACACGTTATAATGCTCGCCTAACTGCTAGCATGGCACGCCCTCATACTCTGCTTCTGATTAGCAGTGCTTACCTAGGTACTGCGCGCGTGCAACTCCCAACAAAGATGGAACAGAAGTGAGATGCCTCACTCTGTAGCTAAAACGGAGAGCTCAACACACAGGGTGAAAAGAGGAGCTGCAGCAATGTGCAGTACAACAAAATTATAGTGTTTTTTGAAGATTAAACCACATAAACCGATTCTGGTACAACCTCTAAATACAATTATGAACCTGAAAATGAGCATAATATGAGGACTTTAAGGAGAAATCTGCTAAAATACTAAAACACATTCATTCTGGCAAAATAAAAAAAAATGTATTTGAAAATGGCAGCATTTGGCCGACTATAATATATACAATGTACAATGAGAAAGCAAAGTATCATCATGATCCTGATGTCTGTTTAAAAGATAAAACTTGACAATATTGCTACAAAAAACTCTGTTGCCCTTTGAAACATGAACCAGATTGAGTGCTTATCTTAAAATTAGGTTATCATGGTTTCATTTCTAAAACAAATTAATATTATTTGTTGGACCTACATACAGCCTCCCTGCTTAATAACCCTAATTTCATGAGTGAAAAACGCAGCTACATTGTCTGTTACACCTGCATTCAAATTATTCTTTCCTCCTTAAATTGCTGTCATGTAATGTCATGTGAAATGGGTTCAGTGATAACCTATAGAAAATGATAAGTCAAATAGCAAATAGCTGTGTAGAGCATTTTAAACTCTTCGGACATTCTGTATGGTTCAGTCACATCTATGTTACGTTTTAGTAATAACCAACAGCAGTTAATTAACCTACTGTCCATTGCACATCACCTATAAGGTTTCTTGACTGGAAGACACACACACACACACACACACACACACACACACACACGCACATAAGGTGAAAAACAATACCAGCACCACTGTCGCAGCTGGTAAAAAAGAGTGGATGCTAAACTTACACTCACCATGCTAATGCTCTGTTGGATGTTTACTAACATCTGCCCCCAGTTGGCCAAAACAATCAATTACAGCTTTAAGGGAACTTCCATGGTGTCTTATCTCTACACAAGCTATTGTTAAAGGTACAATATTTAATACTGACAGCTAGTGTTCAGAATAGTTACTGCAGTACAAATTCAAAATACTGGAGAGAGTTGTCTCCCCCGCCCCCTCCTCCCCAGACTCGAAGTTCACGGAGGTTGCCAGGCTGAGACCGCAGCATCCATAGTTTCGCTTTGCTAGACCCTCCTCCAAAGAGAGTATCCACAACAATGTTGCTAGATGCTTGTCTCACATAGCCAGACATTACTTCACAGCACAGCGGAGTAGCTAATGTTAGATGCTGGCTATATTGACAGTCATAGAAGCCCATGCTCACACGGAGCTCTGTACCCAACTGACAGACACACAACAACCTCGCCGTCCTCTCCACCCGACGGACAGACATACTTCCTAGGCTTAGAATTACGGTAGGAACCGCTAAAAATAACACTACCTTGCCATCCTCTCCACCCGACTGAACACACTTTATTAGCTTAGAATTATGGCAACAATCGCTAAACACACTGCAAACTCACTGTCCTCTCTTCCCAATTTACAGCCCCCCTCTCTTGGCTTAAAATAACTCACCGTTGGCTACAGGTTGTACACATTGTAAACAGCCGTGGCTTGCTTGCCTGGTCCTCCGGTAACGTTATCAGGGTTAGCATGGCAGCGTTAGCCAGGACCAGTCAGGATCACTTCACTGGCTGTGTCTCAATTGTTTTTGCGAGTAACCAACTTGGGTACTCTAGCTAGCTTGCTATATAATTCAATGTGAGTACACAAATGTTGAAATTACATAAAATGCCCGTCCCTTGTAGCCGTGATAAATTAGCCTGAAGCTAATGCTTACTTGTTAACGAGGAAATTAGCCAACTCTGCGTCCTTTTGGGCTCAAAGCTGTCTCCATCTTTCAAATACATCTCCAATATTTACCCTTGTTACGTCTTTTTATGTCTCTTGTCACGCAACTGTTAGAAACATGCCGGGGTTTTTTAGGTTGGGTAGAATCTATCTCCATTGATTCTGTTCGTTTGTTTGCTGCCTTGGCTGTTCTTACGTTACAGCTGTAGCGCGCTGGGTTTACGCTTTTACAGGTAAAGTGCCTGGCGAAAGTATTCGGCCCCCTTCAACTTTTCGACCTTTTGCCACATTTCAGGCTTCAAACATAAAGATATAAAACTGTAATTTTTTGTGAAGAATCAACAACAAGTGGGACACAATCATGAAGTGGAACGAAATTTATTGGATATTTCAAACTTTTTTAACAGATAAAAAAATGAAAAATTGGGCGGGCAAAATTATTCAGCCCCCTTAAGTTAATACTTTGTAGCGCCACCTTTTGCTGTGATTACAGCTGTAAGTCGTTTGGGGTATGTCTCTATCAGTTTTGCACATCGAGAGACTGACATTTTTGCCCATTCCTCCTTGCAAAACAGCTGGAGCTCAGTGAGGTTGGATGGAGAGCGTTTGTGAACAGCAGTTTTCAGTTCTTTCCACAGATTCTCGATTGGATTCAGGTCTGGACTTTGACTTGGCCATTCTAACACCTGGATATGTTTATTTGTGAACCATTCCATTGTAGATTTTGCTTTATGTTTTGGATCATTGTCTTGTTGGAAGACAAATCTCCGTCCCAGTCTCAGGTCTTTGCAGACTCCATCAGGTTTTCTTCCAGAATGGTCCTGTATTTGGCTCCATCCATCTTCCCATCAATTTTAACCATCTTCCCTGTCCCTGCTGAAGAAAAGCAGGCCCAAACTATGATGCTGCCACCACCATGTTTGACAGTGGGGATGGTGTGTTCAGGGTGATGAGCTGTGTTGCTTTTACGCCAAACATAACGTTTTGCATTGTTGCCAAAAAGTTCGATTTTGGTTTCATCTGACCAGAGCACCTTCTTCCACATGTTTGGTGTGTCTCCCAGGTGGCTTGTGGCAAACTTTAAACGACACTTTTTATGGATATCTTTAAGAAATGGCTTTCTTCTTGCCACTCTTCCATAAAGGCCAGATTTGTGCAGTATACAACTGATTGTTGTCCTATGGACATAGTCTCCCACCTCAGCTGTAGATCTCTGCAGTTCATCCAGAGTGATCATGGGCCTCTTGGCTGCATCTCTGATCAGTCTTCTCCTTGTATGAGCTGAAAGTTTAGAGGGACGGCCGGGTCTTTGTAGATTTGCAGTGGTCTGATACTCCTTCTATTTCAATATTATCACTTGCACAGTGCTCCTTGGGATGTTTAAAGCTTGGGAAATCTTTTTGTATCCAAATCCGGCTTTAAACTTCTCCACAACAGTATCTCGGACCTGCCTGGTGTGTTCCTTATTCTTCATGAAGCTCTCTGCTCTTTAAACGGACATCTGAGACTATCACAGAGCAGGTGCATTTATACGGAGACTTGATTACACACAGGTGGATTCTATTTTTCATCATTAGTCATTTAGGTCAACATTAGATCGTTCAGAGATCCTCACTGAACTTCTGGAGAGAGTTTGCTGCACTGAAAGTAAAGGGGCTGAATAATTTTGCACGCCCAATTTTTCAGTTTTTTATCTGTTAAAAAAGTTTGAAATATCCAATAAATTTCGTTCCACTTCATGATTGTGTCCCACTTGTTGTTGATTCTTCACAAAAAATTACAGTTTTATATCTTTATGTTTGAAGCCTGAAATGTGGCAAAAGGTCGAAAAGTTCAAGGGAGCCGAATACTTTCGCAAGGCACTGTATATCTGGCAACCCGACCTGGCTGTCAAACTGGGCAGTTGAAAACAACACACAGGCCAAAACACAAACAGAAATTCCGTCATGAAACGGAAATTTCAAAAGGAGAAAAAAATGGCACTAGCATTGTTGTCAGAAAAGATAGTATTTCAATTTAGCGTGTTTTCTTAATATTTGATGATGCATTGGGGTCATTTGGGGATTTATTACAGTAAATATATTACATATTGGACCTTTTTATTTTTTGTTGTCGAGTTTGTTTTTAAAACTGAACCTATATAACTGTTGAACCCTGATAATCTTTTCCTCTATCCCTCCCTCTTGTCCCTTTGTTCCCATCAGTGCGTTGAAGTCTCCCTTGAGAAATGTGAAGATTTTCTGCTTGACTTTGTGAGCGAATCTAAATGGTTTAGTATTTATATCCCTCTTGTATCCAGACAACTCCATATTACTGACCTAGTCCACTCCAGTTTTGACTAAATCCAATGCTTACCTTAGAAAAGTAAGTTTCCCATATTAAATCATCAAGTTCTTGCTTATTAGACATGATGACAAAGTAAAAGGTCGCCTGTTTGCTTGGGTTTCCCGAAATTTGCTCAGTTTTCCTCTCCTGTTGATTATGTATGTTGCCAGACTTTGTGCATTATTTCCTTGATATTAGATTTGACCTCAGGCTTACTTAACAGAACTCTGTATGTAAATTCTCTCTGATTTTAGTAATTGTTTGGGCAGTATGCCTACACCCTTCAACATACACAGGAAACAAAAGGAAAGTAGTACTATGCCAGGTTCATTCAGGGGCTTATTCGGTGGGTAGCGGCTGTATTACACGCTTAGGCGCGATACTGGGTTGGTAGGAGAGCGGATGCAGCTCCAGAGCCTCAGGGAGGAAAAAAAACCTCACAAAGTTATCACTCATCTGGCGATTCTTTCCTATGCTGTGACACTAGTGTGTGGATTAAACATTAAGTTGTCAAATTTGACTTTTTCAGCTGTTGGCTCTTTATGCTTCATAATGTTACTTTACTGCTCGTTTGGCTGTTACTGCAACACCTCAACTCAGTGAGTCCACTTTCCGTAAGTTAATACGGAAATGTATACAGATGTTAGCCTTTTTCAACGGCAATGGTAAACATAAAAATGTCTGCCGCTCTGACCATCCTGCTACGTTGATTTGAGTGGTAATGTCCTATTCTATATGGTTTATTCTACTTCCTACCATTGTTGCTCTCACTACGTCATCTTACAGTGCAGCGGTCGAGCACTTGCTCTAAACGTCGAATATTGATGCGAATAGGTGACCCAGTTTACCAATGGATGATAACGGCCTACTGATCCAACTACAAGTGGTTAAGAAGTGTGCTTGGGACTGGGAGGTCTCCGGTTCAATCCCCAGACCGACAGGAAAAAATCTGGGTGGGGAAAGTGAATAAGCAGCTTGTCCCTTCTTCATTACCACCACTGAGGTGCCCTTGAGCAAGGCCCTTAACCCCAAGACTGTGGTTGTACTGGGCAGCTTCCAGGTATGAATGTGTAACTGTGTGAATGTGACAGGTCGTGAGAAGTTGTTCACAATCGACTTACCTCGATAAATAAAGGTTAAAAAAAAAAAAAGAAAAAAAGGTGGAGTAGGGCCATACTGCCTTATATCGACGGTAGTGATAACAACTGATAACACCCATTCAATCAGCTGATAACATTCAAAGCTGGCGGATGATCTTCTTTGTCCTTGCATATTAACCCAACATAAGCCTGACCCTCCTACTAATTGAACATCAGATGTCTTTATCAAACAAAATAAAATATGAGTAAATATTCTGTCTCTAAAATCACAATATGAAGAACATAGATGGATTTTCTCTTTAATGGTACATGGTAAAAAGATTAACCTCACAAGCAATAACAATAATAAAACAAACAATCAGAATAATGATGAAAACATTTTTTTGGTTCATCCAGGCAACATCACAAAGCATAAATGCTGTCTCTATCCTAAACAAATCTCACAGCTTAAACTATTAACAATATAATTACTACAAAAATATCTCTTCTCATCTCATACACCTAAACACAAATCAAAGCTGCATGAAAATCATTTTATGTGACAATGAACATATTAGAAGTTGTTCTTCATGGTTAAAGTACTTCACTGAAAGTCTGCCATGCCAGAGTACAGACAATCTTGTGGTAACTCCGTGGTATTCTTCCATCTTTTAGAATTTCTTGAGGTGAAATCCAGTGCTGCATAGTTCATGGCTGCCGCTTCAAAGTCCTGCAGAGGATAATTATAATTGTTAGATGTTAAAGCTGTTTTACCACAGCCAATAATAATTGGATTTAATATAACCATTAAAAGCTGTGGCGTCCACTAGGGGTGAAGGAAAAAATTGATATAGCATAGTACGCAATATTTTCCATGGCACTACTGTATCGATACACAGACGCCAAGTATCGATCTTTTATTATATATGTGTTGGTCAGTTTGTCCGCTTGACAATCCTATTTTGCAGCAATAACATTAAAATGAGATGATCAAACAGAGAAATGTATCTTTTTAGATAAAACAGATGTTGACAAAGTTTCCTTTTGGGTAAATAATTTGAAATTGGGAAAATCTGAAGTTGGAATTTTTTTATTAAATTGCAATATATCACAGAATATTGCAATATGTTTAAAATGGCAATAATATAATATCGTGACATAAGTATCATGATGATATTGTATCATGAGGCCTGGGTGATTCCCAGTGTCTAATGTGCTGTAAAGGATCCACAGATTGCTGATTTATGTTCTAACCAAATTGTTGAACCAGGAACACATCTTTAAATAACAAGCTGCAATTTACATAAATTTACAACAAATATTTGATGGATAGAGACTGTCGTCCCAAAAAAAGAGGATCAGACCTTTTAGCAAGTGCACAAAAACAACATAATGTTTGCATTCAACTGACAAAGCCCTCCAGCAGATGCAGTATGTAGGACTCCTTTCCATCAGGCACAAAGGAGGAAGTAGAGTGATGTTGTTTAAGAGCCACAGTCTACAGATGGAGGAGATCACGATGTTTATTTCCCATTTCCAACCAACAGTCAATGTTATTGTCTTTTTAACTATGACTAAGATAGTTCCATAATATTATCCATGTGTTTTAAGGCATGGATACCCGACCTGAGCCTGACGGGTCCCGACGGGCCGGGCCGGGTTCGGACAGATATTTAGAAATTATGGTCGGGTTCGGGTTGGGCTCGGTCACATCAGCGCGATAAGGCATTTGTTGTAAAATTGTGCTGCGGCTCCTTTAAGAGAGCTCAGTGCGTGTGTAAAGTGGGCAGAAGAGAGATAGAGAAAGAGGAAGCAGACGTGTAGATGCGACCGGAGCAGAGTTGGTGGAATAAGTTTAAGTTTTGTACACACTGTGTGCGGTGTCTGAGATAAACCCCAGACTGAAAGCCAAGTTCATTCATCTGCTCACCAGAAACGGGATTTTAACCTTGACGTTATATAACATCGGCCCTGGAGGTAACGAGTCTCCCCTGGTTTTCTGATCACGGTCGGAATCGAAGCAAACAGGAAAGGTTAACACGTTGAACATTTTAAATTAAACAGCTTATTAACGTGCGCTTGTTCCCCCATGTGCGCTGATGCGCTCATCTGTTGACATTTCCGAATGCCTTCCTATAGCTAGTTGCTTAATGAAAGCGGGCTTTCCACACAAACAAACGTAGCCTACATGTGTCATTAGTATGAGAAAAAAAAGATTTTAACTGTGTCAGGCTCGGGTCGGGCTCTAACATAAATATCTTAATGCCTGTCGGGCTCGGGCCGGGTTCGGTCACGGATCTGTCAATTTTTACGTTAATCTTGATCGCTATAGCTACGCGAGTACTTTAGATAGAAAAAACCCCGACCCGAATCAGTGCAGGCAACACGGAGTAGCTGCAGCTACGTACTACAAGCGTCCCCTGAGCTAAAACGGCAGTTGTCAGGGCAAGTTTTAGAGTGCCTTTGTGCCTCTTAACAGACACAAAATGCAATTAATGTCTGTGCCACATGAACAGGGCCCTTACGTGTCAACAAGATGTGTTTTCAACTCAGACATTGTTTAAATTCACCTACCCTGTCTTGATCCTGCCGGTGGGTAGCTTGGCATGTTAGCTGCTAGCTGCTAGCTGTTAGCTGCTATCTGCCGTCCGTGATAAATGTGTTCAGCCAGGCTTTTATAAAAAATCATCACGCAGCAGTTCCGTGTGTATTTGTAGCTCATCCATTTTGTGTGATCGATCTGGTGTTGGTGAGTAGGAGGCTTGTCAGTGTCAGTCTGTGTGGTAGCTAGTTCCCTTAGCCAGGCAAGCAGCCTTCGTCCCCCTCCCGCAGCCGACAAAAATCCCCCGAGCGCCCGGTGATCTGGTGGATGTCCTGCATAGGACAGATCATGCCTTCGCAGCTTTAGATTATTTTCCCCTCAAAATAGGTAATTGAACACTGTAGTGGTTATGACCATATCAGTGACTATGTAACTACATGAAAACGGCATAAACAATGTCTGTGGCTTGCACAGTTATAGCGTTACTGAAGCTTAGCTGTAGCATCGCGCTGTCTCCTGGAAATTCAGTTGTAGCGGGAAAAGGTAAACAGTAGTGTGCAGATCGGAGCGTAGTGTGTGAAGAGTGAAGAGCGGCATTGTTTACAAGGGAAGAAGCTGTCAGGGTTTTGGTATTATGTTCTGTTTCCTGTTTTATTTTGTAGTCTGTCTGGTCTCCCTTGTCTTGTCTAGCTTCTTCCTGTCTTTGTTGGTTTCCCGCCTTGTTTGATTGTTTTGCCCCGCCCTGATGTGTTCCACCTGTTTGTATCACCTGTCCCTTGTTAGTGTTCATTACCCTGTGTATTTAGTCTCTCTGTTTCCCTTGTCTGTTGTGGGATTCTTGTTTTTCTGTTAGTGTGGTTTTTCAGTGTTTCATGTCGTGGGTTGCTTTAGTGTATTCTTCATTTTAATAAATCTCTAGTTTGAACTGCATTTGGGTCCTACCCTTCTCTACACGTTGATAGAAGAATCCCACCAAAGATGGACCCAGCGGTTGTCAGGTTTGTGCCGATTTTTCACCCCATGGATTCTGTGGGAGAATCTTTGATGGATTTTTTTTACGGTCTTCATAAGGATGATCCTGCCTTTGCTAGGCACCTTATGGAGGTCCGTTGGCAGGCTACAGCGAGGGAATTCGGCCTCCCTGTCTCCAGGCCTGTTTTTCCTCCAGAGCCTGAGCTTACCTGTGTTTCTGAGCCTGAGGTGACCAGTGTTCCTGAGCCTGAGCTGACCTGTGTACCTGAGCCTGAACTGACCTGTGTTTCTGAGCCTGAGGTGACCAGTGTAACAGGGCTAATCAGTGTTTCCAGTGCTTTAGAGCTGACCAGTATTCCTGGTACCCGTGGAGGTCGTAGACGGAGGAGGGGAAGACATGGCTCCCAGTGCCATGCCCTGCATCAACCTCTTATCGGACCTGAGCCTGAGCTGACTTGTGTACCTGAGTCTGAGCTGACCAGTGTTCCTGAGCCTGAGCTGACCTGTGTGCCGGAGTTGACCTGTGTACCTGAGCCTGAGCTGACCAGTGTTCCTGAGCCTGAACTGACCTGTGTTTCTGTGCCTGAGGTGACCAGTGTAACAGGGCTAATCAGTGTTACCAGTGCTCCAGAGCTGACCAGTATTCCTGGTACTCGAGGAGGTCGTAGACGGAGGAGGGGAAGACATGGCTCCCAGTGCCATGCCCTGCATCAACCTCTTATCGGACCTGAGCCTGAGCTGATCTGTGTACCTGAGCCTGAGCTGACCAGTGTTTCTGTTCCCGAGCTGACGTGCAACCCTTCTGTTCCCGAGCTGACATGCAACCCAACCCTTCTGTTCCCGAGCTGACGTGCAACCCTTCTGTTCCCGAGCTGACGTGCAACCCTTCTGTTCCCGAGCTGACGTGCAACCCTTCTGTTCCCGAGCTGACGTGCAACCCTTCTGTTCCCGAGCTGACGTGCAACCCTTCTGTTCCCGGGCTGACGTGCAACCCTTCTGTTCCCGGGCTGACGTGCAACCCTTCTGTTCCCGGGCTGACGTGCAACCCTTCTGTTCCCGGGCTGACGTGCAACCCTTCTGTTCCCGGGCTGACGTGCAACCCTTCTGTTCCCGGGCTGACGTGCAACCCTTCTGTTCCCGGGCTGACGTGCAACCCTTCTGTTCCCGGGCTGACGTGCAACCCTTCTGTTCCCGGGCTGACGTGCAACCCTTCTGTTCCCGGGCTGACGTGCAACCCTTCTGTTCCCGGGCTGACGTGCAACCCTTCTGTTCCCGGGCTGACGTGCAACCCTTCTGTTCCCGGGCTGACGTGCAACCCTTCTGTTCCCGGGCTGACGTGCAACCCTTCTGTTCCCGGGCTGACGTGCAACCCTTCTGTTCCCGGGCTGACGTGCAACCCTTCTGTTCCCGGGCTGACGTGCAACCCTTCTGTTCCCGGGCTGACGTGCAACCCTTCTGTTCCCGGGCTGACGTGCAACCCTTCTGTTCCCGGGCTGACGTGCAGCTCTCCTGACCCTGGGCTGACGTGCAGCTCTCCTGACCCTGGGCTGACGTGCAGCTCTCCTGACCCTGGGCTGACGTGCAGCTCTCCTGACCCTGGGCTGACGTGCAGCTCTCCTGACCCTGGGCTGACGTGCAGCCTTCCAGAGCCTCCGCTGACGTGCAGCCTTCCAGAGCCTCCGCTGACGTGCAGCCTTCCAGAGCCTCCGCTGACGTGCAGCCTTCCAGAGCCTCCGCTGACGTGCAGCCTTCCAGAGCCTCCGCTAGCCAATGATCTCTCTAGTGCCCCCGAGCAGCTTTCTAGTGCCCCCGAGCAGCTTTCTAGTCCCCCCGGGCTTCGTGTCCCTGAGTTTCCTAGCGTCCCTGAGTTTCCTAGCGTCCCTGAGTTTCCTAGCGTCCCTGAGTTTCCTAGCGTCCCTGATTCCCAGCTGCCTAGCAGCTGTCTAGATCATCAACTGGCGTCTAGCTCTCCAGAGTCTGCGCTGACGGAGCTTCCAGAGTCTGCGCTGACGGAGCTTCCAGAGTCTGCGCTGACGGAGCTTCCAGAGTCTGCGCTGACGGAGCTTCCAGAGTCTGCGCTGACGGAGCTTCCAGAGTCTGCGCTGACGGAGCTTCCAGAGTCTGCGCTGACGTTCAGCCGTCCAGAGTCTGCGCTGACGGAGCTTCCAGAGTCTGCGCTGACGTTCAGCCGTCCAGAGTCTCCGACAGCAGCACTTCAAGAGTTTTCCAGTCGTACTGAGTCTACGTCAACGACTGACTTCCCAGAGTCTACGCTTACGTCAGTTGCTCTCCCTCCTCGGGCATCTCAATTTCGCCATGTGTGTAATCCCGCAGGGGCGCTCGTTCATTTCCCGGTTGCTGGACACTGCATCCTCCGTTTCTCAACTACGGGCAAGCTAGGGACTATTCCGGTCTCCGGCGCCTCTGAGACCTCCCCAGAGATTTTGCCGGTCTCCGGCGCCTCTGAGACCTCCCCAGTGACTTTGCCCTTGTTCTGTTTCCCAGAGACCTTGCCTTTGTTTTCGGTCGGCCTTACTCCAGCCCCTCATGCCCTGTCGGCACCTCTGTCAACCTCTGTTCCTGTTACCTTGTTGGCAGAACTGCCGACACCTGTTGCTGCTGCCCTGTCGGCGGACTGGCCGACTCATGATCCTGTTGCCCTGTCGCCTGTTTCCAGCTCAGCGGACCCGTCGCCTGTCTTCTGCCCAGCTGGCCCTTCACCTGCTCGCTGCCGGCCTCCTGAGGGGATTCGCCTTCGCGGACGGCCTCCTGAGGGGATTCGCCTTCGCGGACGGCCTCCTGAGGGGATTCGCCTTCGCGGACGGCCTCCTGAGGGGATTCGTCTTCGCGGACGGCCTCCTGAGGGGATTCGTCTTCGCAGCCGGCCTTCAGAAGGATTCTGCCTTCGCCGCCGGCCGCCTGAAGGATTCTGCTTTCGTCGCCGGCCGCCTGAAGGGTTCTGTTTTCGCCGGCGGCCCCCGGAAAGTTTTCTGCCTTCGCTGTTGCTTTCTGTTCCCTGTTGCCAAGGCCTCTCTGTTTTCTGTTCCCTGTTGCCAAGGCCTCTCTGTTCTCTGTTCCCTGTTGCCAAGGCCTCTCTGTTCTCTGTTCCCTGTTGCCGAGGCCTCTCTGTTCTCTGTTCCCTGTTTCCCCGAGTGACCTGGCTCTGTTTCCCCGAGTGACCTGGCTCTGTTTCCCCGAGTGACCTCGCTCTGTTCCCCCCCCCCCCCCCCCCCCGAGCGGCTCCTCTCTGCTCCCCCCCCGAGCAGCCCCTCTGCTTCCTCGAGTGGACTCTCTGTTTTCCCTGGGCACCCCAGTGACTTTGTCCCCTGTGCCCCTGGGCACTCGTTCCTGTGCCCCATTGACTCTCTGTTCCGTAGCCCCGTTTGACTTTTTTCGTTCGTCCCTCCTCCGGTCCCCCTCCGCCCTCCCTGGGTTGTCTTTTGTTCTTGTTGGGTTTGTTCTTTTTTTTTTTTTTTTTTTTTTTTTTTTTGGGACATCTGGGATCTGTCCCTTGGGGGGAGGTACTGTCAGGGTTTTGGTATTATGTTCTGTTTCCTGTTTTATTTTGTAGTCTGTCTGGTCTCCCTTGTCTTGTCTAGCTTCTTCCTGTCTTTGTTGGTTTCCCGCCTTGTTTGATTGTTTTGCCCCGCCCTGATGTGTTCCACCTGTTTGTATCACCTGTCCCTTGTTAGTGTTCATTACCCTGTGTATTTAGTCTCTCTGTTTCCCTTGTCTGTTGTGGGATTCTTGTTTTTCTGTTAGTGTGTTTTTTCAGTGTTTCATGTCGTGGGTTGCTTTAGTGTTTTCTTCATTTTAATAAATCTCTAGTTTGAACTGCATTTGGGTCCTACCCTTCTCTACACGTTGACAGAAGCTTGGAGTAACGTAACTAGGGAGAACATAGCAGATATACAACACACGGAAGAGCCTTTTGAGTTTGATGGTCATCCTTATCCTTATAATTTTTAAAAATCATCAACAAGGTGACCCCGCTCAGACAGATTAGAGTTAAACAGCGTTCTAGTGCATGGTTTGATGAAGTTAGACATTATGCTATTAAAACCAGGGAAAAAGCACTTAAAACTTTTTATAGAACTAAAAATCATGATGATTTTATTTTATATAAGCAAGCAAGAAATAAAACTCAGGAACTTATTAGAGACGCAAAATCAATCCACTATAAGAATGATATATCAAATAATAAAGAGAACCCAAAAAAGTTGTGGAAGACCTTAAAAGAATTGGGGGCCGCTAAGACAAATGATAAGAAACCAAGAAACACAGGACTAAAAATTAAGGGTGCCCTGAATTTCAATAAGAAAGAGGTTGCTAATCATTTTAATATTTACTTCACTTCTATAGCAGAAAAGCTGGTCTCAAATCTTAATCCTTCCTCTGGGTTATTTAGCATAGATAGGGTGAAATCATTCTATAATAAACTTGGAGCACTGCCCAACTCATTTTCTTTACGGAAGGTTGAGATAGGGGAGATGGAAAAAAAGCTCTTACAGCTAGACTGCTCTAAGGGCCCTGGGTTAGATGGGTTATCCCCTCGGTTTTTACGTGATGCCACTGCCCAAATAGCCCCTTACGTCATCCATATTTTTAACCTGTCTGTTGAATCTGGTGTTTTCCCAAATGACCTCAAGAGGGCCAAGGTAGTTCCCATTTTTATAAAGTGAAACAGCCATGACCCTGGTAACTACAGACCAGTCTCTATTTTGTGCACAGTCTCAAAAATGTTTGAAAAGTTGGTCAATGAGCAATTCAATGAATACATGAATAAAAACAACTTCATGTTTAAATTCCGGATTCAGGAAGTCACATTCTACTGAATCATGCCTATTGTATTTCTCTGACACCATACGCAGGGAAATAGATTGTGGAAATCTTTGCGGAATGGTGTTATTGGATCTTCAAAAAGCATTTGATACGGTGAATCATGACAGATTGGTTGCCAAACTTGAGGCCTTGGGGGCAGATAGCTCCACCTGTAGGTGGTTTAGGTCTTACCTATCAGGTAGGGAACAATTGGTGGTCTTAGGAGGAGTGCTGTCTGACCCGAGTGTAGTTGAATGTGGTGTTCCACAAGGAAGTATTATTGGGCTGTCCTTATTTTTAACATACATTAATGATATGGCAGACTCCTGTTCATGTGAACTGTTTTTGTACGCTGATGACTGCACTTTTATTGTCTCATAAACAACAATCAACACTATCTTGTTCGGTTCAAAATACAGATTGAGTAGATGCTCGGAATTTAGGGTCAGTTTGAATAATATTGAGGTCAGTACAAAAACGTCAGTAAAATACCTGGGTTGCATCCTAGAAAACAACTTGGATGGCAGGAATATGGCAAACAAGGTTTTGAGTAAAGTCACCGGGCTCACAAAGTTTTTAGTCAGAAACTCAAAATTTTTAGAAAGATCAACAAAGATCATCTTAGCAAACGCCTTAATTTTAACCCACTTTGAATTTGTGTGTACCTCCTGGTTTGAAGGCCTAACAAACCGACTTAAAGGGAGGCTGCAAACAGCACAGAATAAATTAATAAGAGTAATTCTGAACTTGGGCCATAGATCGCATAAAGGTAGGTCACAATTTGGTGAGCTCAACTGGCTCCCTGTAGAGTCTCGGGTTACTATGTTAAGACTGACCATGATCCATAAAATATTGTTTGGTAGTGTCCCAATTTTTTTGTCAGGTCTTCTAACAAAGGTAAAGGACACACACAATATTTATACTCGTGGCAGCATATCTGACCTGTGTCCTTATACATTTAAGACAGTGTTAGGGAAAGGAACCTTTGCCTATATAGGGGCAGTTCAGTGGAACAAGTTAGACCATTATATTAAAGTCATTTCCAGCCTGAACTCTTTTTAAAAAGAGTATCAAGATCTGGCTACTAGAGAGGGTTGCGCAATAGATCAAAGGGCAAGTTACCATTTTTATTTTTATTTATTTAAGAAAAATGTTTTTATGTTATGTCATAGATTAATATACACTGTGAATGTCCTGTCTTGTCCTGATGTTATGTGTAGAGGACCACAATGGAAATAAGTCCTGGACTTTATTGTGTTTTTATCCTTGATTGTATTTGATGTCTTTTTTCATGTATAAGGCATTCTTGATACAATTAAATAAATCAAATCAAATCAAATCTTTAATGTAAATTCCATGCGCCCCTTTTTCATGTATGTATGTAGCCTATGCATTTAATGTTTTCAATGTGTATGTGTATCTGTACTTGAATAATAAAGTTTTTTGAAGACAAAAAAAAACAAAAACAAAAACATGAGTTGTCGGCGAGGTGAGCTTACAATGTTTCAGACTGTCTGCTCGACCTAATTGCATTACATATTACATTTATACACCAAACCTACAGTAGGCCTAGCTAGGCTACGTACAGAACATTGTATGTTATGTCAGAAGTGAAAGAATGGCTTTTGTTGTGGATTTGCTTTACTCTGAGCTCAAGGAGAGACTTCACTCACTCGTCTGAATCAGATCCACTCATATAGCCGGCTGATTCGCGCGAGAACTCAAGAATCACCCGACAACTCACGAGCCCTCGATGACTCGTGAGTGCTCGAGTGAATCCCATGGTCTGCGAGCTTCCGGATCTGAGTCTGCGGGTTGGGACTGTCTCTCTGCTCACTCAGGCGTTTGAGTTGACTTGTGGAGTTGCTGTTGCCTACAAAATTGTAAGTTATAAAGCTTTTTGCAGCTAAGATGGAATAGTAGAAGCTAATGTTGCAAGAGGTTTGTGTGTGGCGCTGTTATCATTTTAGATTGAATTGTAGTAGGACTCAACTGAACCGGGTTAATGATACTAGAGAGATGAATCACGACTCAAACAGGTTTACACAAGAGTTGGAAAGAACGAGACAGACAGAGGGGCAACAGGCAGATGAACTTGCTGCTCCAAGCGCAAGCTAAAGCTAGCCTTCAGTAACTGAAGGACATAGCAACACCACCGCCGGTCCGTGGATTGTTATTGGGATGATTATCCCAGAAGCCTGGCTGAATACACTCACCGGAGGGCAGCTAGCAGCTACTACAGCACTACTGTTTTTTTTTAGGGGGGAATAAACTTCAAGACATGACATGACCTGTCCTGTGGAGGACATAGCCACACCACTGCCGCTCCGTGGATTATTATTGGGATGATTATCAGAGAAGCCTGGCTGATTACACTCAGCTAGCAGGGCAAGCGAGCTACCGGCAGGATCGAGACAGGGACCAGGGTAGGTGAATTTAAACAATGTCTGAGTTGAAAACGCATCTTGTTGACACGTAAGGGCCCTGTTCATGTGGCACAGACATATTAATCACCAGATCGATCACACACAAAATGGATGAGCTACAAATACACACGGAACTGCTGCGTGATGATTTTTTATAAAAGCCTGGCTGAACACATTTATCACGGACAGCAGATAGCAGCTAACAGCTAACAGCTAGCAGCTAGCAGCTAACAGGCCAAGCTACCCACCGGCAGGATCAAGACAGGGTAGGTGAATTTAAACAATGTCTGAGTTGAAAACGCATCATGTTGACACGTAAGGGCCCTGTTCATGTGGCACAGACATATTAATTGCATTTTGTGTCTGTTAAGAGGCACAAAGGCACTCTAAAACTTGCCCCGACAACTGCCGTTTTAGCTCAGGGGGCGCTTGTAGTACATAGCTGCAGCTACTCCGTGTTGCCTGCACTGATTCGGGTCGGGGGTTTTTCTATCGAAAGTACACGCGTAGCTATAGCGATCAAGATTAACGTAAAAATTGGACGGAATTCTCTTTTAAGGACTTGTTGAATAGAGGCTAGGTGTGATTAGTTCCTATACTCCTTCCAGCTCAGAGATCATTTATTTAATTATTGTAGCTCAGAGGTAGAGCGGGTCAGCCCTCAACCACAAGAATGGTGGTTCAATCCCCGGCTCCTCCAGCCACATGTCAAAGTGACCTTGAACAAGACACTGAATCCCATGTTGCTGCAGAGATTGAATTTCACTATATTGTACTATACGATTGAAAGTGAATAATAGTTTCTTCTTCTCAAACTTTAAACAAAAATGAATGGGAGCTGCCTAGCTAACCATGTTCTGTGTGTTTTTAATCCTGTAAATCAGAATATTCACTTTGCCATTTATGACATGTATCCAGTGTAGAATAACCACACAGGCTATTATGATTCAATTCGTCGTGCATTATATATTAAAATTATATTTACCACATTCCTTGGTTGATCCTCATACTGAGCATGATTGGAAGCTTCTCCTGTTAATAAAAAAAAAGACATTATGGGAAATAAAATTATTGTTTTCTTCCTACTTTAATGTTCCTCAGGACCGCCAACTATCCAGTAACAAGCTGGTCACAAAACATTTAACCTTTTACTGGCTTTTATTGCATTACTGAGTGTAGCTTAAAAAAACACACACAAGGACATAGTAGTAACCCAGATGCTTATTTAAACAGATGCAACTGTAAACAACATATCAGTGCTGGCACATGACTTGGTTATCGAACACACACACACACACACACACACACACACACACACACACACACAGATGTACCTTTGCAATGTTCACATACTGGCTTTTGCTTTCTGAAGATAATTAGAGCAGCAATCACAATCACACAGCCAGCCAGCATCGTTCCAAGCACAATGACGAATGGGCACAGCTCTTGTCCTAGAATGTGAAAAACAACAGCAAAAAAGAGAAACTTAATTACTGTTAACTAAAATGTTATGTTATTGTTTTTACATGGTTATTATTACAGTTGTAATTCACTACAAAGTAATTTTTATTCAGATAGTGATAAACTGATAACTTAACTACTTATTTTGTATTTTGAGGACTTGTTTACAAGACATTTCTTTATATAACAGGAAAAAACTGAAAGCAAAACCAACCAATTGTTCCCCAGCACCAATGACTCCAACTGAAAAATGTTACTTTTAGCTACACTAGCAGCATGGCTCTATAGATGGTAATGTTGGTCTGTTGGTTCGTTGGTAGGCCTACACCACTTTGGTTCAGCCTGAAACATCTCTAAACATAGTCTCTATCCACGACATTCCACTTCCGGGATTGTCCGTTGCCGACGGAAATTCCGCTAGATTTCACTCTTTTCAGCCGGATGTCCGTTACCTTACGCTTTCTTTGTGTTGGAATTTTAAACTATGGTAGATTTATGAGGACTATGGTTAACTGCTCCTCAGATCTCTGCAGGGTAAATCTAGCTAGACTATCTGTCCAATCAGAGTTTTCTGTTGCACGACTAAAACAACTTTTGAACATACACCTTCCACCAAAACAAGTTCCTTCCCGAGGCTATTTTGCAGAGTCACTGTGGCTCTGTCCGGTGCTTACTGCCGCCCATAACGATTGTGATTGGTTTAAAAAAATGTCAATAAACCAGAGCACGTTTTTCTTCCATCCCGGAATGCTGTGTGGACTAGCCAGACCCTCCTCCGCAGCGGTGTAGAGGAAGGTCTGGCAAAGCGAGACTATTGCATGGATGACAGGGGCAAGTCAATATTTTGATTATCATTTGTCACCAAAACCGATGACATTCCCATCATCCTCAGTTGTACTTGTGTTCGGTGTTAATTAGCAAATGTTAGCATGCTAACACGCTTAACTAAGATGATGAACATGATAAACATTATACCTGCTAAACATCAGCATTAGCATTGTCATTGTGAGCATGTTAGCATGCTGATCTTAACATTTAGCTCATGGCATCGGTGTGCCAAAGTACAGCCTAACAGAGCTGCTAGTCAGGCTGTAGACGCAGTAGAGTCTTGTTTAGTTCCTGTTATTATTTAGATGATGTGGTTTCTATAAATGTTTTATGTTATTTTAAGTAATGCAGTTCAGTTTGGCCTCCACAGAGTTCAGAATCTGAACTAAATTAACATGAACCTGTATGTACTCTTCCTTTCCACCAAAAGGTTTTTAAAAAAAAATATATATATATATATAAAACATAAATAAATAAACTGAATCCATAATCTCACACAAAAATAGTGTTATGTCTCACTTTACCCACACTCACATGTTAGAAGGCCCACTCCCACAAAAATAAAGTAAGGCCAATTGTAATTTCAGCCATTTCAAGAAAAATGTACCACAAGGGTGGACACAAAACAGCAACACTTGAACAGTTTAATGCAATCTAATACTGAGAACCTTTGCAACGCTTATCAGGTTTCATCAAGAATGTTTCAAAAACCTGCTTATTAATGCTATGGTCATTTTTGGGCAGCAGTTTGCATTGCAGGTGCTCCTGTTATCAACACCTCACCAAAAATGATCAGATAAACTGCACAAGAGAACATGAGCACACACACACACACACACACAGAGAAATAACAAAGACAGGAAGAGTGGTGGAGGCAGCTAAACCCCAACCAAAGGACAGCTTTATGTACAGTGTGTGTTGCCATTACAAGTCCACCACAAGTATCCTGTAAATACTATGAACAATTCAGTGGTTTGTGACCCTTTGAAACTTCATCAAACATGTATCCAGTATTTCTAACTGAGAGCACTTCAAGCTGATCTAATCTGAATCTTCTTTAATCTTAATCTGAATTTTTAGAGGCCTGAAGGAAAAAAAGGCCTAAAATACATTTTACAGGCAGAAGAATGTTCTTGTTTCTCTTTCCTATTATCAACACTGTACTTAGAAAGCAACAGAATAATAATCAGTTGATGCATTATGATTTAAATAAGAATTTAAACATACTTGTCTCCACTTTAGTTCCTTCACCAAACAGGATCTCTCCACACGTGAACACAGCACAGTAGTAAGTCCCAGTATCAGAGGAGTTCTGTATAGTTTTGGACAGACTGTAGACACAACTTCTTTCCTCTTCTTCATCACTGTGAGTGTAAATGATGCCTGAGTGAGATACTTCTGATCCAGATCTGAACCAGTACACACTGTGTTCACCTGGACACTGATCTGTGTTTCCTTTGGTCTTGAAGAGAAGGGAACACTGGAGAGTCACTGAGTCGCCCGGCTGAACCGACTCAGTCTCCGGACTTTGTTTCACGTAGGCAGATTTCTGCAGGTTTTTATGATCTGTGTGATTCACAAAAAGGCAGTTAATGAATATTTTAGTATCGACAAAGCAGCAAAGAAGGTCACTGAAATGAACATACGTTACCATTCACAGCCAAAAGTGTGCCGTTAATAAATGTCATTATGTATGCCGATCCTGCTTGACACAAGTATGTTGCTTCATCTTCTTTGCTTACATTTGTGATGTTGAGAACATGCTGAGCGTTCACATTTGTTACTGTGAATCTTGAGTTGGTAAATGGTTCTTGAAGTGTTATTTTGTCAAAAGTTCCTGCTGCAACTGTTTGGACCATATGTCCAAACTTCAGCTTATACCAGTAAAACAACCCAGCTTCAATCCCAGAGACGGAACATGTCAGAGACAAACTATCTCCAAGTTCAACCATAGTCAAAGAGATCTGATGAGGAACCTCTGAAGTTTGAATCAGGGCTAAAGAAAAGAGACAAAAACTGTTACAAGGACAAAAACTATGAAAAATGTAACAGCAGACAATTAAACACAAATAGAACCTACAATACATATACATATACAAAAAAAGGAAAATAAGAAAGTCAAAACAGACTTTTTGACAGTAGTACTCATCTTAATGTAGAAAACTAAAGTTCCACTTACACAATGTACTTAGAAGAATCAAAGCAGCCAGTCTTCCGATCATCGTGGTACAGAGCTCTTCTCTTGCACAACTGATGTCTTTCCACTCAAATGGAAGATTTTGTCACAAGGTGAACAAGGTTTACAAAGTGGAAATCTTACTGATTGGCTGAAACATAGAAAATGCACTTCCTGTCAAATTTTCAGTGAATCTAATATGTACAGTTTATTGTTTTACACAGATAGACTAGCTAATAAAGCAACATAAGCATGACTGAAAACTGTATTATATATGATTATAGATAATAAAACTGTATTACATATGAATATATATAGTAAAACAATCATTCATAAATACAGATAAAACTGTATACTAAAACTATGTTTAGTTTCTCTATGATTTTGTGATGCTAATAGCAAACGGAAAATACCCTGGAGTTGTAGACACCAGAGATGTCTGCTTGTATTCATATTGTATTATATATGCATAACAATAATTATTTATTCCTACAAAGTCATAGAGTAGTATCATAGCAAAGGCAGCACTGGGATGAATTAAAAATTAAAGACAGGATATTTATAGTACTTATAATTATTTTAACTGTTTACGTTAAACAATAATTCGATGGACGATGGATATTCTTCATGTTGAGGTTTTGTTTTGAGTGTTTTTTTAGTCAACCAATGTGATGGGGTTTAGAGAGCTCAGGGTAAAATAAGCACAAAGCTGCCTGGAAGAAATGCATGTTTAACATTTACAGTAACGCTCTGCTCTTCCTCAGAACAGCTCTGAACCTTCAACTGCTCCAGTGGACTCTTTTACAGCGACATAATGCAGGGTTATGAGAGTACTAAAATCTAGTAGTAATAGTACATTTAAAAAGATAATTTTGAGACTAATTTCATGTTACATAATATCTCTACTCCACTACATTTACTGTATGTGACAGCTATAGTCACTAGTTACTTTACAGATTAAGATTTTGAATACAAAACATGTGATCACTTTATAAATTTGGGGCTCTGATATAAAATAAACTACTAATAAGTAGCAGTTAAAATCCAGCTTGATCAGCTATTATATTATTTACAGGTAATGCATCTATAGGCTAATAATGATCCAATAATACAGTACCCTTTGAGTCAGCAGGGGTTGTAGCCAATTCCGTGGTCTGTCCCGGGACTATGGTCTCTGGCAGGGACCAGTAGTTACTGCCACTAGGGGCGCTAAAGACACTGGTCGCGACCAGCTCCTCAGTGGTCTGCCTTGTGGTCCCTGTGGTCTGTGAAGCGGCTTTAGTATTTTCTCCCCTTTCCTGTCGTTTTGGCAGCACTGTTAGATAAATGTCAGAGATCATAATCGTTTGTCTATAAAATACACTGTATCAGATATATTATGATTATTATTGTTATTATTATTGATTATGAAGATCCGTGTGGTCAGGACCAGCTGGTCTCTGGCACAGACCAGTGGTCACAACCACTAGGGGCGTTAAAGACACTGGTCGCAACAGTCTTTGGTCGCAACCAGTGGCACAGCGGTCATGACCAGCTTCTTACTGGCACAAATTAGTCCAGGCAAAGTAGCGTTTTACGACAGACTAATTGTAAAATATTTTTTTGCAGCTTAGATCATTTCTATGTGGTGTTCATAACAACATACTAAAAGTCCTAAGAAATCCTAGTTGAGGAAATATGTTAAATTCTCCTCAATCCGAGATGTGTGCCAATACGGCCAGGCAATAATACACCCCAATGGGGCTATTTTTTTCCTTTACTCCTATCAAAATGAAACTTTACACAATGAAAGTATCAATGAAAAGTAAAAATGTTTGTATTACAAGTTTCTTTAAAAATAAATTTGAATATGCAAATGACTACACTAATTGAATATGCCCAAAATACACCCAAATAGGCTTAATTTTTTCCTTTACTCCTACTACAATAAAACTTTACATAGTAAAAGATACAGGAAAAGTAACTTTTTTTGTATTACAAGTTTCTTTTGAAATTAATTTGAATATGCACATGAGCTCCACACTTATTGAATATGTCCTAATTTGCATAGGCAGAAACACCATTCATATGTATGACAAATACATTGGCCCAATCTTCATCCAATCGTCCTACTGCCAATGGGTGATGGCAATGCTGCTTTTAGACTGGCCTCTAACCTGAAAACTGCCTGGCTGAGAAAACTATCTCATGGCCTCAAGATAGTAACTCGTGGCCTCGAGAAAGTAACTCGTGGCCTCGAGATAGTAACTCGTGGCCTCGAGATAGTATCTCGTGGCCTCGAGATACTATCTTGAGGCCTCAAGATAGTAACTCGTGGCCTCAAGATACTATCTCGTGGCCTCAAGATAGTAAAGTGTCTGACAGATGGAACCTTTGTTATTAAACTGGACCCTGTAGTGTAGTGCAATACTTCACATTATGTGCAATATTCTCCATCCATCCATCCATCTTCGTCCGCTTATCCGGTATCGTGTCGCGGGTCGCGGGGGTAGCAGCTCCAGCAGGGGACCCCAAACTTCACTTTCCCAAGCAACATTAACCAGCTCCGACTGGGGGATCCCGAGGCGTTCCCAGGCCAGGTTAGAGATATAATCCCTCCACCTTGTCCTGGGTCTTCCCCGAGGCCTCCTCCCAGCTGGACGTGCCTGGAACACCTCCCTAGGGAGGCGCCCAGGGGGCATCCTTACAAGATGCCCGAACCACCTCAACTGGCTCCTTTCAACGCGAAGGAGCAGCGGCTCTACTCTGAGCTCCTCACGGATGACTGAGCTTCTCACCCTATCTCTAAGGGAGACGCCAGCCACCCTCCTGAGGAAACCCATTTCAGCCGCTTGTACCCTGGATCTTGTTCTTTCGGTCATGACCCAGCCTTCATGACCATAGGTGAGAGTAGGAAGGAAAACTGACCGGTAGATTGAGAGCTTTGCCTTCTGGCTCAGCTCTCTTTTCGTCACAACGGTGCGATAAATTGACTGTAATACCGCACCCGCTGCGCCGATTCTCCGGCCAATCTCCCGCTCCATTGTCCCCTCACTCGCGAACAAGACCCCAAGGTACTTGAACTCCTTCACTTGGGGTAAGGACTCATTCCCTACCCGGAGAAGGCACTCCATCGGTTTCCTGCTGAGAACCATGGCCTCCGATTTAGAGGTGCTGATCCACATCCCAGCCGCTTCACACTCGGCCGCGAACCGATCCAGTGAGCGCTGAAGGTCACAGGCCGATGATGCCATCAGGACCACATCATCTGCAAAAAGCAGCGATGAGATCCCCAGCCCACCGAACTGCAACCCCTCTCCACCCCGACTACGCCTCGATATCCTGTCCATAAATACTACAAACAGGATTGGTGACAAAGCGCAGCCCTGGCGGAGGCCAACTCTCACCTGAAACGAGTCCGACTTACTGCCGAGAACCCGGACACAGCTCTCGCTTTGGTCGTACAAAGATTGGATGGCCCTGAGAAGGGACCCCCTCTCCCCATACTCCCGCAGCACCTCCCACAGTATCTCCCGGGGTACCCGGTCATTCGCCTTCTCCAGATCCACAAAGCATATGTAGACCGGTTGGGCATACTCCCAGGCTCCCTCCAGGATCCTTGCGAGAGTAAAGAGCTGGTCCGTTGTTCCACGACCAGGACGGAATCACGGTGCAATATTCTCTGTTTTAATATTCAGTGTGCAATATAGTTTGCTGCAGTTCTGCTTCTATTTATTTACTAGTACTGTTCATCACAATTCTGTTAATACAGTAATGTAAATCTTGTAGGCTGCATATCCATAGTCCTTTATAATTCTTCATATTTTATAGCCTATGTTTATACTTTTTAAAGCTGCTCCATTGTGCATTCTCCTTTTATATACACTTATCTTGAGGCCAGGAGATACTATCTTGAGGCCACGAGTTACTATCTTGAGGCCACGAGTTACTATCTTGAGGCCACGAGATACTATCTTGAGGCCACAAGATACTATCTTGAGGCCACGAGTTACTATCTTGAGGCCACGAGATAGTTATAATTAATTGTTTTGACCAGGGGGGCTCCGTAATAATCCCCACCAGTATAGTCTTCAGGGTCACGGAGGCACACAAGCCTCCCCACCACGACAAGGTAGCAACATGTAATCTCACCATGTTACTAATGACTAAGATGGCTACTCTGACTTTCTTCTGATGTTATCTGTGGGGGAATGTCATTAGGTAAGGATTGTTCGCAAATAAAAAAAAAAAGAATTTAGAAAGCAAATGGAGGCAAAATTGTGCAATCAATTCTTAAGGTCAATTAAGTGCCTTGCGAAAGTATTCAGCCCCCTTGAACTTTTCGACCTTTTGCCACATTTCAGGCTTCAAACATAAAGATATAAAACTGTAATTTTTTGTGAAGAATCAACAACAAGTGGGACACAATCATGAAGTGGAACAAAATTTATTGGATATTTCTTTTTTAACAGATAAAAAACTGAAAAATTGGGCGTGCAAAATTATTCAGCCCCTTTACATTCAGTGTAGTAAACTCTCTCCAGAAGTTCAGTGAGGATCTCTGAATGATCCAATGTTGACCTAAATGACTAATGATGAAAAATAGAATCCACCTGTGTGTAATCAAGTCTCCGTATAAATGCACCTGCTCTGTGATAGTCTCAGAGGTCCGTTTAAAGAGCAGAGAGCATCATGAAGAACAAGGAACACACCAGGCAGGTCCGAGATACTGTTGTGGAGAAGTTTAAAGCCGGATTTGGATACAAAAAGATTTCCCAAGCTTTAAACATCCCAAGGAGCACTGTGCAAGCGATAATATTGAAATGGAAGGAGTATCAGACCACTGCAAATCTACGAAGACCTGGCCGTCCCTCTAAACTTTCAGCTCATACAAGGAGAAGACTGATCAGAGATGCAGCCAAGAGGCCCATGATCACTCTGGATGAACTGCAGAGATCTACAGCTGAGGTGGGAGACTCTGTCCATAGGACAACAATCAGTCGTATACTGCACAAATCTGGCCTTTATGGAAGAGTGGCAAGAAGAAAGCCATTTCTTAAAGATATCCATAAAAAGTGTCGTTTAAAGTTTGCCACAAGCCACCTGGGAGACACACCAAACATGTGGAAGAAGGTGCTCTGGTCAGATGAAACCAAAATCAAACTTTTTTGGCAACAATGCAAAACGTTATGTTTGGCGTAAAAGCAACACAGCTCATCACCATGAACACACCATCCCCACTGTCAAACATGGTGGTGGCAGCATCATGGTTTGGGCCTGCTTTTCTTCAGCAGGGAAATTGATGGGAAGATGGATGGAGCCAAATACAGGACCATTCTGGAAGAAAACCTGATGGAGTCTGCAAAAGACCTGAGACTGGGACGGAGATTTGTCTTCCAACAAGACAATGATCCAAAACATAAAGCAAAATCTACAATGGAATGGTCCACAAATAAACATATCCAGGTGTTAGAATGGCCAAGTCAAAGTCCAGACCTGAATCCAATCGAGAATCTGTGGAAAGAACTGAAAACTGCTGTTCACAAACGCTCTCCATCCAACCTCACTGAGCTCCAGCTGTTTTGCAAGGAGGAATGGGTAAAAATGTCAGTCTCTCGATGTGCAAAACTGATAGAGACATACCCCAAGCGACTTACAGCTGTAATCGCAGCAAAAGGTGGCGCTACAAAGTATTAACTTAAGGGGGCTGAATAATTTTGCACGCCCAAGTTTTTTATCTGTTAAAACAGTTTGAAATATCCAATAAATTTCGTTCCACTTCATGATTGTGTCCCACTTGTTGTTGATTCTTCACAAACAATTACAGTTTTCTATCTTTATGTTTGAAGCCTGAAATGTGGCAAAAGGTCGAAAAGTTCAAGGGGGCCGAATACTTTCGCAAGGCACTGTAAGTCTTTTTGTGGCCCAGGTAAGTGTGGCAATTGACTTCAAATTTATTGTGTTTATGCATAGGTTAACTTACTGAATAGACATGAATGTGTGAGTTATTTGGCCCCTGTTTTTAATAAAAATGTTACTTTTCATGTATACTTTCACTGTGTGAGGTTTGATTGTGATAGGAGTAAAGGAAAAAATAAGCACATTGGGGTGTATTTAAGGGCATATTCAATTAGTATATTGCTCATTTACATATTCAAATTAATTTTCAAAGAAACTTGTAATACAAAAATGTGTACTTATCATGGATACTTTCATTGTATAAAGTTTTATTTTTGATAGGAGTAAAGGAAAAAAATAGCCCCCTTGGGGTGTATTGTTGTATGGCCTTACTGGCACACATCTTGGATTGATGAGAATTAAACATATTTCCTCAACTAGGATTTCTTAGGACTTTTAGTATGTTGTTCTGGACACATTATAGAAATGATCTATGCTGAAAAAAATTCTTTTACAATTAGTTCTATTTTTGGCTCCAAAATGAGTTAAGTTGCCTGGACTCAAAGGGCACTAAAATGACCGGTCCTGACCACCTCCTCTGTGATCTGTTCTGTTGTTTGGACCAGTTGAGTGATCTGTGGAGTGTTTGTTTGTATTTATTTTTAATACAACTTTTCACGTTTCTCACTGTGTTAGTAGAAACGCCTAATGTGAGAAGCCACAATAGTTTGTTTATCCAATGTTATTGATCACTATTATTAATAGAAATCATATTAACAATTATTAAATTATTATTATTAGTCGTAGTTGTATGAGTAGTACAGAGGAGGTGGTCAGGACCAGTAATTTTAGTGCCCTTTGTGCCAGTTAGAAGCTGGTCATGACCGCTGTGCCACTGGCCGCGACCAGTGTCTTTAGCGCCCCTAGTGGTTGTGACCACTGGTCTGTGCCAGACACCAGAATCGGCTACAACCCCCTCTCCTTTGAGTTGTAGTTTTCATTGTTTAACACAGTTGCCGATTAAAATATATCTGTTCACGGACGGGTTTATTCATTACAGTTTTTTCCACGTTACGTTTAGTAATGTTTATTCATGTCATTCTGATAAAATAGCTGCAGTTTTTCCTACATAATTACGTTTTCTTGATTCAATTTGTGATAGCTAGCTAGCTAGTTAGTTGGGGGAGCACCACATGACACAAGCTTTAACAATATTTTCTGTAAATGGTTATATTATTCACTTGAAATTGTTGAAAGACCATACATTACTCGTTTATGAACACTAATTTCACAATAATAATAATAATAATAATAATAATAATAATAATAATAATAATAATAATACATTATAAATAAATCAATATTACATGACCACTATCACTCCCCTCACCAATCTGTCAGAGTTAAGTTGGTCCACAGGTACGCACAAATGTATCATTTAGGAGATGGGGGGGGGGGGGGTAACAATAATTAAAAATGGCTAGTTTAACCCCCCCAAAAAATGTTATCATAATGATGAATTTAAAATATTAACTGTTATAAACAATTATAAGTGGTTGGCTTTCTTGATTCAATGTAATTGGCAAGCAAAGAAAAACACTTTTCACACAAACACCCCCACCTCTGGGTGAGACTTGGTTGCGCCCAACCCTTCTCCGTGATTTTCAAGCACATAGCACGGCCAGCACGGCGCTTCGTGAGTTTTTTTTAGTATGCAGAGAAGTAAAAGACCGGTCCACAGTCTGCGCTTCTTTTCCTAGAACTCGTATTTCTTTCAGAGGACTTTGTGCAATAAATCCATATTCTTAGATCTAATATTGATAGTCTTATGTCCATATCTTATTCATTTAAGGTCCTTTTATTGTCGGTAGCTGTGATGCTAAAGCAGTTTTAGCTTTCCCTTGATGCTTTTGAAAGTTTTTGACCAGAGGAGTTGCTTTCAGGGCCAGTGAAATAAAGTCAGAAAAATACATATTTGACCTACCCACAATGCTGCAATACATAGTATTGATTTTGGCTTTTTGAATTGATAGAAATTTTGAATTGAGAAAGAAACTACACTACACTAACGTAGTGACTTTAGCATTTAAGCACCGCTGTAAAGATGAATTGATGTGGTTCTTGATTTTGGTTCTTGTAAGCCATTATCTTGATGTAAATTTGGTAAATTTGTCAATATCCTCATAGTAATAGTTTCTAAAAGTACTACTATGCAGGGGACTATGGTGCAGATATTCTTCAAGTATCAATATATAAGATTTTTAGAACAACTCACACGCTACATACTGTATGTGATTTAAATGTGTGAAATTTGTCATTGTAGGACTCAATCATAAAGTTAAAATCATGTTTCTGTTGAGGATTCCTTTTGAAATAGAAAGCATGCAATGAACACAGAGACCTGTGATTTTCGTTTTACCTCACACCTTTAAAAGCACGTAGCTTGTGCTTTGATGATAAAAGCCCGTTGTATATGCGTCCGTTGGTGGGCTTTACCACTTCAGAGCAGATATGTCATCTTCTCATCTCAGGAACTAAGAGAGATGCAAGACTCTGCCTACATGTTACATAATATGTTAGCCCAAGATCAATACCTTTTACACTGATCTGTGATTTTTTTTTTAATTACTCTTAACTTATCATGTTTACACAGTAATTGAATAGATAAAAGTCTTAATAGACTTTATGAGGCAGAATTTTCAATATACTGTCAGTTGAGTAAAATGTATAACTGGGCCTGGATTAAAGTGAACCAGTCACCCAGTACACCATACTTGTTTCCATATACAGGTGATTTGTACCAAACTGCTGTAAATTTGTGCACAAGATGTATTTTAGATTTAGATTACTTATTTTGCTACAAGTTCACAAAGATAAAGCAAACAACAGTGCAGTACAGTTGAAAGTAAAATAAATGCACATTATGTTATCCAGTTTCTCCTTGTGTGAGAAGTACAATAAAAAGTAATTGGGTCAATAAGAAAATGTGATTTGTTCTTATCACACAAGAAAGATTAGTGGCTTCCTGTATAGGTGCATTAGAATACTGCAGCTTTTATTTTTTCATGGAAACAAAAGAGCTTTGGAAATAGTTTCTAAAATGCTAAAAATAGATTTTTCACATCTATAGTGTAGCTATTCAAAAGTAGTTTGTTTGAATCAACACAAGTCTTTTATTCGCATCACTGCATGCCTGTGAAACAACAAGCAAAGCCACATGCAGCAGCTGAGCTGTGAGAGGTAGGCTGTGGCAGGCCATTTCTTTGCTTTGACAGACCGCCAAGCATGTTTACTCAGGGCGAACATGAGTTTGGGCATCAACAGGATATGTAGCTAGGGCAGAAAAAGCCTCCGTAAGCTAAATTTAGTACAAACTGTTAACATGATAGTTTTGGTTTCTGCCTTCCTGGATGTGCACTCATTTAGTTCAATCAATGTCTAAAAAATAACCACTCAACTCCATGCAACCATAATTGTTTTTAGATTGTAAATCAATTCATGAACTTGTTTTTTAAAAAGAAATTTGAACCAAGTTCAGCATCACAAATATTTCATGATACGTTTTGTAACGTTTTGTTATGTGATCAAAGTCCTAAAGTGGAGGTCAAATTAAAAAACATTTAACATGATGAAATAGCAACAATTGAACTTGATGTCACTGGGGTCTCAAACAATGATATTCAATAACCTTTTATTGTGTGTGGTTGAGCAGATAAGAGGACAAGACCAACGATACCACCCACCAGGCTGAATACTGGCCGATGAGGTGGGACACAAAAACATTTTCTTCAAATCAATCAAACTAGACACTTGGTTAAACTGAACAACTTTAGATCATGACAAATGTCACAAGTGGAAGTGTGTAAGTTTCATTCAGTATTTAAACCAGGTCATCATAAAAGCAGGAAACCCTTTCGTTACTCTGTCCAAAAGTTAATGTCCTTTCCTGGGACATAAAAATGGGTCTCCACAAAATTGATGGCTTCCAAAGCTCAAGGTTGTAGACTGGGCAGTTTAAACATCTTTTTCTTTGACTGTTTCACATTATTACTGCAAGTTCAATAATACTATTTATACAACTAGAAGGGCACTCAGAGAGCGCAGACCTTCGCAAAGGCCTAGTCCAGAATTCTATGATATGCAAATAGATATATTTCCAAAACTATAAGAACTAGTTTTTTCTTAGCCAATTTATTTAGCCCCCTTCCCGACAAACTAGCATGCCATAGTTGGTACCAATGGATTCTTTCTGTCCTTAGGTCGGTAAAATTGAGTCCACTACAGCCTCTCAAAGACAGTAATGAATTTTATGTTTTGACCACTATTTAACTAACCTATTTACCAGTAAAAAACAGCAGTCAGACGTATATACAACGTATTGCTGTGTGTGTATTGTGTAACACTAATACTATAAATACAACGTGATAATCACACAAACTGAACGTCGCCACTAAGTGTCTGTCTGAGGCCTCCCTGGTCTATATGTATATAGTTGGTGCAGTGGACAGGATGTAGGATTAGATTCAATGTCAGTGGGGGTCCGGGGCCTTGTTGGTGAGGCTGACTGCAGAGGGGAAGAAACTGTTTTTGTGGCAGGAGGTTTTGGTCCTGATGGACCGCAGCCTCCTTCCAGAGGGGAGAGGTTTAAAGAGTTTGTGTTCGGCCTAAGAGGGATCAGCTACAATCTTTCCTGCCCGGCTCAGTATCCTGGAGTCGTACAGGTCCCGGAGAGACTGCAGATTTCAGCCAATCACCTTCTCAGCAGAGCGGATGATACGCTGCAGTCTGCCCTTGTCCTTAGCAGTGGCAGCAGCATACCAGATGGTGATGGAGCAGGTCTCGATGATGGCAGTGTAGAGCTCCCTATAAAGTCGTAGCCTCATCTAGTGGAAAAGTCACACCACACCACTGGTTACTAATGCAGTGTGAAAAAGTGAAAAATAATTTGTGTATCTGCCCCATGATTCGGATCTGCTCCAAAATGTAATGGCTTTTTCCTTGGCCCATGCTTCACCCTTTAGCATGTTTCATGAAAGTCAGGCAAGTAGTTTTTCCTGTTGCTGCTTTTCGTAATCCTGCTCACAGACAAACCAACAAACATAATCCCTGCCGAAAACATAACCTTGGCAGAGATTATAAGTAGTAGTGTAACTACTATTATATTTGGTAAGAGTAATTTCAATATAACCTACAAAATCAGTAAGGCTTGCAGGTGTTATTCTTGCAGACAAAAATAAGAGACTTAAGTAAAAGTCAACCTACAGGTCAGAGGAAAAGACGTGTGAGCAGAAATCCATCCAACGTCTCAGGAACAAGAAAACATCCCCCAACTACTGCAGTGGAAACAGTGTGTGTGTGTGTGTGTGTGTGTGTGTGTGTGTGTGTGTGTGTGTGTGTGTGTGTGTGTGTGTGTGTGTGTGTGTGTGTGTGTGTACGTGCGTGTGTGTGTGTGTACGTGCGTGTGTTTGTGTGTACGTGCGTGTGTGTATACGTGCGTGTGCGTACGTGCATGTAGTTTTATTCCACTTTCCTTGTTGTAAAAGGCTTTAAAGTGTTGGCCTCCTGTTTTGAAATTAAAACTAAAAGCTAAACAAGACAAAAATAGCCACACTGGATTTACACACTCATTCTGACCACACAACCACACCACACGCTGAATTTTCCATTTATCATTGTGTGTGTGTGTGTGTGTGTGTGTGTGTGTGTGTGTGTGTGTGTGTGTGTGTGTGTGTGTGTGTGTGTGCATGCACACAACTATACAACCTGGTTCAATGCATCTCTCCTTGTTCTTATACAAAGTTAATGTTTAATTGTGCACTGTTCCTGTAGAATAGAAGTACATTACATTACATCAACCAAATAATCTTAAATTACTATATTATTTTAACTACATAGTAAAACCTCTGCAGATCAGTAAAGACCGAGTGTGAGATTCTGTTATAGGCTTTCTTTCTTTTAAACATCCATTACAGAGAGACAGGAAGTCGAACGTGATGCAGCAGAAAGTATGAGCCAAATTCTCACCGTCATAGTACTAGTACAGGATGTGTCATAAATCTTAGCCCAACAATTCCCCTGAACTTGTTTATTACCAAACCTAACGCTAACTCATGTATCATAAGTTTTATTATAGAAACCATGTGTTGTGTCCGTTGCTGACTTCAGTTAATTTACAGTAATACGTTTGGTTTGAAGTTACTTTTAATGTTTAAAATTCAGAGCAACAACACCGTAAACCATAATACCATAACAACTGCTACTACAGCTTTTATAAATACTTCTACATTACAACATAACATAGATGAATAATAGTAATAATGATTGTTGTACTTAATTGGCAAGTCACCCGCAGATCTGTAGCCTTGACATATTGGACCTACACCTTCTTCTGTTAACACAAACTCTGGTGCCACCTGGTGAAACAATTCACCTTTAAAGTCATTAGGCCTACTGTAATGTATCCTGTACTAAAATTTTGTAAAAATTCACATTTCATTATATGTTAATTTGTCCATCTTAAAAGTCAGTCCACCTTAAGCCTGATTCGGCTCCAATATTGCTCCTTTGAGCTACTTTTTTTAAGCATTGGTTGCTTGTCTTCCCTTGATTACCAGCAGATTCCCTGGATTGTTTGTGACTGATGACAAAGGTATGTAAGATATATTGCATTTTGGTAACACAGTTGCTTCAGTCACATATTTCATTGACGTTTTCTTCAAGCAGAGCAGGATGACTGAGAGCTGATTCAACACATTTAGTTACTGTTGAGGTAAAACATGTGAGATCGTTCTTGTCAGTGTGTAGTTGATTATTTTGTTCTTTTCTTGCAGTGCTAACTTCTGTTGGGTTTTACCTACATCTTATGTCAGTGTTGGGTTATGGTGTGTCTATACTTACATCTTCCAATTTAGCCCAATATCACAAATTTGACTTTCATTTAAGGGGTTTTACAGCATACGAAACCTTCTGTCCTCTGACCCTTGATTTGGATATGGAAAAACTTCCTGAAATAAACCCTATAACGGTGAAAAAATGGAAAAAAAAAAAAAAAAAAAAACTCAAGAGACGAGGGATCCCTCTTCCAGGATGGACAGTGATGCAATATTTGTTGTGTGTGCAAAATAGACAAACATGATAAAATTACAGGTTTGACACTGAGTATGACCATTTATAAATTGTAAACATGCATGAACCAACCTGTGTTTTCTTTGTCCCAGGTCAGAGCATTATCCAGAATGGGGGGGTTGTGTGCCTGCTCAAAAGTACGGCAACCATAGCCGCCTGAGCAGCAATGGCGCAAGTGGAGCGAATGCATTCCCATTATTCAACTGGGGGGAGCGAAGTTAGTTACTTTGTCTTTAAAAAAAAAAAAAAAAAATACATATCATAAAAATCACATTTTTGGACCACCCTTCAAGTTGTTTCAAGCGCACCCGTTGCTGATCATTTGCTTTGGCTGTCAATCCACAAAGGAGTCTTAAATGTTTACAAAGGTAAGAAACATGCCTGTATCTTGGCCTGAAAATAGGACATGGGAAAATAGAGGATGAATGCAGCAATTTGGTTTAAATTACTTTTTATCTGGGGGAGGACCCCTAGACCAATTATCTTTTATAATTTTGCTCCCCCAGTTTAAAACAAGCAGTTGCCCATAACGGCAGTGTTTGCACCTTTTCATCTGTGTGTGCGTGTAATATTGACTATTTTTCCATGGGTTTGAGTAAGTCTTCTCCTAAATTCCTAAAAAAGTTTGGACTTATAAAGACCCTCGCATTCAGGTTTACATGCGGCCGCCTTCTTGAAAACTAGTCATGACTTACAGCTGGCGATGCAAACTAAAATCAAAAGCAATTTGCTCAATATATCTGAAATAATCGCATCGATGTAAAACATAACTTGTCTAGTGTAGGCTACTTACTCGGTGGATAACTGTCCATCTGGTCCCTCTGGTCTGGGTCCAATTTATTTTCAGGACATGGAAAAAAGTTTAAAGTACAGCCCTGTTTATCAGAGAGGGGACATCTTCAGACTGTACAAAACACTGTATCTCTTGGGTGTTGCGACACAACAGGTCCCACTCCGTGCAACACAGACACTCCTGTTGGGTGGCCATAGCTTCACAATGTCCGCAGGTACACCACCAGTTTCCCGAAGTACGAGGCTGTGTTGAGGCATTGACTACCGGTAGCTCTCTCTCTCTCTCGTACCCCTTTCACGGAGCTCCCGCAGCTCTTCGTTCAATAAACTGTCTGTACACTTACAATGTTCTCAATGCTTCGGTTAACAGTTAAGTTAAGTTTGTTGATATTTTTAGCCTTTTTAGTGGTATGAATAGCGATTTATTTTTACTTTCCCTGTGTCCCGAATACTAGCGTTGTAAGCAAATCAGTGTTCCACGCTAGCTTCTTTCAAGCTACAAACACATTCGATTAGCATGAAAACATGTCCCAGAGAGTGATCGAATCGGTACACGTTATTAACCCCTGGGTACATTTTGCGCCGGAATTGTCCTTTAAGTGCACCTTTATGCAAACTCTCTCTGTAGTTCAACTAAACGGTCTTTGCTATTTCCTCTGTTTTTATGGGTTTTTCATTCACCTTCAAAACTGTGATAGACACAAAATTAGTCAAAGTGACAACTTATATTAAGTTGAAAACATGGCGTTTTAAATACAGCCTCATGTATATCAATTTGACAAAGTTGTCTCCATGAAAAGTTGCAGAATTCATTTTTAATGTAGTGACAAGAGTGTGAAAGAAAACTAACATTACTTTATAGTATGTGAGATTGCAGTCATTTAAAAATAACACATGTAATTTGCCAGTCACCACTGAAGTAAACTAAGTACTCTTATAGACTACACAAGGAAATATTCAGCGTTGACAGAGTTGGAGGTGGAAAGCTTAGAAGTATGAAGAAACTGACAATGTACCTCCACCAAGAATTAATACTTGTTGCTTAATGGGAAACAAATTTGCTTTTAGTAGTAGGGTAGTTCTCACTTCTCAGGTGGAAATAAGTAGCAGTTTCTGAACAAGAGGTCATGAGTTCCCATAAATCTCAGAAAAGATGTCGTCAGAGTAAATGATTATACGTTCCTGGTACATTCAGCCATGTGTTTTTTTTTTGCAGAGCCAGGGAAAGCCACAACATGAGCTCATTTAATTTTCTAAAAATTCATCCATGATCGACTGTCAGCACACTGCCAGCAGAGAAGGCTTTTGCTCAGAGGGTGTGTCTCACGTTTCACTTTCATCAAAGCAGACGTTGGTTAATATTAACTACAGGTATCAGCTCATACAGGTAAACAGTGTAGCTTTGTTAGTATGAAGATAAATGTCTTGCCACCACACCCTGTTTGTATGTGTCTACAGTGAGCCAGTTAGCAGCTGCTAGGGCCAATCCCTTTTCTACATGGGTTTACAATCAGTCTGTGCTGTTTTAGAGAGCACAGGCACTGCATGAGATATAGGGCAGGCAGAGTACACATTTTAATCAAAAGCATGGCAAAGCACTGGCAAATAGTGTATCTGTTGAGTTTCTGGCACCTCCAGACTCTAAATGTTGCAACTTTCAATCTGGACACCCAGAGTGTGCTGCAGAGAAATGGAGATCCAGGAAGCCTGTTTGGATTTTCTGTTGCCTTTCACCAGCAGCTGAACCCGGCCAGAAAGAACCTGTGAGTGAAAGTTATAGTTATTTGATTAAGTTTGAGTAAAGTGAATACAATTTTGCATCTGTGTCTTAACGCTTGAGTTATTTTTTCCCTCAGATTGCTGGTCGGAGCACCACGGTCAAAACACCAGAACCAAGTGAATGTTACAGGTGTTGTTTACCAGTGTGATCTGACTACATCTGACCACTGTCAGCCCATTGAGTTTAATAACGAGGGTTTGTTTGCTTTTTCTTTTCTTTTCTTTTTTTCATCTTTATGTGCTTTTAATGTAATGTAATCGATTATAGTATATATATATATATATATATATATATATATATATATATATATATATATATATATATATATATATATGAAGTACAATATTGAGGTATGTATTTTTGAGTATATTCAGGCTGGAAATATTATATTCTTTACACCACTACATATATTTGACAGGTGGAGTTACTGACTACTTTTCAGATTGAGATTTTATATTAACATTTGATAACCTTTTTAAATAACATGCATTGTTAAAGATTAAAAAATGGTTTCCAGCCCAAAAGCAGTGTCTTCTGATTGTCACAGGTTTCACATGTCTGAGTGGTTAGCAGATCCACCAAAGAGTGATTTTTCCCTTCTAAACCTCACATGTTTTCCTTGACGGTTTGTGGCCTAAAAGGTTCAAATTCTCACAAAGAAATCAAAGTTGAAGAAAAGTCTATAAAGTAAATACAGATTTGTGTTGCAGCACTTTGTTTTTCTCTTTGCTCTCACATTAATCATCTCAGGCATCTCACAAAGTAGGTCACAGTAGCTCCACCTCAACCAGCTACAAAAATAAAATGCTGCTTAAACATTGATTCATCAGTATTAATCTAATGCCATACAATATATCAGTCACAGGGGGAATTTTACTGCAAAAGGTGTACTTTTACTTTTGTGACTTTAAGTACATTTTGCTGACAATACTCCATTACATTTACTCAAGCAGGATTTCATATGTAGGACTTGTTGGGCTATTGTAATGTTGGTACTTTTTAAGTAAAAGATCTTGAGTACTTCTTCTGAATGTAATCATAGTGACATTGCGGCCACACAGTGAGCTTTACATATTCATTTTTCCAGAGTTCCTTGATAGTAAAGGCATAAACAACCAGTGGATGGGAGTTAGAGTGACGAGCCAAGGTCCTGGTAAAAATGTAATGGTAAGTGAAACACACCCCATTAAAATAATAAAACAAAATCTGTCAAATCAAGAAGTCATTTCACCATCTTTCCCTTATAGACCTGTGCCCATCGATACCAGCAGTGGAGTCCGAGTCCGAGCCTTTATGTCCCTCACTTGGTGACGGGTCAGTGTTACCTCTTAGGAGATGACCTGCAGGTCGGGAAGGAAGAGAGGACGTGGAGGAGGGTAGTTTGTGACTCTGAGCACCTGACCAGACGTCAAAAGGATCATGAGTGGTTTGCATACTGCCAACAGGGTCATGGAGCATCTTTTGCAAAGGACAACACATCTCTGATATTCGGAGCGCCAGGAGCGTACCAGTGGAAAGGTCAAATAAAACTAAGAGCAACATCGCAAGTGTTTGTTTCATCAGCCAAAATTAACAAGCATAGTACAGAATATGCCTAGTCCTGACAGACTGATTGGAAATTAGCTTTATTTTATTTTTAGCTTTATATCATTCTAAGAAACGGAGAAAATTTATGATTTTTTTATTTTATTTTGAATTGCACTTTTCAACATTAAACCCAAAAGGATAAAACTGGTCCCCATAAAAAGATCAGAATCAACAGTACTTCAGCACATCTCTTAATACACTTCGGCTTGCCTGTGTCTCGCAGACACAAAGAAGCGTAGATATAAATCTTTAAAAATGGTCGACAAATATATTCTAAGGCCAAAAATTTCCTTAAACAGCTGGGTACTTTATTGTTTAATAAATGTGACTCGAACAGGAGTATTGCATTTGTCTGTTTTGTTTTTTTTTGCCTGAAGTGTAAACAATATTTTTATTTGACCTTCCATCAAATTATAAATGCACTTATTAACATTCATTTCAGCATTTCTGGCTGTTGTGGCCCACAATGACATGCATTACAATTTACATGCTAAAATAGACATTATAATCATTTTTCACATGATGAATTTTAAGTTTTATCATTCTGTGTTTGCTCGCTTTGTAAAGGAATCGTACGACTGGAGCGCTTGGACAACCAGGGCATCATCGGTGCCGATGGTCGTGAGACTGGAGATATTGACAAGTTTGACTCGAGACTCATTCCTCTCCAAAGAAACAGCTACTTGGGTCAGTTACTAGTCTGTTCGGAGTCAGTACTTTTAAAAAGTTGTATTCCTTTTATAGGGTATAAAACCTTCAGATAAACAGCTTTATATTCTGTCCTCCAGGATTCTCCACTGACTCTGGTATGGCCCTCATCAGACAGGGTGAGCTAACCATCGTATCAGGAGCGCCCAGAGGAGGTTACAGCGGCCAGGTGACATTTCTTAAGGCCGACCCTGTGGCACAGAGAAGTTTGTCTGTGGAGTTAGTCCTCTCCGGTCCGGGTCTGGCCTCCTCCTTTGGCTACGATGTAGCAGTGGTGGATCTCAATGGCGATGGGTATGTTTATTTTAGACTTCTATTCAATTACTTGATTTGCTTTTTGCATGGTCTAAAGAGGTTGGTGAGTCCATCAATCCTACAGTTTGGTTCAAAGTAAAATCCCATTAAGACTGTCTAGACTGACATGACATGATTTTTATGGTTATTCATGGTTATGATTTTATTACTCCATGACCTTATATCAGCACCAGCATTAGGTCAAATATTGCCCTTAAAAAGTAAAAAATGAATGGTCAGATTTCCATGAAATTTGCTGCAGATTAGTGCAGCACGACCATTTCTTGTCATTTGCACACAAGAAATATCCAAATCTGGGATGAATGCCATGAAAGTTACTGACCACATCCATGTCCCCCCAGAGAATACAACCTTTCCATTTTGGGCATTCCATGAGTTTTATTCTAGCACCACACTCCGAACAAATGACAATATCAAATATATTACACCCAGGCACACAATCTTCATCACATACCCTTTAGTACACAATTCATATCAATACTTTAGCATTCTGAAAAAACAAACATGTCTTCCTGTTTGTTAAATGTATTACTGTTAGTTATTGTATTGTGTTGTTTGGGTATGTGCAGGTGGGAGGATCTAGCCGTTGGAGCACCGGAGTTCTTTGTTAAAGATGGTTTGGTTGGAGGAGCAGTCTACATTTATATCAACAGTAAAGGAAAAAACTGGGAGAAGATTGTTCCAACTCAAGTTCTTGGACATAAAGATTCAATGTTCGGCCTCGCAGTGGAAAACATTGGAGATATCAATCAAGATAGTTATGGAGGTTGGAACAAGGTTTTATTATCAAATATAATTTGTTCTAGTTGTCACTTTAAAGTGAGACTATGTAACATTTGTTGAACAGCGGCCTCTATGGACACAAGGGAAAAATACAGGATATATAACTTCCGGTAATTCTAAAACATGCAGCAATATCCATCTTAAGTTTGCTTACATCCGTCAAGGTGACCCACCATTAGCTACTGGTCATACCAGACCAAGAAAACTGTAGTAGCATAATCCCCTGAGTGTACTGAGATTTGCAAAGGAGCGTTTTATTGTTATGAATTAGACTTTTTTTTTATTTTTAAGAGGAAAGATGTCTTTTTTCTTCTCAAAAGCTTCAGAGTTTTACTTTAAAGCTTAAAAACATCCTGAAAAAAAGAACACACACATTCTAAGTACTGTAATCAACTGTATCAAATAATGTAGTGTAATTATGAAATAACTTTTTCATCCAAAAAGGGCATTTTAGAGTCCAATTTGGACTTTATTTTGGGATACATTGTCATATTACTGTCGTATTATATTACTGTGTTGCCCCACTTTGTTTTTATGTGAATCTTTGACAGATATTGCCGTGGGGGCACCATATGATGGTTCAGGTCGAGTATACCTTTACTACGGCTCATCAGATGGAATCAACAAAAAGCCAGCGCAGGTGGGGTTCTTCTGAAAAGGTCACTAGTTCAAATCTGGTACTTGGAACTATTTAGCAAAACAGATCGTTAAATTACATTATACAACAAGTAGATCCGACCAGACAATCTGATTGGTCAACTAGACATTTAGAACGTGCTCAAATCAGCATGACCGCACACCCAGAGCCATTTGAGCACAACTGGCGCATCACTTAAAATGTCACTCCGCAAGTTCTTTGTTCTGTCTGTGCATATGGACTTGAAATAAAAAACTGTTTAAAAACATTTGTATTCATGTAATGTTAGTTTAATTCAGGAACCACAGTGGAACACACACACGCTCTCCAACTAGTATATAAACATATATATATATATATATATATATATATATATATATTTGAACATGGGAATTTCTTACTTGAATTACTTATAATAATTTTGGTAGATTATGCTGAGAAGTACATGTCCTTATTTATCTGTCATTTTGATTTTTATATATGTATGTATGTATATACTGTGTATATATATATATATATATATTATTTTTATTTATTTATTTTTTTACATGTTCAAATAAATAAAGAAATAAAAAAAAAAATTTAAAAAAAAAAGTGATTCATATTAATCGGATTAAACGATTTATTTATGTTACAACGCCGGCGATGGCTCTATCTTGAAAATAGCTGCTAAATGTGATTTTCGCGGATGTACAAGAGCTATATCTCTCGATGGAAAAAAAATTTCAGCAGATATCTTAGTTTTATAACAACGTTAGCACAGCAGTTTGGTGTTTATATGTGCGGCAGTTATTCAGTATGGGAAATCCTACAATCTCTATAAAGCTAACGTTAACTTAAGCTGACCAGCTAACGTTTTGCAGGGACAGGAAATCACCTGTTTGAAGTTCACTGACGTTTAGTATCTAAATCTATCCATGGAAAACATTTTTTAGCAGCTCTTATAACAGGATAGAGCTAGCAAAGCAGTTTGGTGTTTATATTTGCAGTCATTTTTCAGTTTGGGAAATCCGACAAGCCCTACAAAACTAACATTAACTGTTGCTTTTTTTTAAATTTTGAGAGAAAATTGCCCCACAATATGAATACAGTTTGATTATAACTTGTATTTAGTTGGTAACCGTTGTTGTATAATCGCAATATTTCACTCGAGGGTTAGATTTAACGTAATTATTGGCATGACAGTGATGTGGCTAGGACCGAAGTGCTTGCACCAAGGTTCGTATTCAACCCCAAGCCTAATCCTTGACCCTAACCCTAACCCTAACCGCCGAAGGTTAGTGCTTATTGCTTAATTCTCATATTGCAACCTCCTCAGGTACTCTCATCGGGATCCAATAAAGTTACTCTGTTTGGATATTCTCTGTCTGGCAACTTGGATGTGGATAACAATCAGTACCCTGATCTGGCTGTTGGATCTCTGTCTGATTCTGTCTTTGTTTACAGGTAATTTTACAGCTGCAGCAACACTTAAAAATAAATATCAGTTAGATTTTTTTTTTTCAGTACACCAAGGTGTCTGTTACAATCAAAATGTTTTTATGAAGTATGTAGGTATGTTGGTGATTATTCAAATATATAATGTAAATCATACAACCCAATAAAGAAACCTCAGGACCAGGGCCGAAAACTTATTTGGAGCTTTATGGTTTAACTTGACATTAAACACATCCCAAGAACAGATTTACAGATTAAACTCCATTTGTATAGACTTAGTTTTCATCATTTTGTCTTTGTTCGTATCCTACATGTTTAAATTAGTTTTATATATTTTCCTTTAACTTTCCCCCCAATATATACTTGCTTTTTATGGCTTTGAAATGATTCATATATCTATTCTTGTATTAGGCCATCTTGGGGAGCACTGTGATGACTCTGTTATTTGAAGGGTATATTAATGAATATCACTGGCATCACTACAATGTAATCTACAATCCACACACTGCATGGTGTTATCCCTCTGTTTCATTGCCAAAAGTACAACTTATGTCCCACTGTTTTTCATGTTTCTTACAACTTTTATGTCTTCTGATAACAAATTTCAAACCAGTGAACTTATTCAACTGTTTGTTTCAGAGCAAGACCAGTGGTCACTGTCAGCAGCTCTCTGAAGGTAACACCAACTGATATAGACATCACAAATGAACAATGTGATAAACACACATGGTAAGATGAACAAAAACACAAATGTTAGCATGGTCCAACTGCAACCTTATTGGCTTTTAATCCAATGTTTCTTTGCACAAATGTCTGTAAAGTAACTTTGCAGCTATGGCATGCTTCACCTACACAGCGCATCCAGCATCGTTTAACCCTAAACTGAGTAAGTCTCCTTTTCAATTCAGTATTCTTCACACTAAATATAATTAATGGTTTGGGGCTTTTAATTTCTTTGTAACATATGTGCGTTTAAAAATAGATTTATGGATATACCATAGAGTTAAAGAGCTTTTTCATAGATTGTGTACAAGTTAGATTCTTGGTCGACAAGGTAGCTCCAGACTAGATCATTGATTACAAAGACACTGATTTCAAACTTTAGGTAACAATGTTTTTTTAAATAGACATTTTTAGAAATTTAGACAACAGTGGCTGGTTCTGATGAGTTTTATTCACTGTGCAGTGGAGAAGGAAGCTCTCAAGAAGCTATAGGATTCTCTCTGACCAGATTGAGTTTTCTGGTCAGGGTTTTATACAAAGTTACATAAAGCAACAGAATATCAAAAGGCATTCACTCAGAAAACTATCAGAGTAGATTTACATAGACCCAGTGCTGTCTGCTCAAACTATTGAAAAGCGGTCTTTTGTTTAAACGAGGTGTGAACACACTGGAGCCGATTTGGACAGTCCTTAATTTGAATGAAGTGTGAACTCGGCTGGAGTGTGGCTCCAGCCCTTGAACAAAAGGTCTCACCAACAGTGACCCAAGTCAATGCTTTGTTTTAACACTAAAGTTATACAAAAGGTAGGCCAACTTCATTAACACAGGAGACACTAAAAAAATTGTTCAGAGAAAATAATAGGAACTTAATCAGTGAGCAGGAAAGAGTATATAAAAATAAAGTAAGACTGAAACTGTTAGGCAATTCATTTTCTTCTACATATTAATGGCAGTAATAGTAGCTGCTAGAAGAAGTTATAGAAGGGTTTGTGGCAGCAATAATGATGGCAGTGGTTGATGTGATAATACTACAGTAGTGGCAGTAGTAGTTTGTCACACTTTAAGTGTTAGTAGTGTTATGGTACGGGGGTTAAAGGACCCAAATGCAGGGAGAGGCAGGCAGGAGAAGTGTTGAAGTTGCAGGTTCATTGGATTAAACACAAAAAAACAAACCAAGGGAGTCCTGAGGCTTCAGCAGGCAAAATTCCAGAAAGAAGAAGATAATCCAAAAAAAACAGAGAAAAACAAAAAGCCAGGAACTATGGAACTGACATGGGGTAAGCACATGAACACACACAAAAGGGTACAAAAAGACACACAACTGATGGCACGGGAATAGAAAACAATCTGACAAGAGACAAAGGGAACACAGGGGTTAAATACATGGGGTAATGAGCAAACGAGGGACAGGTGATACAACAGGTGAAACACATTAGGGCAGGGCAGGACGATCAACCATGGCGGGAAACAAAGTAAAACTAGACATGACAAGACAGAAAACAGACTATTAAAATAAAACAGGAAACAGGAACAACCGACAGAAAACATGAAATCAACTAAACACAGAAACTTGACACAACACAACAGAGAACACAGGAATTAACCAAAAAATACACAATACACAGAACACAGTCCAGACAGGGTAAACACAATAGACAAGGAGATAACTAAACAGAAATATACAGAATAAATATACAAACACAGGGAACATACAGAAATAATAATACAGGCAACCGAAATATACAAAACCAGGCAACAGAAACGTCCAAACCATAACAAGTAGTAAGTAATAGGGCTGCTGGGCGGATCATTGGTGTCCCACTCCTGGACATTTACCAAACCCACCTCACCCACAAAGCAACCAGCATTGTGGGTGACCTCAATGATGTACTAACGTTTCTTTCACAGTGATTGACTACACTTTTGAGGCTGATGCTGAAAGGAGAAAAGCGAGGCTTCCTCCCAGAGTGGTTTTTCGGGGTTCTTCTCGAGGAAGACTGGAGCTGCCTGGACAGAAGAGACAAATCTGTACTGACACCCAACTCCAACTTCTGGTACTGTTTTATTGTGCAATGTCCTTTTTATTGAGACCTATCAAACACCAGACTGTACACATAACACCTAAATAAGACTATTTTGTTTTAGCGTGATATCAAGGACAGGCTGCATAGTATTCCTGTCTCCGTCACTATGTCTCTGTGGAACTCCAGTCAAACAACCAGGACGAGTGCAGATCTGCCCGTCCTTACTCCTGTCCTCAACCTCTTCCAGCAAAAGAGCACTGACTCAGCGGTACGAGTGTATGCCTATATCTGTCCATATACCTGTTTGTCTTTAGAAATGTATGAGAGAAATTTGTGTGAGAGATAGAAGAGGATAACAATCTAAGATTTTAAAAGTTTAAAAATGTCCAGAAAGAATTCCTGCTCCGTTGTTTTTCACAGATTATCTTAATAAACAAGGGCTGTGGCAGGGACAACGTTTGCCAAAGTAACCTAGAGTTACAGTACAAGTTCTGCTCGAGAAAAACCCAAAATAATCAAGATGTTTTCAAATCACTCGCCAGGTACATAACTAAGAGGACAACACACACAAAGCAATACATGTAATCAAACTAACACTCTCAAAGCAAACGGCATATTCATTTGGGATTGTGTCATGTCTATAGAGAGGATGGTGTTGCAGTCATCACTCCTTCTGATGAAGCTATAGCTTTAGAGATCACTGTGACTAACAGAAATGGGGATGACGCACACCAGAGTCGTTCAGTCATCAGCCTCCCGGATACTCTTCATTACTCTTCTATTGTCTACAGTACAGCATCGGTGAGTATTCTGTAGTAGAAGAACAACATTTAAAAAAAATGTATTGGTGGCAAATGTGAAATATCAGGCAATGTGTAGAAATGTGGTTACAAGTTAAAGTCCTGCAGTCAAAACTAAAAGTACAACATTTGGTTTCAATCTATACTAAAAGCACTCCAATGCACAATGTCTCTTCGGAATAGTGTGTGTTATTTGATGTTAATAGTGATACATTAGTGCGTAAATCACTTTAATGTTGCAGCCGGTGAAGGTGGTGCTAATTTTAAATTTATTTTATATTCTGTAGCTTGCAAATTGACCCAGGGGATAAAAGTCTTGTCTTAACTTAACCTATAATAATACATTATAATGTATTTGTTCATTATATTTTGTATTATTAATCTCAATCCACAAAAAGTTATTAAATAAATATAGTGAAGTAAAAAGTACAATATTTGCCTCTGAAATCTAGAAAATGTACAAATTTGTTCGTAAGTGCAGTAGTTGAGTAAATGCACTTAGTAACTTTCACACTTGGATTTCCTAAACGCTTTCTGTGTTTATTCAAATTCAGAAAAATGTCCTTGTTTTCATGCATTTGTTTAACAGGAAACACAAGTGAGTTGTACAGCCAATGACAAAGGTACACTTATAAACTGTGAACTGGGGAATCCACTCCAAAGAGATGCTGAAGTGAGTAGCACTAGTGCTTAGTTTCCTCCACATGTTTGCATCAGCATCTGCATGTACTGTATGATGGCCATTTTGTTCCCTTCAGGTTACTTTTTATGTCGTACTCTTAACATCCGGCATCTCACTGAGTACAAAAGACGTCAACATCACCCTGCAACTTGAAACGTAAGTGGCTTGATCAGTTACCGATCAGTGGGCTGTAGATATATGAATGAACCTTATTCTGTTATTCCTGTGATGCAGGACAAGTACACAGACCATACAACCAGTTGATGCTTTAGCAAAAGTGGTTTTTGAGCTGGAGCTGCAAGTATATGGGTAGGTACTAGATTGTTGTTTTATATTGCCTTGTACATTGTTATTTATTGTTTTTACATATATATCTTGGGTCATTTCATTATAAATTAGCCCCAGTGTTTGTATTTATGCTATTTGTAAGTGGAGAATGCCTTTTTTTGTTGCAATAAAATATACAAAGTGATTTTTAAAAAGCTATTTGCAAAATCTTCAAGCTTGAAAACTGTTTTAAATGCTTTGGAATGATCAAAGAATAATGTCATGGTCTATCTTTGTTTGTCAGACTAGCCAGGCCCTCTCAGGTGTCACTTGGCGAAAACTTGAGGGGTGAGAGTGCCATAAAATCAGTGAATGAAATTGGAACTCCAGTTCAATATGAATTTAGGGTGAGCCATCACATGACACACACACACACACACACACACAAACAGGTCAAAGAAAACTGTTCTAATATCTTATTTTTCGACCAGATAATAAATTTGGGCAGACCACTGAAATCTTTCGCCAATGCATCACTAAACATCAACTGGCCAAAGGAGAACTCTGTAGGAAAATGGCTTCTGTACTTGACCCAGATCAGTAGTAAAGGTGTACAGTCGGTCCACTGCTCACCTGTGAATGAGGTCAATCCACTTAAACATGTTGAGGTAATAAATGCCCCAAACAGTTTTGTTTTCAAAATATAAGAAATGCCTTTAAACACCTCTAACCTGGTAATGTTTGGTTTTAGGGAAGGCGTGACCCCTCAAGGAAAAGACGCAAAGCTGAACACGAGGCTCTCTCTACTGATGGATTTCCATTTCTTCCAAAGAGAAGGAAATACAAAACCTTTGTAATTAATCATTATTATGGAGCTAAAAGGTTTAATCGAAGAAAGAAAAAGGCTGTAGCAAAATTGTAAATGCTTTTACTGGTCTGAACCTTTGCTTTGCTGCACTTTTGTATTCACTAAAGGGCGTGTCAAGAAAGATACTAATCTGTGAATCTATTAGATGTCAAACGTCAGTCTCAGGCCTGCTGTGCTCCCTTTCAGACCTGTTCAGATGGACTGAAGTGTGTTCAGATACGCTGCCCTCTGCTGGGTTTGGACAGTACTGCAGTAATGGTTCTTAATGCGCGCCTCTGGAACACCACTTTTACAGAGGTGACTTATTTCTGTAAAAACACCTTCCTCTATTGTTTGATGAAAATTACTCAGTTTTGTTTCTTCAAGATCTTGATTCCAATAATTATTCAAACTGACCTGTAACTTTGTGGCTCTTTGTTGCCAGCCTGTCCAACATTACTCACTTTGTCTCTCATATAGGATTACAGCTCTTTGAACTACCTAGACATTGTTGTGGATGCTACTCTCAGTTTAACAAACTCTCCAGAGAATATTGGACTTAAACCGGAAAAGCCTGGGACAAAGGTGAAACCATAAGTGTTTTTGATTTTGTAAAATTAAATTACTTTGTGTATCTACCCTTTGGGCTTAGATAATCGTTAAATTCCCAGCTTAATTTTGCAATAAATACCATCACGCTGATGAAACTAACATGACAAACAGGTGAACCTACTTACATCTACTGTCTATATCCGCAGGTAAAACTGACAGTGTTCCTCGAGAAGAAGGCTGTATTTTTCACTAAAGTTGCCTGGTGGATAATCTTCCTGACGGTCATTGCATTGCTCCTGTTGTTGGCAGTTATTGGCTTCTTGTTGTGGAAGGTAACATAGAAATCTATAATAGCGTTTCAGTTTTTGTTTTTTAGAACTGTGGTGAACTAATGTCTCTGTGGTAGAATGATTGCTAAGGCTGGCATTCCATGTATCAAAGTACTAAGATTCATATTTTTTTAAGTTTTTTTTATTTTTTATTTAATTGATCCAGTTGTCTATTTAAATGACCTGATTGTTCCAGTTTTACAGTCTACCATCATGATATTACAAGGCATTGAATAAAAGGGTCCAACAAATGCATCAGTCTGAAATTTTACAGTAAAAACTCATCAATTCCATTTCTAAAAGTAGTTTAATTTATTGATCTCAATCTGATTGCCTCATAATGTGTCCTCTGATGCATTATAAATTAATTCCCTTCACTTTTTTCACCAGCTTTTTGTATGTACTGCCTCAGTAAATGTAGCCTGTTAATCTGAGTAGTCTGTAAATCTGAATTCTAGGTTATGTATTGACTGATTGTATATTCTCTGTCCTTGTCAGCGTGGATGCATCAACTGCCTCGCTCAGAACAAGAAGCCCTCACATGATGGAGATCCAAACACAGAGACCGCTCCCCTTAAAGGCTAAAATGAAACCAGAGACCCTAGCGGTACGAGACACATGCCATGAACACAAGATGTTAACCGTATGATTCTGGCTCAAATATACTAGTACAGAATTACATGATAATACATGATGATTTGTTGGGACATCTTTGATGCAGAGCCTTTTCTGTATTTTTTTTTCTGCATGTTTTTGCTACGTTGTTATAAAATAAGAAATACAAACATATTTTGAGGGTTTTTTTTAATGAAGCAGAAAATATCACTCGTTTGATACCAAAAAACTGTTACAACATGAAAAAAGTTGTGCTATACTTTCACCATGAAGGAATGTGCGAGTGGTGGGGATGGATGAGGGGTCGTACTACAGAACAATTTACCTGAAATAGAATTTAAATATTGCAGCCACCACATCTTAATCTGACTGATGATCAGTAGAAAGCACATATGATTACAATGTTGTTGTCTTTGAAATACTGTTTTCATTTATAGTTGTGCAACATAACACTGAGTTTGTGGTGAAGTCTTATACAAGGACCCTACTGACACTGAAGGGTTTCATTCCAAAATTTGACAGAAACTCAAATAAAAACTTAACAATTAAACTGCTAGCAACATTTTAGAACAAAACCCCTCTATATTGTGTACAGGTGCAATAGCCCATTTGACTACAAGGGTACTTCTGTTTCAACCAAGTGAATTTCACGATTCCTTATTCAGCAAGGTGTCCTTTCACAACATCTATACATTCTTTTAATATTCTCCATCTGCTCTCTTTTTGGGACCCCATCAATTGGCTTTTATCATCTTTAACAAAATTGTTCATAATGTTTATTTGCTTTCTTGCCAAGAGTTGGAACTGGAGCTAGCAGTTGGTTAGCTTAGCATAAGGGTCTCCACTGGTTACTTGGTAATTGCTCTAAGCCAAGAAATAGTCCGTCACGTAAAACCATAACTTGTCAATTTTACACATTTTTTATTTAATTAGTAAGGTGCTGATTGGTAGATTGTGTTACCTTTGGACAGAGCCAGGGTAGCCGTTTCCCTGTTTCCAGTCTTTATGCTAAGCTAACTGGCTGCAGCTTGACATTTACAATACAAACATGGCAACACTCTTCTTATCCAACTCTCAGCAAGAAAGTGAATAAAAGTAAAAAAAAAAAAAAAAAAAAGTCTAACTACTTTATTCTCCTTCTCTCTGTCCATGGATGACCAATCCTCACAAGTTTTTTTTCCTTCTTGAAAATTCTTTGATTTTTATCTTCGCTCAAACACATTCAGCATATGAAAATTAAGAGCCATCGTCTCTTAGTTCTTGTCTTTCCATTAACATTCAATCCAATTTTACGCCACATCATGACCTCGCTTACTGTTTATCATCTTTTGTTGCTTTTAGGAAAGATAAGTAGAAAAGCATGTTATTAAAAAAACATCCAAAAATCTTCTCAACATGATCTCAGAACCTTGAACAAGAACATACAACAAACAATATAAAAACCATCATACAAACAAACACACACACTGCTCCTTAACAATCTCTGGTTAAGGCTAAAAAAACTATAGCTGGTCTTGTGGCCCATTATTTTATGCGTTTTCTTGTGATTTGTTCAATAACGATTTTTTTTATATTGAAATGATTGGTTTACGATAAGGATCAATACATACACTTGATCTTTCCTTTTTTTATCTTTTAAAAAGATAAAAACGCTTCAAAAATCATATCAATAAGAATCATGAAATATATTACAAATAAATTAATAACCAATATATTACAAGAATCAACCCCTTGTCGCAAGTTACCCCAAATTAATTTGAGCTTTTAGTTACATTCAAAATAAGCCCCTTGTTTGGTTTCAAGAGTCACACTATTAACTCTTTCTTCAAGCCAAAATATGGAGGTTTAATTAAGCCAGTAAATTAAATCTTACTACGTCCACAAACAATTAACCACAACCGCATTGAAATCAAGATCAATTAAAAGAATGAACTTAATTCATGAGAAAGGCAGCAAACAAACTCACTCAGATCGAATCAGCTGCTCACTGAAACTCCACGGTTATTAATCGACACGACTAACCTCCATCTCACCAAACGCATGACACCATGAGCTTCTTCACCCAGACAAGCTGCCAATTCATTTGCTGTTGTACTTTTAGTTTCTCTTTCAGACTCCTATGTTCCAGTACTGCACACCATTCAGCATCAAGACTCCAATAGGTCAAACTAATGGCACTATAAAAATGGCAGTACTTATTAAGTATTGTTTGTAATCATCAATGCCTGTTAATACCTTTTGGGCAGTAGGAAAACTTTTCACTTTAACCTATATTTTTGTTGTTGCTGTAAACAGATTTTCAATTATTGCTAAATTAGACTGTTTGTGTTTGTTTGCTTTTCTGCTGGTGCAACCAAATGGAATGACTTTCATTGTTTTTCATAATGTGCTTGAGACTCCAGCATGACAGACAACTTCCAGCTCCAGACTGTAATAACCAGCTATCTCCACATGGGGGCAACAGTGACCATGAAAGGCAAAGACAACAAAGGAACCAGGGAGAAAGAGAGCTGGCTGGTTGCAGATTTGACCCGTCCATGACCGTTGTTTCTGTTCCACTTGGACCCGTTTTTCTCTCGGACTCGAGGCGGCTTTGCAGGGTTGGAGGCAGGGTTGTGAGGGGGTTTGTTGTAGGGTGGGGAATAAGGCCCATAGCCGGGCCAGTCATCATTGTACCTTTCACCCTGATCTCCTGAGCCACTGCCCTCCTCACCTGGATCAAGGAAAAAAAGAAAATGATGACTGATATAAAACAGTTCATACTAATTTAGTCACTTAAAAGGTGCTCCAAGCGATGTTGGGTGATGTCACGTCTTGTTGACGTTCGAAGTATTGTCAAACAAAACGGAGGCTAGCTCGCCCCTTCCTCCTCCTCATCCCATCCCATCCCTTCCGCGCACTAACCCCCCCAACCCCCACCCCAAAATCCTTTTTTGTTTCCGTTTTTGGAGCCTGGGCTGTCTACAGAGCCCGTGTTTTTTTACAGTGTGTTCAGGGGACAGGCAGCTAGCGGATAGTGAGGAGATGTTTGCTGTAAGTGACAAAAAATGTTGTAGCCTAAAAAACGTGTGACATCGCTTAGAGCACCTTTTAATAAACACAAATATATAGACTGACTGTCCATGAAGTCCATGTCCTGTCCGCTCTGAGCGTGTCTGAGTTTGTTGGTCACCACCCTCAGTTCCATGATCAGCTGTCTGGTCCTCACATCCGGCTTGGCAATGTCCACTTCCACCTCGGGGTTGTTGATCTGGCTGACCAGCCCGTCGCCCGTCACATCCGGGAGGTACCTGCACGCACACACACAGCAATTACTTATTTAAGCTTAAAGCACCTTTTGTATTCCATATGAATATGGATTTATTGAACTGCATGTTATTTTTTTATTTGCTAACAGCATGGCTCTTTGGTCCACACTGAAATGTCTCAACAGCTGTTGGATGGTCCCAATTCATGAATCCTGCGGACTTGAGGTTCACATTTTTGTTTCAGAGTAAAAATGTCCAGTAGGTGTCTTGACATACATGTCCCCCTCAGGATGAATATTGGTGAGTTGGGTTATACGTTTTACTTTACCGCTTTTTATTTAGCACATCAATTTTTAGCTAACATGCTAAAGACGAGAAGATGACAATGGCAAACATACCTGCTCTGCATCAGCATCATTGTCTTTCTGAGCATGTTACCATGGTGATGTTAGCAGTAGCACCACTGTATCTAACTACAGTGTCACAGAGTCTTTTTTTGGAGGTATGTTGTTAGAAACACTGCGGCCCATAAGTTGTACAACATCTAGGGAACAAACTGCACCATATTTTCTTCAAACTGCATATTAGAATTTCCCAAATGTATTTTTACATTTAAGTACAGATAATGTATTTACATTTATTAACTCAATTATTTTAGCATTGCATAATTGTGATGTGTATGATATGTTAATATTTTGGCAAAGGTAATTATAGTAGTATAACATTTTATACCAGCCCATGTGGCTGCAGTCCCACTTTTTGATTAAAGCTGCTGAGGTGGGTGTACCTTTACATAAACCAGTTTCCTATTGCAGCTGGAACATCATAGACACAAAATCCGCCATTACGCAGACTTGTTTTTCCTCTCACACCACACATGCAGACCTGCACAGTGTCTCTACATCGGCCTGGATACATGGCTGCCTCTGTGTGCATGAAAGCAAGCAGACCCACGCAGAGAGCATGTGGGTGACTATCCGTGGAAAAATTAAAAAGGAACTTGGTTCCATCTGTTGCATCCTTCCACCTCTGCACCATCACTGCCTCCTCCACCTCTACCGAACCCAACCATCCGTCCCTCCACTCTGATCTCGCTCACCTCCCCCGGGTCTGCCCGTTCCAGCAGCGATCCTCATTAGTGACGTCGGCAGCCATCTTCTCATCGTTGCAGATGGTGTGTGGGAGGGACACCCAGAAGCTACGCATGGGCCGCAGTCGCTCCTTTAGCTCGGTAACCTACACGGAGGCGGAAAGAAATTAGTTGTGTTGTGACTCAGACCTGGTTTTAAAATATCCTTGTTTGGTATGGCTGGCTGGAGGAAGCATATTGAAGCTGCAGTGCTGACGTTGGCCAAAGTGAAAAAGTGACATGACACTGCTTCGGGTCAGTTCTTAAACCACATATCTTTGATGTTTCATAAATAGATGATGAATATCTACCATCCTCTTTCTACCTCCTCTGCTCTTGGCTTCATTTATTGCCCAGCACTTCTTTAAGTTCAGTACCACTCTGTGGTCACAGGAGTACTGTCTGGGCTCTGACTGCTGCACTCTGTATTATTAGTTTCTTTTAACAAGCTTAGACTTATTTGTAGTTTGTCCTCTCTTTGCTTCCTGCTCAGTTGCTATGTCTGAATCCTGACTCACACACAGTGCAAACATTTTGACATTCTTTATTGGGGTTTAAATATATACTGTATATAATAAATTGAAATCACACTCAACCCGAAGATGACCTGCATAAATCAACATTTTTGAGTACTTAAAGCTGCACTAATCAATACTTTAATACAAGAATTGGTCAAATTGCCATGTGTAATGTTTAAAGAGTCGCTCGTAGTGATGAACCTACAGAGAGTTATCTCCAGACTGTAGTTTCGCTTAGCTTTACAGAGAGTTTTAGAGTCTTTCAGCTCATTGTTTTGGTTTTCTGGCATGCAGCTATAATTTATTGGTTCCCTGCTCTCATGAAAGGCTAAAAAAAACAGTCCAAATTAATGCTGATGTTACTGTGTCTGCTGGATATGTGACAGCCACTGTTTTCTGACTAGTTTTAAAATTTCTGAAGATGGTAACATGTAAATGTTATGTTTGGAGCTTGGTGTACTGGCCACAAATCCATTAATGCAAGTTTAAACAGTTTTAAGTGCACTATATTAAAAAATATGAATGGATAAGTAGCTACGACACCCAGTGTACACAGGGTATGTCTCCTTCTCACCAGTCGGTCGAGGTTGGTGCCTGCAGCAGTGGTGGGTTTCTCCTCAGGGCTGTAGGTGCGGAAGGGCCTCCTGTTGCCCCCTGACTCCTTGGGTGAGCGTTTGGACCGTCCTGGAGCTGGCCTGGGGCTTCCACAACCTTGGAACACCTGAGGTAAACGACAACAAAAGCAATACCAGTATACAGTAAACAGCTATGTAACAAGCATTTATAAAATAAATATAATATAGATTTAATATACAATTATTGGGGCAACTACAAGTGTTGCAACTGAACTGGAATCTTGCAATACAACAGATATAGAGATAAACCTTTACTGTCATTGCACAGAGACTCATACAACGAACTGAAGGTACATTAGAGACAAACAAGATCGACAAATAGCTAAAAACAAGAATAATTTAAGACATAAAAACACTAAGGACAGGACACATATGGTGTATGATTATTGTAATATTGCGGGATGATAATTACCAACATTTTTAACATTGCTGAAATGGTTCTCCATAACCTCCACAATCACACTTTGTTGGTGAAAGGCAGCAAACACATAAAGCAAAGGAAAGAGCTGCCTGTTCCTTAAAGCACTGCTGCCACAAACCAGGAGCTTTTCTGTTTCTAACGAGATGTGGGTGTCTCTCTGGTGGATTAGCTGCTGGGATGTCTGCCATGTTTTAATCATACTGTGAGGCAGCCATGCTCTCTGTGTATAATTCCTGTCATTTTTGACTGCATGCTGTCTTATGAAGAAGATTAGATCCAAACAATAATCAAGATTGTAGCTTTGACTTGTAAGAGTGATTTTTATAAAGACTGTAGATGATCTTTATGCACTCACAAAGGTCCAATGAATACAAGAAGAACAGCTAGGGAGCGTAATTAAAAATACATCCATGCCCATTTTGTCCCCCCCCCGCCACCATCATCTGCTTGTGCCCTCTTCCTTGCCTTAGTGGAGATGCTGACGCTGTTCTCCTGCATGTGCATGATGGCCTCCGACACTTTCACAGAGATGGAGTCAGCTGCAAGCTCCATATTGAACGGCCCCTCCAACTTCTCTGAAACCTGGTACAGAGCATCTGATAGAGGACAAAGGGGATACAGAAATAGAGATGACAGGGTGATAAAGTGTGCTATGACTACATTTACCCAAGTTCTCATTGTCTGGTGTTACTCTCTATTGGTGGCATATTTTAGACCCTGATAAACATCAAGACAATAGTTTCCTGTGTCTGGAATCTCTCACTGGCGAACCAGCTAAAAAAAGATTTGATTTACATCTGCGGTTACAGGATTGGAAGATTAGGAAGCAAGCCTCAAATGTCATATGAAGGGAATGTGAAGAATAATGGTTGGATAAAAAGGGTACATGAGGGTAAAATGGGTTTGGGTGCAGTACACATGGACTGAGGGTTGAAAAAAGGAAGGAACAGGATGGGTTTGATGAAAGGGGAAAGGAAACATAGGAAGACAGATCAATTGTGAAGGGGCAGAGAAGCATGAATGATTAATGGAGGAGGAATTCATTAGGAAGGAAAGGAAGTGAAAGTAAATGAGTGACGGAGGGCAATAAAAAGGAGTCTACTTTTAGGTATGTTCAATTTAATAATGATAATTCAAAAGGCTTTTAAATTATGTTTGGGTCATGACATGTTTTTCTTAATAATTTAATATTATTAACCCAAAGGCTTCTTGTGGCTCTTTTAAATACAGTACGTGTGTGTGTCATGCACCTGACCCTAAACAACCCACTTAAACCACAACAACATATTAGGATGTGTTTTTCATCCTACCCTCACCCACCAATGAAATTGTTCCATTCAGTGTCGAGGTCGCCCTGATTGGCTAAGCAGCCCTTCATTACATTAAGGCACAGGGAGTGGCAGGGCCGCAGGGAGGGCATGCCTCGACACAGCGGGCAGTACCACTGACGCATCAGCCCACGCACACACTCTGAATCTGCAGTCAACTGAAACAAAGCAGTGGGTCAAAGAGTTACAACCAAAAGAATATTGGTTTAGTATCAACCAATCCTGTAATTTGTTGATACTAAAAAGGGAGAAGGAAAACAAATTTAATAAAATTATATATATATATATATATATATATATATATATATATATATATATATATATATATATATATATATATATAGAGAGAGAGAGAGAGAGAGAGAGAGAGAGAGAGAGAGAGAGAGAGAGAGAGATGTGTGTGTGTGTGTGTGTGTTTATTAATCAATCAATCAACAAAAAACTATTCTGCAACCATTTTGATATTAAAATAAGATATTTTTCGAGCAAAAATGCCAAATATTTCCAGCTTAAGAAATGTGAGAATGTTCTGCTTGTCTTTGTCATATATGATAGCTAGATTAGACTGTTGGTCAGATACAACAAACAAAAAAACATGTCGCCTTGGTCTCTAAAAAGTGTACAATTATTTACATAACAATCTTGTCAATATAGTTTTAACAGCAGAGCAGACAACAGTACAAGAAACAACTCACCTTTGTTGCTTTGTTGACAATATCCCGACCAGTAGCTAAGCCCTGAGATAGTGCTCTGGCGGCAATGAAAGCTCTCGACACCTGAATTTAAAAAGAAAAATAGCAAGATGTAAGATTAGTCAAACAATCATTATTTTATTTTTGATGATGATTGATTATGTCATCACAACACACATACTTGTACACGCAGTCTGCGGGGCACATCCCCAAATGGCTGCAGCTGTTCGGCGTGTTTGCTGACACACTCCAGGTAGTCCTCACTAAACTGATACTGGGGGTTAACCAGAGAAAAGACCCGCTCCACCAGTCTGGACCAGAAATCTGAGAGAACCTCTGACAGACTGACACTGCCCCCTGTGGACACAAGAACAACGGTCAGCATACGGTATCTGTAATCTGACAAAAATCCTGTTCCTGCAGAGAGGAAAGAGCGTCATATTACAGTAGGGGGCATTTCAGCAGAGTGGATGATGTATGTTGTTCCGTAAGACTGAAATAGGCTTTTCATCTAAAGCACCATATCCTTATACACTGGGGAACTATGATGCTCATTGGGCCAGGTTGAGGTTTAACTAAAACATCAGTCATTATCTGGTCCCTTCCATGTCAACTGATGCATGTAAACCCACCAATCACACTGTGAATTAGCCCCTGCTATATGACAGCTGTATGCAATTCCACGGTTTGTCAAGAAAGAAAATACGGTAAGACAAATTTACCAGACTTTTGTTATACAACTAACTGTTGACTACACACACTGCACCAGCTGATTGGAGAGCTTTAATAGACGGTTTTAAATATTTTTTTACATGCCTCGTTGATGCTGTGAAAAGATGGCCATCTTCAATGATTTGGGAAAAGGTTGCGATGGAGTTGACTACGGGGACTAACCACATTTAGTAGTACTACACATTTTGACTGACAAAGGGGTACTAATTATGGGTGTGAACTTTCTCTACACATCAGCAGCAGAACCACTCTCCTAGATGTAAGCTGCCACAGGTATTGTAAAAAAATATATATAGTTTTTAAACTAACTAAATAAAAGCCAAGAAAGACCCAAACTAACACAAAACCGTGTTATTTGCTGCTTTGATACCTATATTGTCTATTAAACACTATGTTTCCTCATTTACTTCTTCCTTTAAATGTGCTTGTCATTCTCTCTGCATTAGTCAACTGGCAGACATAATTCTGAATATGAGACTCTCCAATCTGTAGTCTACAATACAGCCTCAAATTAGTTATACATGCTGTTTGGCAGACAAAGACATGTTGACTAAGCAGCAACAGCCTGCAGAGAGACTCGCCAGCGAGCGGCTGTCATGCCAAAATGGAGCGATCCAGAACAGAAATAGAAACAGTCATCCGTGGGATTCCAATTCTCTCTCTATTTTTTCTCCAGTTCTTGGCATTTCAATTCTCCTCAACAGAGAATGCTGGCTATTTTCTGCTGGCCAGAGCGGCTGTGGATTTACCACAACAGAGATGTGGACTGATAAAATGAGAATAAACTGCCAGTGGAACAAGGAATCATCACAGCTCTTTACCATCTTTAACCAGACCGACCAAACATAGTTTTTTTAAAGACTTATCTGCATTGATCAGGCCTCAGGGTGCTGATGGAGGCCCATGTAGACTATAAAGGTTGCTTGCCTGAATAATTGTTTCCTGAAATGGGGTTGTTGTGCAAAAACAACTAAAATGTTGTGTGCTCATTTCCTTTTTTAGATAACTTTTTTGGTATTTTGCGTTGTTTGAGAGTAAAGAGTTGAGAGTAGACATAGACAGGAAAACATGGGGAGAGAGCTGTGTGGGGGTGTAAGCAAAAAAATGAGGAAGATCCCATGAGACCTACATGGTATACGTCTTAGACCCCAAAATTACTGTGAAGCCCCTGATTTCATTGTTTTCTATGTCAAATTCAACCCAACTGGAATCACTTTGTAAAGAACATTAGACCATCTGAACACATAAGATTGAAGTGAGGTGGATAAAGTGATTAAACTAACCAGAATAATATCTGCGCAGCTCCACAAACAGCTCCTGGAAGACGTGTGCATTCTGGGTGAAAAGCCGGCCGTAGGTCTTGGTAAACATCTGGTTCATCGACTTTTCTGACAAGTCTATAAGCTCTCTGAAGAACTCTGCAGACAGACAGGAAAAACTTTAGATTAGATAGGAATCCCATATCTAATCACCCACCTAATTCTCTTCTAATAGCTAAGCCAGGTTTCTACGTACGTGGGTGCTCAATCACCCCCTCCCCTCCAAGATGAACAGCTCATAGGGAAAGTTACATCAGATCCCGCACACTGGTAAATTAGTGCAACAACATGTACTCTATTTAGGACTTTAGGACTCATATGCAGTCTCCCACTCCTTCAGCATGTTTAAATGATTCATACCGTTATATAAGAGGATGAGGAGGGGAAAAAAAGGTGATAGCAGTCCACAGCAGGTAGGAGGAAAAAGTGTTAATTCAGCGCTGTGCTGTGGCTGCTACAAACCTTCAGCCATACATACAGAATTTGAGACAACGTGGGCTGAATTCTCTGAACAACAGTCACTAAAGCTGTCTGGGTGGGTATCCCCACAGTGACCATTTGTTTAAAGGCACATTACACCAATTGTACACATGAAGTTCAGTTTACTGGCCATGGTTAGTCCAATAAAACTGTTTTATGTCTTCTGTGGCTCTGGAGGGAGTACTCAAAAGTCTGAGCTCACCCTATTGATGTCATAATGATGTCATCAAGGTTACCTCAGGTACGCTTGGTGTCTACAAATTTACAATTACTTACAAACAGAAAGTCTGCATTACAAACTGGAAGTGTGCTGTTTTAAAAAAAAATGTGCATTTACCAGGCACAAAGGGTCCAATTAAAGATGCTATCAAATTGCATAATGGGAAACATAGGATCCAGTGTTTCTGGAGCTTAACCCATAGAGACTAAAAATCAGGATATCTCGACCTCTGCAGCTTCAATTGGGACCATTATTTTTTATAATCCATCTATTGTGAGTCCCAACTTTATGAAAGTGCAATACTACTTCTTTAATTATAGCAGTTGTGTGTTGATTAAACATACATAAGAACCTACTAGAGTCTCTGCAATATGCATGGATTGCTGTGCTTTTAGCTTTCAAAGTCGAGTCGAGTTTTGTGGCTTAGATATCCGACCATCTAAGACGAATTGTGCAGTCAGGGCGCCTAAATAAGTTTTTAATCAGCTGTCACTCATCGCCACTAACTTGGTAGACAAGGAGGGCGAGACAAGGAGAAGCCAAGTTCAGTTTGTGTGTGTGTGTGTGTGTGTGTGTGTGTGTGTGTGTGTGTGTGTGTGTGTGTGTGCCCCCCCCGCTATATCAAACCAGATAATATTCCCATCAAACATAATTAATAACTGTACAAGCCATCTAGTCTCGCATTGCCAGACCTATCTCCACAGCAATGCAGAGTCAAGACTTACCATCAAACCTGCGGTGTCTCTGGGTAAAAGTAGTCAAAAGGAACTGGCTGTTCTCCTCGACAGCTTTGAGGAAATCTCTCTCGCTCTGCAGGGCCAGAGTCTCCTCCATCTGACTGGAGCAGCAAGTGTAGTCCTGAGGACAGAGCCGCAGGTGCTCACCTGGAGGACAAAGGTAAAACCAGGACGGAAGAGAAAGAAGGGTTAGGATCAGTCACATTTTGAAACAAATGTGTAGAAATGTGGTTATTTTGGTTTAATAGCATCTTTTATGATTCTGTTTTGTGGCTAAAAGGTGCTATACAAATTATTATTGCCTCAACCAAAAACAAGGCCTATTCTCAATAATGTCAATAGTCTTTTATCAGGTCTAAGCAAATGTTTTTAGTGAGAAACTCAATTCCTCCACTCATCAGTCTGTGTAGTTACTGTGGGGAAATCTTATCAAAGATAAGGGTATGATAGAAAATTGTAATTTCCCTGCATGAATTATTCAGCTTCAATCTGTCTTTCTTTGTCAGCTCAGGTTGGGTCTTTGATATGTCAGAGGTAATGATATGCAAACGACAACCAGGGGAGAAAGATAAAAAAAAAAAAACCAACAGCAAAAGGTTTGAATTCTTTGTTTCTATAATTTTACATCTAACATGAATATACCTACTGTTAACACAGTCGAAAGTCTCTCAACTCCACCCTCTGCCTCTTTTGTTCTCTCTGTGTGTCTCACTATTAGCCCTCTCTCATCCCTCTATTTCCATTTCTAAACTGCCTCTCTTCATCCTTCGCTCTCTCGGCCATCTGCTCCCCTGGCCCACGGGACAGTGAGCCAAGACTCAGGCAGTGATAGCCCAACACACACACACACAATCAATATTGTGGTTGTCTCAGTGACTCACACAGAGCTATATTGCCACAAAAAAAAATCTTCACACACACTAGTCTGGCTGAGGGTAACACAATAAAACACACACACACACACACACACACACACACACACACACACACACACACACACACACACACACACACACACACACACACACACACACACACACTTAAATGCAAAGCTGAACCTCCAAGAAGTAGACTACATCTTTGACACTTAAGTGCTCCATCATTTGCTCCCTCACTTGGTCAGACATCCTCATGTCAACATGTCCTCCTACTTCCCCTCTCTCCTCTATCCCACCCACCAAAACTTCACATTATCCAAAATCCAACAATTTTTTTTTTTTTAATCAGAAGATAAGATTATCACCAGTGAACAGAGCCTATGGATATGCAGGGATTTAGCAGTGGGCCAGTAGGCAAAGACTAATTAGGGGCGAGGTTCTTTGTTGCACCGGTGTTGGCAATTTGCTCATCCCCTTAATCATCCTATTTAAACAGCACGAGGGGAGGAGGGGGCGGGTGTAATTTGTTTTAAACCACCCTGTATTGTTTCTGTTGAGGAAAACGTACCATGATATTTCTACATTGTGTCTCTGGTGGTTATTAAGGAGTTTGTGCCCCCTTCTAGCCTACTTTTAAATATCACTTTTCTCAGTGCGTTTGTTATTTTACAGTAGGCCTATTTTTGGCTATATTATTACTAATGTTCCTATAATAAATAATTGGTGGTGGTGAGCAGCGAGTTTATATAGGCCTATTGACCTTAATTTGCATAATGTTGTTTTTTTTTGTATCCCTATTGAGACAGTATGCTGACGCACCTACATTTCTGCTGCGATGTGTATCTTAAATGTTTTTATACGCTTGAATTAGGCACATATTTCTTAACAGATGAATATGTGACTGTTCTGCATGACTCCCCCCAAACTCTTATTGTGTATAATCCCAACCGCAGGCTAGATGAGGAGTCTTACCGGAGATTTGAGTCAGCGGAGCGGTGCCTGTGCTGTACCCCTTCTCTGCGTACACCTGCCGGGTATCGGCGCAGCTCCTCCCCGCAGCAGCCACGGCGCTCCGGGTCCCGGACAGTGCACAGACCGCGCAGAGCAGCACCATCAGGGGGTACGTGGGGAAATTAAGCCGGGTGTCCATCCTAACCGCAGAACTCATAAAAAGACAGCAGGACAGAGGGCGGGTTTATATAAAACCAGACGGGTGCAGCACCTTATAAATGAATTAATGAATGGCCGGCTAAGATGCAGAAAAAAGTAAAAACAGTATCCCAAATCGTCAGTCGTTTAAAAGAGTCATAGTTTTCCCCTATAAGTGTAATGAACAGCTGCATCCGGGATGTTTTTTATATCACACATATGTCTCCATCGACCGTGTCCAGTCAATTTGTCCTTCCTGGGAGATCCGCTGTTAGCCTATGTAAACTGTAAAGAGATTGTGAATGGGGCACTCCCGTCCCTCAACCTCATCTAACAGCCAAACTGCGTCAAGTTTAAAGGGGTTAGCATGAGAATACCGGAAAAATTACTGTTTTCAAAATAAAAGCCAGGGCTATTTTTTTTTTTTTTTTTTTTTATTCCAACAAAGCATACATAAGCCATACAAATGTAAAAGACTCACAAGCATGTATAAAACTCATATTAAAAGATTTTAGAAGAGTAAAATAAAATGGAAGATAATGTGCTTAAACTGAATGTAAACTGATCAAACAAGAATATAAGGGGCGCCTGGGTAGCTCATCTGGTAGAGCAAGCGCCCATATAGAGAGGTTTACTCCTTGATGCAGCGAACGCGGATCGACTCCGGTCTGCGGGCCTTTGCTGCCCCTCTCTCTCCCCCTTCATGTCTCAATCTGTCTTATTAAAAATAAAGGCCTGAAATGCCCAAAAATAATCTTTAAAAAAAGAGACAATAAAAATTGCAGTGCTGTAAGATATGAATGAGTAGTCCCAAACGGCTAAATTTTAAGCTCTTTAAAAAAATGTGTATAGTTAAATTATTTGTTTTCTATATTGGAGGATCAACCATAACAAATGATAAATCAACAATTTACAGTATGTTCCAAAATCATATTAAATAGTTTGCATTTAGTATAGCATAATTTATTGCTATATATGTTCCCACCGTCTACTATAGTTGAATCTAAAAAAAGGTTCATGTTTTTGTACCCAAGGAGATTTTTGCAGCACCACTGTTTGGGATCAGGGCCATGGAGCTAGGTTGAATAACCTGTGTCGACCTATTCACTCTAAACATGTTTTTTCTCCCTGGATATATGCCTTGTGTGGAAGGTTCATGAATCGTAAATCGTTTATAATAGGCCTACCCTGAATTTTTTCATTAAGGTTTGTCACAGTTTAAATACGATGCACCAGATTTTCAAAGTGGCATATTTTTTTTTTTTTTTTTTTTTTAAAGCAAAAGCCACATGAGTGTTTTAGTAATATGTCATTCTTGCAAGTAATACATTGGCTGCATTGAAAGCTAGTTTATATCTGCTTGCTGACACTGTTGAGCACTAGATTTAACGGACTACTTTGATCTTGTAGTTCGCATCATTATTATACAATGAGGGGAATTTAAATATTGTACATAATTATACAAAATAAATTGTGAAGCATGGACAATAGGTATTTTATTTGAAAGGTCCGGACCAGAAGTTGCGTGTTTCACCCTAGCTGGATTGACTGTGGCCATACACAGAACAATGGACCGTGCAGAGGAGCACCAACAGGGGAGAGAAGGGCGAAGAGCCTGCGGTGGCGGGGCGGGGAGCAGCTGAGATAACTACCTCAGGGTCCTAAAAACTGGACAGACAGACACAGAGCAGACAAACTGAAAGATTATACACGGATACAATCAATACGTGACAGTAACTATAGAAACTCATAGAAGAAATATCCATAATGGTGTACTATTACTATTCAGCAGTAGTTAAATTCATAACTTGAACTCATTTTGTCTTTTAAATTTACTGTGGGTTTTTTGTTTTCTGTTTAATTTACAAGGCTACATAGGCAGAACTACTTGTTCTGAGTGACCAATGATCATCAAGTGACCCTCTGGAAGGACCAATCGTTTTATGATTTGAGTAATCGCTGGCCAATCGGCTTCCAGCATAACTTTGCGTACTTTTGCGCGCCCTTGACTTTCATAATCAGGTCATGAAGACGGAGAAGAAAACACGACAAGAAAGCAACCTACTGATCGGTTAATAGCGATATTATCAGGTGGTACAATGATTCAATTAGTTTGCTAATAATGATTATTGATTAATTTTCGCTGTAGTAGGTAGCTGGCTACTAGCGAAGTTAGCTAGCTAACTAACGTTTAGCTAAGCTAACGTTTTTAAGGGACGTTAGCTCATTAGATCCATAATCGGACATAACTTTACTCCTTAGCGATTTCCATAGTTTGTTTTATGATATGTCTGTTGGCCGACACATTTTAAAAAGTAGTTAACGTTAGTTAGAATTATGGTTGCAAGTCCGACAATGTAGGTTTGAGATACTGTAAATTAATTTAAAAAAAAAAATGCAAATTAGCTAATTTTCTCTCCTCTCCCGCACAGAAGCTTGGTCTTACCGCTGAAAAAGTGTTGGCAAAGAACAGCTAACCTGCAGTCCAAAACCAGTTTACAATCTGTGGTGCCTCTTTCACTGAAAATGGCAAGTGGAGACTCCCTTTTGGACAGGTAAAGTTAGCCAAGCTTAGCTAATGTTTTACTTTAGATTTTTACTTTAGATTTGTTTTAGTTAACTTCACTCTTAAGACTCTTGTAACAAAGTCAAAGTAAAACGTGTAGAGTTGTTGAATGTATTTGGGTATGGAGCATTTATCTGACATACATATTTTACTGATTTAAAATGCACACAAGTTAACAAAACATAAACAATGTGCCAACCTTCAAAATTGAACAGAGAGATGTCCAAGATAAAACACTGATTAACACAAAACTGTATTTGAATATCTCAGTCTACATTCAAAATAAAACTACATTAAACCCCATGGCTTATTGACATTGTCCTTAATGACCTTATGTTTTACAGTTTATTTGCACTGCATTAGCAGCATGTGTGCATCTGTAGAAGCTGAAACTAGCCAGCAAAGATTTAAGAAAAAGTGCTGAAACAACATCCAATAACAGTCAAAACTATATGTAAGAGGGTTGAACGGACAAGGACAAATGGAATAACTACAATAATAACAATTTGAGGGACACTGGAAGCTCCTCCCCAGCTGTTGGCCACAACAACTGAATGCTACAAGAAGTTGAGGGGTACTAAGTCATTAGTAACTTGTATGCTCAATTCATCAACATTTGTATCATGATACCTGCCTGGCTTTGTAGTGTTGTTAGTCTTAGTAATAATTTGTTGAAGCTAAGAATTTTTGATTCAGTTTTCTTGTCCGTTTGTTAGTCTTGAGGAGTTGGATGACTTCTCAGATTCTGACAGTGACTATGAGGCCACAACGAAAGCTACAAAGCGAAGAAAACAGCCAGTGACTGGACTTCAGGTAAATTATCTTATTCTCTCTCAAAAGGGTTCACTTTCATTAAGATACAATTTAGACTTAAGTTGGCCAATGTTACTTGTTTATTGAATGTTTTGCTTATTTGACTTATTAGCATATTTCTTTGATACGTTGGTTAATTTTTGATATGTCTGAAATAAATGTCTGCATTCATTCATTCACTCACTGTTCACATGGAGTAGACCAGGGCTATGATCTTGTCTAAGTTTGGTATTTTTTTAATGGTATTGCATAAAGTTGCATTATTGTCAATCATCTTTGACTTTTTATAAAAGATCAAATACCAGAGTCATAATAACTGCAGCACTGTGGTAAGCCTGCACCTTATTTTACCATGGCTACCATTAATTCAGTTGACAACATCAATTCACCTTAAATCTCCTGCTGAGCTCCCCTCCCATCTCTTTCATCTCAAGCCACCCAAGAGACCCAGGCGTAAAGCTTCATTGAGGGTGTCCAGCTCCAGTAGCAGCCCCATCCCCACGCCTCCAAACCCCTCCCTGCAGCAGCACTCCCAAGGGACATCCAGGCAGGCCTCTCCTAGGCCTGTGAGGAGAGTGAACGAGGGAAACGGGGGCATTAGTGCAGAGGATATCTATGATGCTGTCCGCTCTGGAAAAAGTGCCATGGTGGTGAGCAAAACCCCAGCTGAAGAGCAAAGGGGGAAGGGGATGTAAAGATGAACACATGAAGGGAGGGCGGTGCTGAAGGAGGCATGTGTAATGAGAAGAGAAACAAGGCTCTAAGAACAACAAAGAGAGATTATCATCTGCTGTCAGTGGCTGACTGATTTGACCCTACAGAATTGGCTTTGATACGCGAAGAGGAAGAAGTGTTTTCACTGGGTTGTGTAGTAGGCAATGATTGACAGCATGCATCCATCCCAACCATTGTGGTGCTGTGCCCAGTCTCTTCTGGTTAAAGACTACAAAAAAGAATTGCATAACAAAAGAGGCTAAAAAGTGTGGTGGGCAGTAATAAAAAGTCTGTCACTACAGTGTAAAGCAGCAGCAAAATGCAGATGGTGATTGTGGGTGAAGGCCTACTTTTTATACAGCACATTCAGCAAATTTGGCAAACTGCAGGTCATAAAATTTTAGTCTGTTACGCAAAGGCTTCTCAGTTCTAGTTCTACTATATTTCCAATTTATCACATTTTACATACGCTACACTATGATTAATAACAGAACGGATGTTCTAAAGTAGTGTCTATTTGTGTAATGGTGCCATGGTTGCCAAAAATGATTATGCAAAGGACATGGTGAATAAAACTGGAATTTGAAATGAGTAGAAAATATAAATGGGGAGACGGTGGGGCATACATACGTTACTGAGAAAACACAAAAGGCCAATGGTAGGAAGAAAGGCGAAAGCTGAAATCCATAATGTTATTTATTTATATCCGTCAACCCTTTGAGCTGAGCCCAGCGTTCTCATTGGTTGCTATCTCCCTGTCAATCTTAAGACGGTGGTGGACGAGTGGCTGGACAGCTACAAGCGAAGCCGAGAGGCGGGGCTGCTGGTGCTCATCAACTTCATTGTTCAGTCCTGCGGATGCAAAGGTCAGAGGTCAAGAGGGAGCCTACAAGTTGGGGGGTGGGAGTCAAAGTTCAAGAGATTATCTTTCCAATTACAGCTCAGGCAATGATCAGCAGTCAGCTATTGATCTCCCAGTATGGTAACGATGCAATGTCTAGGTGCTGTGTTAATCCTTGATTTATTGACAACACAATATATCAATAGAATGTGAGAGTGGAATGAAAATGAAAAGAAATCATACCATGTCATTTAATTTTTGGGTCAAAAAGAAGAGCCAGAATTATTGTATTATTACATTTATCTATATTCAAGTGTTTATTTCACTTTGATTCCTAATTTGGGACATTGCGTTTAATTTTTTTTGTCCAGGTGTGGTTAGCAGAGAGATGTTGGATAGCATGCAGAATGCCGAGATCATCAGCACACTAACCAAAGAGTTCAATGAGGTGAGACATATGGCGTTTTTCCATTACATGGTACCTGCTCGACTCGACGCACTGTGCGTCCGTTTTTCATTGCAGATTTTAGTACCGCCTCAGTGTGGCTGGTCATCTATAGTAAACTGCCGTGACGTAATGCGACACACACGCAGAACGTCGAAGGTGTGTTGTTGTTGCCACAGCCAGAAGTCACATTTTGTTTCAAGTTAAGCTGGAGGCAGCAAAAAAAACACAGCTGGCTAAACTATTTAAAAATGGCAGGTTTGTTCAGGATACCCCCGTCTGTCGCTTTCACGTCACCTTTTGGTATCGGCTCAGCTTGCTTGGAACCTCGACTGAGGTGGTACTAAAAAAAGTACCTGTTAGCAGGTACCAGGTACTTTTTTTTCGTAATGGAAAACCAAAAAAGGCAGGTAGAGTCGAGCAGGTACCATGTAATGGAAAAGCGCCAATAGTTTAGATTTGTTTAATAGATCCTAAAAATGAAGATTATTCTTACATATCTGCAAGTTTAAATTTAGTTTATATTCTTTGTCACCCATTCTTCTAATAATCCTGTTCGAGTTTGCTGAGAAATCTAAACAACCTCCATATCTTTAGAGATTATGATCTGAAGGATGGAGTACAGCATGATGGAACAAACTAATTAAAATCTAATGTTGATAAATGAGCACATTAATGGGTTAATGGGTTCGCCACTGATGTAATTGTCATTAGCACAGCAACCACTTCTGCCTCAAATAACTTAATACTAAGCACAGTGAAAGATTTTTCCTCCATTTCTTTTGTTTCCTCAAGGATTCAGTGAACTACCCTCTGTGCACCCCAGGCCCCCAGCTGAAGCGATTCAAAGCCAGCCTGTGCGAGTTTACTCGGGTTCTGGTGAGCTCCTGTCGGAATAGCCTCATTTTTGATGAGTACCTCTTCCCCTCCCTGTTGGCTCTGCTCACCGGCATGTCTGACTCCCAGGTCAGAGCCTTCAGACACACCAGTACCCTGCTTGGTAAGCACATCGGTACAATACAGGTGCATACAATATTAGTACAAACACCGATTTCACAAGAGAGCTTTGATTATAGTATCAAGGCTACACTTTTTGATTGGTGGTAATCACACTCCATGCTTCGGATACCGGAGGGTTTTTCTCCTGCTTTTCTGGGAGGCAGAACAAACTGCTCCATTCAGCTGACATCTGTTTTAGTTGCTTGAGAAGTTCTTTTGTGTTTGAGATTGTACTCCTGTATAGCTTTAATTATAGGCTTCTATTGTTCGTCATTGTTTTCTTTTGAAAGCTCATCCATATGATTTCTTCTCCCCTATATTTCTTATCCCCTAAGTATTTATTATTATTTTTTTTTTTTCTCCATTTACGATTGTAAAATCAGAATAAAAATGAATAACATTTTTAGTGACATTTGGCAAAATAACAGTTGGGATGTATTTTTAAGGATTCCTTTAGTATTTTCTTTTCCCACCAAAGTGGGAAACATCACCTGTCAATCCCCCTCAGATTGACCCAAGGTTATATGCTGGTCTGTCAGTACTGTCTAGCCTTTTAAACCTGCATGTTTTTCTCTATCAGCCATGAAGTTGATGACTGGGCTGGTGGAGGTAGCTGTGATAGTGTCGGTTCAGCTGCAGACCACCCAGCGGCAATACGACACGGAGAACAGCAAGAGGGAGCAAGACAGAGCCTCTGGCAGACTGGAGGAGCTGCAGGCCACCATCAGTGAGGTGACCCAAACACAAACACTGGCATGAGTGCAGCTACTTTCACAGACAAAACATGCAGGTCATTAAAGCAGTCCTTCCACATTGGCTTTATGCAGTAAGAAATATCTCCCAGGTGCCTTTTTATTTTTTCATGGGAAAGGTTACAATGGACAATACCAAGGGCCAGTGTTTTCTTAGTGCAAAGACATGTTTTGCATGTCAGTAGGTCCTTGATGACAATACACCATTTTCCTTGCTTGTTAGACACCAGTTGTAAATTAGCTGTTGGGTTTGAAATTCAATCATGTCATTTTTCTTTACCACCCAAATAGATTTTCCAAATATAATACGTCAAAAACTTATGTTTTACTTTCCAGCCTGGGTAATGGAGTAGAGAAGGTTTAGCCAGAATGCATTAATGCATACATTCTGAGATAGAAAAATGGGCATCTTTTATATCAGGGACAACAGATATAGTGCACACTCAAAGTGTTATTAAGGTTGGTGAAGCATTAGGAGTAAAGTAAAGGGTACCTCCGATGATGTTTTGTCTCATGACGAAATCATCTGTAACAATATTATGTCTACTTCCCTTACTAATTGTGGATCACTAGAATGATACCGGTAGATGTAGAAATGGTGAAATGTAACTAGGGTTGGGTACCGACACCCGGTTCCACTATGGAACCGGTTCCTACGCAACCGATAGGAATCGGACCGGATGTGTCGACTGAAATATTTTCCCACTGTCGCTCCGAAACGGACGTAAAAATATCCCACTTTCTCTGTAGTCTACCGTTAGCTAGCTATCGTAAATGTAGGCTACTTTTAAAATGCCATATTTTCCATCTGGGCTCACCAAAACGGACGTAAAAGCATATTAACCATTCACTGCACGTGATCGCTAGTAAACACATTACATCTTTGATGTAATTTTTCAGTTTTTCGACAATCTGTTTAGGAATCGGAATCGTTTTAAAAGTACCGGTTCGGAATCGTAAAAATCCAAACGGTACCCAACCCTAAATGTAACCCTTAGTTGCTATTAAACCTGGAAAAAGTTTAATATGAGGAACATTTTTAGCTGTGTGAATTGTTTGCCCGCTGGTCCTCAAAGCAATAAAAGATGATTGCCCCAGCAGAACCACAGACTGTATATGAAAGAGACAGGAGTCCAGGTGACTAGTGCTCACAGTCTCAGTGATTCATATATGTGTTGTAGCTGCGGGAGAACAGGGAGGAGATATCCTCCATGATGAACGCCATTTTCCGTGGTGTGTTTGTGCATCGTTATCGTGACCGGCTGCCTGTGATCCGGGCTGCCTGCATTGAGGAGTTGGGCATGTGGCTGAAAACGGATCCTGAAGACTTTCTGAATGATGGGTGTCTTAAATACCTGGGATGGACCCTGCATGACAAGGTAAACACATATACACAGGACTAGACAATAGACAATTCATGACAGAGTTAAGTCTTACTATGATGTTATTTCTTTATTTTGCTGTTTTCCTCACCGCTGGCCAACATGCGTCACAGACGTAGCAGCTGTCTGTCTGCAGCCCTCCGCAGGCCAGCACTGGAGCTAGAAATGACAAGGGCCGCAGTGTATAGGGAATTGGGCTGTCCAAATTAAGCAACTTTTTAATTTATATTTGTGCTTTTAAGTCTTTGACAGCCTCTTACACCAGATGCTGTTGTAGAATATCTGCACACAGACACAAGAAGGAACACATACACATACTTACACAAAGAGAAATGTCCACTATAAGCAGACTTGTGTATCGGTCTGTATATAGGTTAGAGTGTGTGTTACTGCACTCTCTTCTTCTTTCCTTCAGCAAAGTCCAGTGCGTCTGCAGTGTGTCCGTGCCCTGCAGGGTCTGTACCAGGAGAAGGAATTCATTGGCCGCCTGGAGCTTTTCACCAGCAGATTTAAAGTGAGACATCCCTCTGGATTGGACTCGCACCTCAGTTAATGCCTCTTTTCTCCTTTTCCTTTCCCTGATGTCTGTCTGCCTCAGCATCTCTTTTTAATCTATTGTTCCAGCTTATTGTATTGTCTCTATTTTGTTGCCTGCCTATGTTTGTCTTCCCAGTATTTTGTACCCCCTCCCATTTTTTCGCCTTTTTTAGTTTTTTTTCACTGTTCCTGTTTGTTGTGATGGTCTCATCCTTTGTCTGGGCATGTGTCTGGGTTCGTTAATTGCTGCCAATTACTGATGGTTAATAAGCTCTTCTCAAACACACAAAAACCCTCCTAAGCACATGTGCTGCTGCAGATAAATGGTTTTCATGCCATGACTTAGCGCCTATTCAGTGCGTTTGTGTGCGTGTGTCTGTGGGTACTTTCATGTGTCGTGTCATTTTTATAGCAGTTTGTCTGCTGGCATGATTGCTCATTTGTCTGTGTTCTGAATGTGTTTGTGTTTTTTAGGAGAGGATGCTCAGCATGGCACTGGACAAAGAACCAGAGGTGGCAGTGGAAGTGGTCAATCTGTTGCTGCTGATCCACCAGTGAGGGGTTTCTTTGTCTCTGGTGGTTTCTCTGTTCTATCTGCAGCAATCCGTACAGGAATTTCAATTTAGTAGATCAAAACATACCAAGTATAGCATATTTTTTTATACAATATTTTAATGTGCTTTTTCTCTTTTTTTGCATCGATAGTTTTGAGCTTTATTACAGAAAAGTTCTAATGAAATGCATGAAAAAGTGATGCACACTTAGCTAAACAAAGTAAAAATAACCAAATACTGCAAATTTTTTCTCAACAATAGAAGTGTAATGGTTACGCCATAACTGTGATAACACTCTAAAGAATACAAACTTGTTTGGCCTGTAACTGTTTTTATGTGTGCATATATGCAGGAGGACGGAGGAAGGTCTGAAAGAAGAGGAGTGCGGCCACATCTATCCCCTGGTTTACGCTCTAAACAGAGGCCTGGCGTCTGCAGCCGGCATCTTCCTCTTTAACAAGTACATTTTCATCCTTCCTTTCTGAACCCTTTCAGACGAAGTGTAGAGTTGTGTCGTTAAGGTACACCTCCGTATGTGCGGCTTATTACGTATTCAACAAATGTTAAGATTTCTGTTTGTTTATTGATTTCTTGAAAACATTAAAAAACATTTTCATCAACGTTTTAATTCACACCAAAGCTTGGATGAATAACTGTTTGCATTTAAACAAGCAGCGTAAATCACATACCGCATATACTCCACTATACTGTATAGTGGAGCATTTTATTGCTACACAAATGTGATATCTGACTTAAACCAGTGTGCAACGTTTCCATGCCACTTCTTTATTTTTGGTAAATATAATGTGAAATGTGTTCTTTATGTGTGTATGTCAGGCTGAAAAGTGTGATTGCCAATGACAACCAGGAGAATGATAAAAGTGAAAATGCAGCCTTCTTTCAAATCCTCATCTCCTTCTACATCCAGAGTGAGGTAGTGTCTCGTTCTGTCCCTGTCTCCCCTCTATTCCAACCATTGCAATTATGTTTCATGATTAAAAGTAGACTAACCATGACTATATATATACACACACACGTGCATACATACATTGTTCAAATTATGTTTTATATTGTGTTCCCTATAAAATACTACACTAGCCACAAGACGGCAGGGGATTGTTATTCTTGCAGCAGAAACAACAATCGCACCTAAAAGAATTCAAGTATCACTGATGTTTGCTGTCTGATAATCAAATGAGCCTGTTGGTGATTAATTCAAGCCGAGTCTTCAGGCATTCAAGTCTCAAGTCGAGACTTGCAGCAGACGAGTCCAAGTCTCAAGTCTGAAATGCGCAGCTTTGGTTTAGTGAAGTTAATCCAAAGCAGTTCATGTGCTCTCTTTGACAGTTCCATGAGCATGGGGCGTACCTGGTGGATAGTCTGTGGGATGTGGCAAGATCTGAGCTGAGAGACTGGGAGACTATGACGGCATTACTGCTACAGGAGGCTGGTGAGGATGAAATATGGCTTGCGTCTTAGCTGCATCATTGCATAAAGCTCAGTTTAATACCATAATAATTTATACAACTCATGTCAGTTAGTTGTTTATGCTCCTTTTTCAACTTGTGCTGTTCCCTCAATGCTCCTGCATTGTGTCACCTCAACCATCACCCACTCAGTTTAGCACCTGTCTGTACGTCTCTGTTGTCAGGTCTGATGTATGAGGAGGAGGGGGCTCTCATAGAGCTGATGATGTGTGCCATCAGACAGGCAGCACAGGCAACCCCACCTGTTGGGAGAACTCAGGGCAAGAAGGTGGTGACGATATAAATGTCTGTAGTTTGTTTAATGCAACAGTGGAGCTTGGGGCCGAGAGAAATGTTCTTTGTTTTTGCTTCAAATGTACCCATCATAAAAAAGTCATATATTTTAAAGCTACAATACGCACCTTTTGTGACATTAAACGGGAATAAATTAGATATAGCACGTCAGCCTGATTAATGTGTACAATTATCAGTTTTCCTCTGTTCGTGGCAGCTCTCACACGTTTGTTTTTGGTAACAGTCTTGGGGTTTCATCCTATTTCAACATAGACAGCTTTTCACATTAAGTGCTGGGCATTAGCTTGACCACCTTTTGTCTAAGACAGAAAGTTGGATATGTTAGCTTTAAATGTTCACAATGTTGTGAAAAAGTGGATTCTTTTATTTAATATTTTCTTAAGCAGTGCCGGTAATTTGCTCATCTGTGGTCACATAGAAACACACACATTCTCATGATATCTTAATGCTTTTTGTCCTCACACATGGTTGAACTGCTGGCCTGTGATGTTAACTGAATGTACCTGTGGGATTAGATCCTGGGTATGAAGGATAAGAAGGTCCAGGAACAAGACAGGAGACGTATCACCACACTCTTCATCCCCTTACTGCCCCAGCTACTGGCCAAGGTACACAGTCACGGTTCACTTAACATACTTTATAACACTGATATTATATTGTACACAGAGGGTTGAAACTGCTAAGCAATTATTTTAAGAATGAAGGTAAATTACTTTGCCAACTATGCAATATTATTTATCTTTATTTCACATTTTTCATCTTGAGCCTGTGATTTTCTCCTTCTCTCACTGACCTGCAGTACTCAGCAGATGCAGGGAAGGTGAGCCTCCTTCTCAAAGCTCCCCTCTACTTTAACCTGGAGGTGTACAGCAGTGCTCCGCGGCTGGAGAAGGTAGGGGTTGTGGAAATATGGAGGATAATCAATTACCCTGAATAGATGATTACAATCTCTTCAGAAATGACATAATGGTCCTTCTGAATCATTACCCCTCTCCCATAGTTCCTCCTTAACCACTCTTATTCTAAAGTTCTACTACTTAACCTGTTCTGCGTTGAACTGTCCTCATCACTCTCCCCTCTTTGTCAGTATCTGGACCTGCTGCTGTCTCAGATATGTGGTATTGTGGAGAAGCACACAGAGGTCACTGTGCTAGAGGCTTGCGCCCAACTGGCCAGCACCCTTTGCTCCGAGTCCTACACCTTCTCCTCCCGCGCACACCTGGCATTCAGCCAGCTGCTGGACGGCCTGACCGAGTGCTTTAGCACCTACTTAAGTGACCTGCTGCAGGTGGGAGAGCGTGTCAGTGAAGCTTGCAAACAGTCAAATATGGCATGTTATAAAATGCATGCATATACTATTTAATTTACCCCTTTTATGTCAGTGAGTGTAGGCTAAATAACAAACGCATCTCTGTATAATGCAACATAGTTCAACAGCACCACAGACTGCAGCCTCCATTATTATCATAAAGTTGATTTAACACCTCTCTAAAACTGTTTTTTTTTTTGTTTGTTTTTTAAACTGAACAATATAACCTTAGTGAAGGTAGGATTTATTGCAGGACTTTTGTATTAGGCTGCATTAGTTTTAGCTAAGTGTGCCTAATAAACTGGCTCGTATAGTGTTGGCAGCTGTAGTCCCAGTTCATGTATCTGTCCTACATTAGCAATATAAACTACTCATTCTGAGATGTTCAATTAAGGTAGTATGTTGTAATTGTATTTTAGTTGTCCTTTTTAAATAAAAAAGTAATCCATTAAACCTAATAATTCTAGTACATAAATATGTTTTAATAATGAAACTATATAAACACAGGATTGTGCTGCAGAACACCAAAAGAAGGCAGAAAACAAAACTAACAGACTTGATTATAAATCACAACTGTCAAGATGTAAGCATGTGTTTTTAATGAATTTATTGTTTTAGTCTGTATGTTTTTGTAGTAAAACAAAAAAATCCAGGTGTGTGTGTGTGTGTGTGTGTGTGTGTGTGTGTGTGTGTGTGTGTGTGTGTGTGTGTGTGTGTGTGTGTGTGTGTGTGTGTGTGTGTGTGTGTGTGTGTGTGTGTGTGTGTGTGTGTGTGTGTGTGTGTGTGTGTGTGTGTGTGTACCTAGGGTACTGCAGATGACAATGACGTATACAGTGCAGCCATTGCTTTAAAAAGGATTGCAGCCCTCAGTAGGTAAGTGTGGGTTCTTATAATACACATGGCAGTAAAAGTGTACAGACTTTCTCTTATGTGTGTGTGTTCGTTCCAGTGCCAAGGACCCGACAGGCTGGAAGCTGTTCGACTCTTGTCTTGAGCTTCTGAAAAGCAGGATGGAGTCCAGAGAGCTCGACATGGAGGTCAGTCATAGAGTCGCACATTCTGATATTTAAGGGGGCGTATTCCATTGTGATAATAGAGGCCAAAACTTTATTTTTTTAAAGCCATCTCGGAATGTGCTAACCCTTATTTTCTGTAATTTAATGTTAAAAAAAAAAATAGAACTGGATGCGCTCAACACCCGTAGATACTTGGAAAGCTTTGAAGGCTGGGTGCTGGATCCGAAAAGTGAATAATCATAAATACAGCTACTAGGACAGCACTTCAATTTAATAGAATGTATTGCCACATGGACGTTTAATGTAGACATGGATTTGCTTGGAAAAGTAAGTGGAAAATGTGTTTTTCACATTGCACCGAAATCTCTTACAAAAGCTGATTTTTAACTTTCCTTTTGTATAATTTCAGCTCATGGTGTCGGCTCTGAAGTGTGCAGCCTTTTACCTGATGTGGGCCAAAGTGAATGCAGTCAACTCCACACCAGCTGAGGTGCTCATCTACTACATTTCTTTTCTCCAAGACTGCACTCACCCTTCTTTGGATGTTTAGAAGTAGTTTGACCTTCTCTCTGTCTTTTACACACCAAGAGATGTCACACACTAACTTGGCTCCTGGAAGTGCTAGCCTACCTGTGCACGATAACACAACCTGCATGATAAATACTTCCTTGATGGCTATCTCATGACAGCCAACCCACAGTGGCCATGTTGGTGGCCTTCCTGTGTATTTGTGCAGCTCTTCTCGTCTGTGTTCAACAATTCACCAGCTGTGCAGACAGCAGGCAATTAAAACAACAATCTGTTAGTACGCATCCAAGCCCATGATGACACTAGACATTTATTTCCCACTGGTTCACACTTTTTCTTACTGTTTCTCTTTTTGTATTAGTTCTGTCTCATCTGTCTCTTGTTCTTCCTTTAGCTCATTTACACCTTTTCTGCAGTTTTTTTCTCACTCTTTTCACACACACACTACGCACGTCATTACATCCATTAGTGTGTTTACCTAAACTAGCGTTCCAGAGAAAACTCATGCAAGTCCTTTCTTTGTGTTATTTTGATTATTTTTTTTATTTTTTTTTTCAGTTTTTATGTATTAATAGCACCACAGGTTGTCAGGTTCCTCCTCTGTGTGCTTGTAGGTTAGGTCAGTAACTGCAACGAAATGATGACTCTTATTTGTAACTGATCGTTTTATCTATGATATTATCTACTTTGGCAACAGGATTGTATAATTAACAGGGAGAGAGCACTTGAATTAGCAAATATAGGTTTCCATCCCTTGAAGGGTGTCCATCATCAACCTACTGAATTTCCCGCTGGGATTGATAGAGTATTCTTTCGGTCTACTGGTATCCAAGGTGGCGCTGCTGTTCTTTACCTCCATACTTTGACTCTCTTGTTGAATGAGCAAATCTTAAAGAAATTGTCAAAATGTACTTGGATAGCTGTAGTAATCCTAGTTTGTTCCTGTCCTACACACAGCAGTGTAAAACACGGGGCGCCTGGGTAGCTCACCTGGTAGAGCGCGCCCGCTTATATAGAGGTTTACTCCTTGACGCCGCGGGTTTGACTCCAACCTGTGGCCCTTCTCTCTCTCTCTCTCTCTCTCTCTCTCTCTCTCTCTGTGTCTCTGTGTGTCTGACTTCAGCTGTCCTATAAATAAAAGCCCAAAAAGAAATCATTGAAATGCTCAGTTTCATAATTGTATTTATAGGTTGTACCAGAACGGTTTTATGTTGTTTAATTGTCTAAAAACACCATATTTTTGTTGTACTGCACATTGATGCAGCTCCTCTTTTCACCGTGTGTTGAGCTCTCTGTTTTAGCTACAGAGTGAGGCATCTCACTTCAGTTTGGAGTCGCACATGTGCAGTAGATACTCATTTAGTCAGTGCTTGGGCACAGACGTTAATGGGGGAGTGTAGACTAACGTGACTAGATAGAACTACGTGTGAAAGTTACGGACATGGCGGCAGTAGTTCAACCATAGATGTTTGAACCAGAATCAGATCCTGAAGAAGGAGGGGAGTCTTCCTGCAGAACCTGAGACTCAGCAGGACGTTTATGAATGGTTAGTCAAATGTTTCGGCCGATGACGTAGACAGCCCTGCCGATTTTGACCAGCTCACCCGGAGACTGAAGGCAGGATACATTCAGAAACCCGTATCTCACTCAAAACAGCATGGATAGTTGTTTTTTTTTGTTTGTTTGTTTTCAACGTTTGTATGTGTGTGGAAGCACCAGAGACACAAAATAACACCCCAAATCCTAGATCTTTTTTCATAATATGGGCACTTTAATGATCATATCTGAGATCTGTGTACCTCTGCTCTTTGTCCCCTTCACCATCTGCTCCAGGGGGAATTGAACCGTCTGAAGAAGGAGATGCGTTCGTTCTGCAGATTTTGTCAAACGTGTCTGTCTTTAAACCAGGCTGAGATCAGAGATCAAGTAAGTAATGTTGTCCCATATGTGAACTAACAGCGAACTAAGACTGTATGTTAGTGGCTTGTTGAAAGTTAAAAGCTTATTTTTTCATTTTATGCACTTATATTTATATATATATTATGTGTATTTATTAAAGAGCAACTTCAAATGATTGCTCCTTTTTTTTTTTTTTTTTTTTTTTCACCCAATGACAAAAAAAAAAAAGACTCCTCAGACAAGCTGTTGGCAAGCTGATAACCTTTTTGTCAGCTTTGACGTGCTTGTATATCTGAATTTTAATTTACAGATATGGTCAATTCTAATAAAGTTTGTGTATTTCCATTCACAGGCATTTGAGCTGTTGTGTGACTTGCTGCTCTTGTACAGTACAAGTTCAGCTCGCTCTGAACCCGCCCTCCAAGCGCTGGTCCACCTGCCGTCGGATTCCCTGCGCTCTGAGATGGCTGCTTTCCTCCTGGACTACGTCTTCTCTGACGCTGAAGATGCTGAGCTCAACGGTATTTTGAAAAACACCAAATGAAAAAAATATACTTTCCAGAAACGATGTCATTCTTTGTTGACAAAGGGACAATAATGTTACAGATTGGAAACCTCCATTTTTTTTTTTTAAAACTAGTGAATGGTGATGTTCAGAAAATTATTTTTTTTCCCTCGTGGATGTGTAGTCTTTAGGAAAAAAAAACCTAAATTTTAACACTGCCAAAGCTCTCCCAGAGGACCCTCTCATCATTTATGCCTGCAGACATAAGTTTTTGATGTCTTGTTTTGAGAATCTGCTGCTATAACAAATCCTCTTTTTTTTTTTTTTTTTTTTTTTTGTTCTTCTGTATTTCACAATGTACTGCCAATTCCCAAGCCAAATGCCAGTTTTCCATCAGATGTTCTGTTTTGCTGTGTCTTATCAGCACCTCAAAGTTTTATATCCTTGCCTCTCCCATCTACATTTTTCACATTAGTCTGTCCTTTCCCTTCCCATTCCTCCACCCTGGCTCTTCTCTCCTCTCTAGTTGAGAATGAGGAGGAGATGAAGATACGTCTTCTCCAGAGGAAGCGCAACCAGTTGTCTGGCTACTGCAAGCTGGTCATCTACGGGGTGCTGGAACTCAGTGCCGCCACTGACGTCTTCAAGCACTACAGCAAGGTGGAGATGGAGAGAAGGGCTTTAAGGGATAGTTAAGTTTTATTAGCATAGCATATAAGCACTCATAAGTCAACTGGCTGTGTGTCACTGTTGGCTGGACATGTAAGCAAAATGTGGTCATAGTTCAAATGGTGCATTTATAAATTGTTAAATTAACAGTTCCAACATTCTTTGGAGAAATGAATTGGATTAGGAATACAGGAAACAAGTTTATAACAAATAAATAATATAGAGGATTTGTAGGAGAGTGGAAGATGGTGAGAAAATCTGTTCCAGAACCAGCGTGGTGCTGAGAATGAGTCGGACAGACATTCCTACCACAAGAGTTAAAAAAACAATATCACAAGACAAAAAACACAAGACTGTCACAATGATCATGACTGAAGTAATTGTTTTCTTTCCCGGTTTTCTCCAGTACTTTAAAGACTTTGGCGACATCATTAAAGAGACTGTAAGCAAGAGCAAGCTCATCAGTCCCATTCAGAGCGCCAAGACTGTGTGTCTGAGTCTGCAGCAGGTGTGCACAATAACCAGCCTCTATTTATTTAAGACAGTTTTTATCTTGTAGTGTGATCTCAATTCACTTTTAATTGATAGATCAAATACCTTTCTTAACGGTGAATGTTTTGTTTGAAATGTGTTATTAATTATGATAGAATACTATTACTGCATTATACTAAAAGTAGTATTACTAAATGTTTTCTCTTTAATCACATCTTTTGATTGTCAGGTTTGTATTTTGAGAGCTGTTGGTGTTTTAGTTGTATCTTTTTTTTTTTTTTTTTTTTTTAAATATAATTTTGTTTCTTCAAATAGTGTGCGGTTTACACAAGTGAAAATCTTTGCACTGAAAAACAGCTACCTAGCTCGAACAGACGTTCATCAACATGTGGCCATATATAAAGAAATTATTTGGATATTTGTTACATACATATTTACATCTAAAAAAGGCGGTTTTACTGTTAAGTTGTTTTGCTTGATTTCTGAAAATGTCCACATACAAGCATATCATTGTGAGAATGTGTTATCTGCCCACGAGGTGCATGTGCATCTTCAAATGTTTATAAATGACAATAAAACATAATACCCAAGGACGTATATTCATTTTCTGTAGTTGTTCAGTCAATACAGTGTTTGTTGAATGTCTAAGAGAGAGAGAGAGATATATATATATATATATATATATATATATATATATATATATATATATATTTTTTTTAAACAGCCCGTCCATATCTATATAACTGTTTGAATAGCATGACTTTTGCGTAACGTGTTTATGTAAAGTCATGTTTGTGTGTGTTTAGCTGTTCTCAGAGATGCTGACGGAGGACCACAGCAGGCAGGATCTTGGTGAGATTAGAGATTTGGCCAAAAGGCTTGCCATGAGCTTTGGCATCGATCTTCATCGTGTCCGTAAACCACTGGTGGCCCTGCACATGTAAGTAACGCACAACAAACTCATTCAGACCAGGCCTGTCAGCCCTTTTGATTTTAATATTTTGATTTCTCAAAGCCATGAGGGCAGTTTTATATATACATGTTTTACACTATAGCTGTTCATTCTGTGTTATAAATTAGTTTTTTATGTTCAAACTGTTGTCTATATTTGCTCTTAGGGATGGTGTACGTTTTGCATTTCGGGAACCACGGGAGGGAGAAGAGCAGCACACGAATGTGACCTTCTTGGAAATCCTCAGCGAGTTCAGTTTCAAGCTGCTGCAACAGGACCGCACCAAGCTGTGAGAAACTGAAACTCATCCACACAAACATGTTTAGTCAACTATGATATCAATACAATAATTAACTTAACAATATAAGCATGATATGCTATTGTCTTAACAAAATAACAGTGGCCATATCGTCTTTTACCTGAATCTTCTGCTCGTGTTTCAGAGGATTTCATTCCTACGGGTTACATTTCAGTATATTTGCTGCCATCATTCCAGGATCACAGCAAAGCAAAATGAATGTTTCAACCTCAAAGAGGAAAGTTAGATCTTCTTGTCAAATGGCCACAAGCTAATGGTACAAGCAGCCTACTGAATCAGATTTGTGGATATTAATACGCTTTTCTAACACAGAAAATAATGTACTCATTCTTGAAATGTCACTTTGGTTAATTGTATTGTAAATTTGACTCTTCATAATTTACAGAAACCTGAAAAAAAAGTTGAACCACTAAACATTAACAAAGGTTTCTCCGTTTTTCTCCTTATCTCTCGGTCACCCTGTCATCCCCTCCTAGGGCTGCCTTTGTGAAATCAGAGTGTCCCAGTGCTGCCCTCTCCTGGCCGTCAGTCAGACTGTATCAGCGTTCCTTGGAGGGCCGCTCCTCTTCTAAAGCCAGAAAACAGGAGGAGGGAGGTGATGTCGTCTCCGCACATAGTACCCCTGTAGCTAAACGCAAGAGGACCACTGCTCAGGGTGAGATGGATTTCACACAAAAAACTTTGTGTATAGATTCACAGCTCACGTTAACAGTAATACATAAAAAGGGGCTCTCTTGGTTATTATTAAATATGTTCAATTCATGATGACTTAAAACCAAAAAAACTGCAAATCGTCACATTTTAACAGCTGAAACCAGAGAATGTTTTGTATTTAAATGTATTTTAATCGTTGTCGGTTTTCTGTTGATTGATTAACTACTTGGGTTTTTCACTCCTTGTCAATGTTAACATATTTGTGAATCCATTGGATTGTGCAGAACCAAGTAGGGTTGGGTATCGTGTTTTTTTTTTTTTTTTTTTTCCCTCTAACGGTGCTAAAACGATTTTTAAATGGTGCCTGAACCAAAATATAATATATTTATAATGTATATAATATAAAAAAAGGAGCACAAAGCGACAGTTGGCGACATTAAAAAACGGCTTGTTTATTGCTAAGGCCATATGGTCAAAATTCAATGATTACTAATGTAATAACAATAACTTATAACAATGACTTATTTCACCAGTAAATTGCTGGTAAACGACAAAAACAAGCGCCAGATGGGAAAAGGGTATTTTACAATAACTTAAATTGCACCACAAGGCTGGCGAGTTTCAAGTGAATGCACAGTCTGTGTGTTTTTCCGACAACGGCAGCTGCAGACTGTTACGTCCCGGGGTTGGACTCCTCTACAGGGAAATACAGACACACTTTACACCACTTAGCGTAAGCTGTCAGCATTTTAACCATTGTGTTTAATCCAGCTACTAGCTAGCGGTAATTTAGCGTCCCGTGCAGCGATGGTTCTGAGAAGAAAGAAGAAAAAAAAAAAAAAAAGTCGGGCAATTTTCGTTCTAATTCAGTCTCCTTACTACTGTTTACGTCGGAACCAGTGCCCTATTTCGGTACCCAATCCTAGAACCAAGTGACTTTGTGACTAATTCCTCTCTGTAGTTTGTAAAACACATGCTGTACATTCAACAGTGTCACAGTTATTACCTTCTGTAGTTGACTTCTGTCTGCTCCAGGTTCAGTTGCCAGCACAATCGGAGGATCCTGGTTGGGCAGCAGCAGTATCCACAGCGCCCTGCACACGCCAGCCCTCACCTCCACTGCCCAGAGACAGTCAACCAAGCCGCTGGCCTCCAAAAAACCCAGTGCCACACAATCTGATATCAGCAGCGACTTGTCTGAGGATGAGTTCTCCTTAGGGTAAGTTGAGTTTTATCAACAATACGTTTGCAGTATGTGCCATCAGCGTTCCTGCCCTGGCAAAATCTTTTCTGCCACAACAAAAAAAAAAATGGTTACTGGATTTTAGTGTGAGAACTGCAAGGAGAGGAAAGCGGATGAGACCGTGCCTGAATGTAGGCAAGAGATGTGACCCATGACCATGCACATTCAACCCATGTTGGAATCTTTTATCTGAATCTACATTTTAATCCATTCTCGCACACTCTTCTTCCCACATTAGGTTGACAGATTCGTTTTATATTCAAGGGTTATAACCAAATCAAACATCCATGTTTGCAGCTGCAGAAACATTTGTTTTAATTAAGTAATTTTCTGTTGTTGAAGTAAAGTTATATACAGTTATAACTTGTGTGCAAATAGATGTAGATGGAAAGAAGAAAGGAAGGTTCACCAGGAGCTTTTACCATTTTACCAGCCAGCTAGAACTTATAATAGCATGAGACAAAGGCTTCACGGCTGCTAAAATGTATCTGCTGCTGTTCACCAGGTCCCAAATACGAAAGGTGAAGCCCGTCAAACGACACCAGCTCTCCTCCAGCCAGATTGGCCCTACTCAGGATCAGCAAGACCTGAACTCCCACCTCACCTTGTAAGACTCATCGTACAGCAGAATACAAACGGTTTCACAACAGAATTGTTTTTCATACTTTTTGAAATTGTGAATATTTGTCTCATTTTGTGATAGCTATAATCAGGTAAGAATAATAACATTAAAATGAATGTTTTTTCCCTCAGGCTGTCTTTGATTGAGGACGAAGACGCAGAAAGAGAAGAGCCTGAGATTGAGGATTACGAGAGTGACTCTGAACACGAATCTATATATACACTGGTAAAAAACAAATCTTGGCAACATTTTACAACACATTTACACTCATTAACAGAAGGGAATACTATACTTAGGATTGATAAGTCAGCTTTACATCCTATGTTTGTCTACATAATTGTAAATGTTTAGCTATAATATACATTACATGTGGGTATTTACAGCATTGTCTCAAGTCCATGCCATCAGTTTAAGTAGCCCCTTATAATTGACTGCTGTGCCACACTAGATCAACGCAGCTACAATTGAATTAATGCATGTGAAAGTGCACTATACTTGTGATTTGTTGAGCTGATTAAAAGACTAATTAATGGTACATTATGGTGGCAAATCTAGTTTTAACTGGTGTACACTGAATAGAGTACAAATACATTGATATTTGAGACGTAAAGTTGGGACAGTGCCTCTTTTTCTACTAATTAAGTCAATAAAGATCAAAGACTGCATTCCTGGCAAGCTCAAACTTTTTTCGTCCTGTTTTTGCTCTGCAGCCTTCCACACGTCACACCTCCACCAGTATCCTTGATGAGCTCTTTGAGTGATGGCACAGAGACCTGGACCGCCTGGGGAACAGCACTTCTCTTTCTTTAATGTATCTCTTTAACACTACTGCGTTTTCAGTGGTTTCAGTACATTTGAGTGTATAATTAGGGCCAACTGTTCTTCAACTTGACCCCTTACAGAGTTCACCTTTCTGATCTATTTCAGTCATTAATTTTGTTGGAGGGGAAGAGAGAGGCAAAATGATTATGAAGTTTGGGACAAAAGTTGTTGCCATTCACAATTTGGAATGTTTGTTTTGAACACAATGTTTAAAAGAAATGTGTTGAAGTTCCGTTAGATCCCTGTTTGCTTGGCCGCAAGCTTAGTCTTTCTTCCTGTGTTCCCCATTTTGAATTTAGTTTCATATCTTTCACTGTTGTTGACAGCTTTTTTTTTTTGTTTAACACTTGTTAATTTAATGTAAATTAAAAGATACTTGATTGAGCAAAGTAACACTGAAAGTGTATTTAATAAGATCATATTAAATTACATCGATTATAGTGTGATGTACATCAATTTCTAAATAAAATGTTTTTTTTTTTTTTAAAAGCTAGTTACCAGACAGATTGTAGGACCCCAGGAAGAATAGCTTTTAGCTTATGCTTAAGCTAATGGGGAGCCAAATAAAACAATAGTTTATTCTGGGTCCGTGTACTTTTTCGTTCATTCGATTTTCATTTCATAAACGGTATTAAAAAACAAATGGTTATTTGATTTTCGTTTTAAAATACAAAATTAGAAATTGAAATACAAGGCATTTTTCCTTTTCATGGTCAAAAGGGGATGGGAGAAATTTAAAATATACTTTGATTTTCATTTTATATTTCATACAACAAAAAATAAAATCACTCGAAAATAGAAACGAAAAAAGGCTTGTTTTTTTCATATTCAGAGACCGGATGTTGTCATTTCCAAGGCAACAGCGCCAGTGTAGCCTACCAGTAAAATAATTCTGGTTGCAGGGGACATTTTAAAACGCTTAACCATCACCATATTTCTCATGGCCATATCTTGTCATGAACACTTAGCCTGTCCAAAAAAACTAAACCGAAATTCAACGATTATAGAAGTTCTCTCACGTTAACGTTTTCTTCTTCGTTGGTGCCTATGACGAGGAAGAAGCTTAACGTGGTTTAATGTACCTAAACAATCAATGATTACCACATTTCTATCTCATATTGCTCCTGAAAACTGTCAAAAAATCTAACCAGTCCAATTATTATGGACGTTATCTGACTGATGTCTACGGAGCCCCCCTGGTGTCAGCTGATTTAAAAAAAAAACTAATCCGTGCTCTCGGTTTTATAAACCGAGGGCACGGATTCATAATCCGTGCCCTCGGTTTTATAAATGTAAGCAAAATTAGAAATATATTCACAGATTCGAACTTCTGGGATAATTCTCTATAGCGAAATGTTATTAAAACACAAACTACGCATCTTTCCTAACGTAGTAAGGCTAACAACGAGCTACAAACTAATTTTCATCAAAACGAGCCGTCCTCCGACCTGGAGAAATAACATTATTGGTCTCTATGAGCAGCCGGAGGTGAGACGGCAGTCAGTCAGACCGGACGTGTTTAGGGACCATCTACAAACTACAACACCGACACAAAAAATATCTATTAATTTAATGTTTAAATAAGGTAGTGTCTCTAAACTTATTTTTTAAAAGTAAGTGCTGTAGTACAACTACAATGAGACAAGTTATAATTGAGATAAGTTTGGAGACACTACCTTATTTAAACATTAAATTAATAGATATTTTTTGTGTCGGTACACAGGACCAATTCTGTATAAACTGTATTGGTAACTCCTTTTTCAATAATTATTTTTTGATGAAATGAAGTACTTTTTTTTTCTAAAGAAATGAAGTACACAATAAGAACAATATTCCAGGGGTTAGTACATTGGAGAGAAATTTAAAAATACTAAGGAAAAATGACAAGCAATACATTTGTTTACAATCTACTGCTCATATTTATTTATTCTAGGGGGGGAAAAGCCTTTTGTTGGTGATTTTAAATAAACTGATCATTTTAAGATTGATAATGTATGCTTGTTTTTCCGTTATCATTCAAGAAACCTAATGGTGCATATTCATAAAATAAAGCAAAATCATCCATGACATTTTTAGTAATGAACTTGGAAATACTATTTCTTGCCACAGGATAAGACATGTCATTAACAATGCACTCTGCACAGTGCAGAAGTTCATACCAATCATTCTTTTCTTTTTTCAGGATGATCTTTGTATACAAGTTTAATGAACACATACTTTGTAAAGAGGTGTTTGTGAGTAAACTGCCTACATGACCATTATGTTTACTAGTAGGAAAAAATTATGAATATTTTCAGGGGGGAGGCTTTAATATGTGTATTTTAGCCATGATTTGTGTAATGTAATTTGAGTACTACATTACCCTAACTGTTTGGGTTCAGTCTCGGGTCACTGTTGTATGGAATCCAATCATCGCCTTTCGCGCCATTCCTAACTAAGAGGGCGGAAGTTTGTCGAGTCATGTGACACACAATCGTCAGCAACTTTCGCGCCACCACGAAAGCCCGCCTCTCTCTACGGAAAGAAGCGACACGATTGGCTGCTGCAGACGTCAGACTCGCGCCACTTCTTGCACGGCGACCTGGGGAAAACCGCAAGCTGCAAGTGAATAAATACTGGTCTCCGGTGATAGTGAAGTGATTAAACCGTGTATTTAAACTGTATTTTGGTCCGTTGGTATCTTTTAGGATTTTGTAATCAAGTTATCTAACTTAAGGGTAAACGTCTGCGGCCATGGCTCGTAAGGATTATGCAGCAGAGAAAGGTAATGTAACTTTCACAATAACGGCATGGTAGCAACAGGTTGGCCTAAGTTGCTATACTTTTAACTAAATACGTTCTCTAAAAGGCTCTTTGGAAACGTAGCTAAGTTACGGAATCATATCATGGAGTGCATCAGGTATAAAACACGCTAATCTATACTACCTTAAATCGTTGTGATTGTGTTACAAAATATGCAGTCGCTCATCTGATATTTTCCCTCTACACTAGCTTAAATTCATTAGACCACGGCCCTTGGAATTATGCGTGTAGCTAAGTGTGCATGCCTATTATTGTATAGCTCAATAAATCCAGGACAAGGGGGTGATGTAGCGTTTGAAGTTTCACAAACTTCTGAACGTAGCTAACTAGTTAAGCATTCTCTAAGCCTGAAACTACACAGTGACCCGGATGGATCCGTTTAAACAAAGGAGCAGGCGCCACTGTGCAACCACATGTCCAACAATAACTTAACTAAAAGTTAATGTAGGCGGAGCAGCATATTCCTTTTTTAATACGTTTATTTCGCATGCTCCTTTTTGCTCTTTAATGGCTAACTTTAAGGTTTCAACACACAAAACAACCTCGCGATAACCTTTTTAAAGCAAATTATCAATAATTGTAACATTAGGCATCCACTACACGTCCTTAACGTTACTCACAACGTTATTAGAACCGTCACGATGGATACAACGTTATGTTCTTTTGTAAAAGGCTCTAGCTTGTTGACGTTACGCGATTCCCTTGCTTCTCAATGATGAAACTGCACAATAACGTTACAACTAAACGCTAACAAACAAGTAACGTTAACGTCAATACGAATATTAGACCACGGACAACAACTTCGTCCCGGGGCCCACATCTGATGGGATTTTAGATAGTGTATTACAGAACGTGTATGAAACATGACCAAAATAGTCATACATTCTGTCGTTGTGTTATGGATGAGATTATTCTGAAAATAAATTATTCCCCTTTGTGCTGGGGACCCCTGGATCCCCTCCAAGGACCCCTGGGGGTTCCCGGACGCAAAAATTTTTTCCCTAGGATAGCGAAGGCTTGGGGAAGACTTCTACTCCTAGTCTGATTGGCTAGTACGTGTTACTGGTTGGGTTGGTTAGGGTAAGAATGTAGGTCAAGCCAATCAGAGGCATAATAGGGCGGGACATGCCTTCGCCATCCTGGGGAAAAAAAAAATCACTCCCCGGACCCCACTTTGGGGAAACACAGACCTATAATAACTGCTAGCTCCCCGTTAGCATGCTATCTAACTCTAGTGGTCTGTCAGTTACACAAGTTATGTAGGCTACCATTCTTTAGATGTTCTGACGGGTTTAATAATGCTAGTTAACTTTTTATATCCATATGTCTATTTCTGTGTAAGTACGTTGACGTCGAAGTCAAATTCCTTGTATGTGATCACGCTTGCATAGCTGATTCTGATACGGCTGTGTAACAATGCATTTTTAGCTTTATGTTATTTAACAAAAGTAGAAATACTTAAGAATTCCGTCTTGGTTGATTTTAGAATTTATATTTGAGCGAAAACAATGGAATTGTGTCGAGAGTTTAGCAGTCTGGAGCATAGAAATATAATACATCTCATTCTTTTATTATGGTCTGGAGTGTTGCATGAGCTTCAAGTTTTCAAAATTGTCTGCTGTTCCATTTTTGTTTTATTTGTATACAATAAATACCGGAGAAAAAAATAATACCGGATTTTTTTTCCCGGGAGATGTCACGCCAGACACCTAGTTTATAATGCTGCAAATGTAATATTTCAATACCTTCATCATCGATAGTGATTTAGCCGATATTTATTTAAATGAAGATCTTCGAGATTACAGCTTTAACAATACCTGAGTCATCTTCCAGTCTATGAATATAATATAGCTGCATCACGCTAACGTAACTGTTCAGTTGGAAGTTTTACTTGGGAGTCTATCAACCGGCAGAAACCTTCAGGGTTAAACATTAAAGTTAGCGACCTCTTAACGCTTATTGAGTGTTAAGAACAAAGGCTAATGTTGATGGAGCTGTCTAACAACTCTTACGTTAAAAGATGGCTGGCCATGGTTTGAAAACAGCCAGAACTATTCCTAAGAGCGGAGGTGGTTGCGGAGGGATACTTGAGTGACGAGGCACAAAAAGCCATGTGCTGCTTTGTTTACAATAACATCCTCGAACAGAGAAATAATAAACCAGAGCTGCATATTTTCTGCTAGAGCGACAAAGTAAGTGGAGTATTTTAATTATCGCGCTAGGGCTAGTTTCGTTTCATGTAACGTGGGATTAAATATGTTTAGTAGTTGTGGCTCTTTCGAGAAGTGAGGGATATTTTCTCAAAGAAAAAAAAATGGACACTGAACTGAGCGCGCCTGTTATTGTATTTACATTCTTACCCCGAAGCTGGGTAATGTCGGTTATTTTACTTTAAAACTATGACTGTATGTACACTCGATGGGAATGTGGAACACCAGGGGCAGTTTGTGCTCTACTGTAGACAATAGTGACTCATCGAGATTACAGGATGCCATGTTGCTCAACAAAGGGGGTCGTCGCAGCACAACAAATTAGCTCCCAGTTTACAGGCCCACTGGTGGTGGTGGTGATGTTGTTAATCAAGCTTTAAAACTCAAAGCAGCTTTAATATTTAAACAAATGAAAAGATAACATCAGTAAACAATTTTATCTCTCTCTCTCTCTTTCTCAATTATAAATAAATAAAAAAAACAATCTCCACCTAGTGTCTGCTGACTGTGGCTGCTGTCAAATAATGCTAAAGGTGTTTTTGTTTGTTTTGCAGACAAATGCAAAAGGTTCCTGCAGGAGTTTTACACCGAGGATGACAATGGGAAGAAGATCTTCAAATATGGAGCTCAGCTTGTAAGTATAGTAAATGAGTTTAGCTTTCAGAGGTCGCTGTTTTGGCCTTGACTTAATGTTGTTGATATTGACATTATCATACTAACCGGAATAAATTAGGTGGAGAAGTAAGTGCTGATGAGTGGTCAATTAAAAATAGATTAACCAATTTATCTTCTCTTTTTATAATAACTAGCTACTCATTGTCCTCTCAAAAGGTAATTTCTAAATTAGCAAAACTAGGTTGAAACACCTAAATTGCTTCCTTATCTGTTTTTTGGACAATTTATTTTTTATAAAGTGACAAATTGGGGCACCCATGTGGCATAATGGTTAAGGAGCTATTTTTGGACTGGTTCAGACTAGTCTCGCTTTGCCAGACCCTCCTCCAAAGCGTGCTGAAGGAGGGTCTGGCTACTCCACATAGCATTCGGGCATGGGAGGAAAACATGCTCTGGTTTAATGGCATTTCGTTATACCAATCAGAATCGTCATGATATAGACTAGGTTCAGACACATGGTTGAAGGCTTTTCAGATTTGTTAAATCTAGCAAATACTAAGCTATACCTTGCCTTAATGTTCTTAAAATAATTGCTTAATACAGTATAGAAAATGTCATCACTGATTGTAAAATGTATAGGCCAGGTTTTACCACATTACAGATGTGTGTATCTGTCACAGCTGCCTTAGTTTGTGAAAGTGTAGAGGTGTCACTATTATTGAGCAGTATTTGTGCAGTCAAGGTCGTGTAATTAAGTGGCTCTTCTGATTACTTGTCTGTGTACACAGGTGGCGCTGGCCCACAGGGAGCAAGTGTCTTTCTATGTGGAGCTGGACGATGTGGCCGAGGAAGACCCCGAGCTGGTTGAGAGCATATGTGAGAATGCCAAGCGCTACACAGGCCTGCTCGCTGACGCCGTCCATGAGCTGCTGCCAGAGTACAAAGAAAGAGATGTGCGTGTATATGCAGTTAATCCTGTGCATTTTTTGTGTGTGTGTGTGTGTGTGTGTGTGTGTGTGTGTGTGTGTGTGTGTGTGTGTGTGTGTGTGTGTGTGTGTGTGTGTGTGTGTGTGTGTGTGTGTGTGTGTGTGTGTGTGTGTGTGTGTGTGTGTGTGTGTGTGTGTGTGTGTGTAGTGGTTCATAGCACCAATGGATCTGTGAAATACCTGTTTATTAAAATGGGAATGCAAAAATGCTTTTGTTTTATCCAGATTGTGGCCAAAGATTCTTTGGACGTATACATTGAGCACAGGCTGATGATGGAACAGAGGGGTCGTGACCCTGCAGACACCCGAGACCCTCGAAACCAATACCCACCTGAACTCATGAGGAGATTGTAAGTTGCGTCAGATTCAGGGTTGTATTTTTATTACTACTTTTCAGTTAGCACATAACGGCAGCTGTGGTACTTCCATTTTTTTCCAAGTCTTTTTAAAATGGTTATGCTCTAGTAAATCTTGCGTATGTATTTACGTTTGAACACCTTTCTCATGAACTTTATCCTCCTTCCACAGTGAGCTGTACTTTAAGCCTTCCTCCACTGCTAAACCCAAAGTGGTGCGTGATGTACGAGCGGACAGCATCGGGAATCTGGTGACGGTTCGAGGCATAGTGACCCGGGCAACTGAGGTCAAACCAATGATGGCTGTCGCTACGTACACGTGTGACCAGTGTGGTGCTGAGACCTATCAACCAGTAAGACTGTTTTTAGTCCTATGAATATTTACATCCTGTGACAAATGCATACTTTTATCAGGTGTCCCTCATAAATTCTTTTTGTCCTTCAGATCCAGTCTCCCACCTTCATGCCCCTCGTGATGTGTCCCAGCCAAGAGTGTGTCACCAACAAATCTGGAGGTCGACTCTACCTGCAGACCAGAGGCTCCAAATTTGTCAAGTTCCAGGAGCTGCGTATTCAGGAACATGTAAGGAACTACGATAAAATGCTCACCCACTGTTGCCATAAATTGTATTGTTGTGATTTTAGCAAGTTTCTATTCTCATGAGTTTCTTCTCTTGTTCCACAGAGTGACCAGGTACCCGTCGGAAATATTCCAAGGAGCATGTCCATTTACGCCCGCGGAGAAAACACACGTCTTGCCCAGCCAGGAGACCATGTAGCCATCACCGGAGTCTTTCTCCCTCTTCTGCGCACAGGCTTCAAACAGGCTACTCAGGTATGTCACTGTTAACCTGAATTTGGGATTTGTCTGTTTTAACCCACATGGTGATGTTTTTTTTTTTTTGGCTGTCCATGGTCCAACAATGCACCCTATCCTGATTTAATTTTTGGGGGGTTTTTTTTCAGGGTCTTCTGTCAGAAACTTACCTGGAGGCTCATAGCATCACACTCATGAACAAGTCTGAGGATGATGAGCTTGGCAATGACGATCTGACTGATGAGGAGCTGCGCAGCATTACAGGTTTGTGTGTGATGGCTTGACTTCAATAAAATAAGGCTGTAGTAACCAGTATTAATGCCAAAACCTGACTATACTGATAATTCAGTTTTCTCGCTGTTTCTGCAACTGAAGTGATTTGTATCCTCTGTTACAGAGGAAGGATTTTATGAGAAACTAGCTGGCTCAATAGCACCAGAGATCTATGGACATGAAGATGTAAAGAAGGCGCTGCTGCTGCTGCTGGTTGGAGGGGTGCAACAGGCACCTAAAGGCATGAAAATCAGAGGTGAGCACCAATAGAAGCCCCTTAGTCTCTTACTAAACAATGGCCAATCAATTGGGACTGTTTACCACAGAGGTAAATACATGTTGACCCAGTAGCAAATCATAACGCAACAATACAAAAAGAATGCTTTTGATTGCATCCCCTGGAACATACGTTCTTGTTAAGGTTAGGTTGATCACGTTAGTAATTTTGTGCATATCACCGACCGACCAATCTATATGTGTGAAGCATTAATCAAAAACAAAGCATTTGCCTTTTTTTATGAAATTTTGTAATAACTGCAACGCTTTTCCTGTTTTGACTCTTCTCTCTTAAGGCAACATAAACATCTGCCTGATGGGAGACCCAGGAGTCGCCAAGTCCCAGCTGCTTTCCTACATTGACCGCCTGGCTCCTCGAAGTGAGTGCAGAACTGTTTGGAGTAAAAGTCCTGTATCTGGTTTAATATTTTATCCCGTTTAGGGTTTACATGGTAAAATATTAACTTTGGATGTGATTGTCTGACTAGAGAAGACAAAGGCTGGGTTTTTTTAATGCCAGGTTTTGGACACTTTAGTTTTGCCTACTTTGTGGGTTTCTAATCATTCTACTCTCCGCTTTAAATGACAACCTAATACCAGTGTCTGAATGTCTTAGTTTGCAATTTAAAAATGAAATACATGCCACCGCCATTTCACCCAGGTTTGCTCACTTTCTCATGTCCCCTCTGTGGTCTTCAGGCCAGTACACAACAGGTCGCGGTTCATCTGGCGTCGGTCTGACTGCAGCGGTGATGCGTGACCCCGTAACTGGAGAAATGACCCTGGAAGGTGGAGCCCTGGTGCTAGCTGACCTGGGCGTCTGCTGCATCGACGAGTTTGACAAGATGGCTGACGCTGACCGCACAGCCATCCACGAGGTGATGGAACAGCAGACAATCTCCATCGCTAAGGTAAACGGGACGTCCTTGGTGACGTAATTGGTTGGAATGTTCAAATCTAACTTCTTGTGTCACATCTCAACCAATGTTGTTTTTTTTTTTGTTTTTTTGTTTTTTTTGCTCCTTTCCAGGCCGGCATCATGACCTCCCTCAACGCCCGTTGCTCTATTCTAGCAGCAGCCAACCCCGCCTATGGCCGCTATAATCCCCGGAAGAGCCTTGAGCAGAACATTCAGCTCCCAGCTGCTCTGCTCTCCCGTTTCGACCTGCTTTGGCTGATCCAGGACAAGCCGGATGCCGACACTGACCTGCGTCTGGCCCAGCACATCACCTACGTGCACCAGCACTGCCACCAGCCACCCACTCACTTCACCCCCATCGATATGAAGCTGATGAGGTGATGATCTTGCATTACATTTCAAAATGTTTGTTAAACCTTCCCTACTCTTCCATTTATTTTTAACAGTATGTCAAACCTACCTTCCAACTAGGCAATATTGTTTAACAAAAATATGACATGTGAATCCCTTCAGGCGTTACATCGCTGTGTGTAAGAAGCGGCAGCCTGTGGTGCCAGAGTCGCTGGCGGATTACATCACTGCTGCATATGTAGAGATGAGGAAAGAGGCCAGAGTCAGCAAAGACACCACCTTCACCTCCGCCCGAACCCTCCTCTCCATCCTCCGACTGTCCACTGCCCTGGTGAGAACGACACCTCAGCTGTAGCAAGCTGTAGGTGGTAGGAAACTTTCATGGGCCACTTGCAATAGTTGAAACCACAACAGGTGTATAACTTTGTCAGACATACAAAAAATTGTATTTGAGTTTTATCTTTATAAACACTGCAGTCCTGACTGGTACCATTTTAAACGGTGCCAAATAAAATTATGGGGCTACTATTTTGTTTAAGTTATTGTGAAGTTGATAATGGAATTACATAGTGTGATCATCCTTGTCTGTCTGTCTTCATCAATAGTCCAATGTGCGATAAAGTGCTTACAGTGCAGGTAGCGACGGTAACATGGCCTACTGCAGTGTAAGCACTTCTTTCCTACGCTGGACAGAAGATCTCCAGTCTGCCAAATACCGGGGTTATAGTCATCATTCCACATCATGACTCAGCAATAGCAAGTCAGATAAATGCATGTATTTGTAACAGTTTATTTTGTTCTTGGCCTCCTGAAAAGAAAATAGAAAGTGGTTTCCTGTATTGAGTGTTTTTTTTATTTTATTTTTTTTAAATTGTCTTGTGTTGGCCTCTGGTTGTCAAAAGTGCTGTTTGTGCAGGTAGCAGTCATCCACCTACTGCAAAACCAGCACTTCAGGCAGACAGGTTGGTAATGTGCTGCACACAGATGTCCACAAGGGGGCAAACCACAACCATCCCTGTGTGAAAGAAACCACTTCAATGTCGATAATCAAGAATGTATTTATTTGCTGCACAATGACTGGACTTTGCGTTTGTTCAGATGCTGCAGATGTTGTATCTGGATAATCATCACGAGTGAGCTGCAGAGAGGTTTGTCTGATCCTGGCCAGCTTTGCAGGGTGGGCAGTCAGCCTGTCTGCGTTAGGAGCAGCTGTGCAAACCCATGCAAAACTGACCATGGCCAGAACCGTCACCAATATGTTCTACATTTAAAAAAATAAAAAAAACTTGATCTTCAAAGTGTTAGCTTCTCTTTTTAGCATTTTTTGTTTTTGGTGTTTTAAGTTCAACCCGTGAGAGACTAGCTGGTGTTGAGAGGCGGAGACTTGGGCAATTGCCGGCCATCCCAAAGGGCATTGCACTTGTCTCGGTCTGACAGTGCCGGCACAGCGCAGCCTTTGTTATCAAGACAAATTTGTAGTCAAACTCAATTTCCGCTATAATACACATTTAATAGATTTTATTTCTGTCTCAATCCCCACTCATTCCCCCCCTTTTTTTTCTTTTTTTTTTTTGTTGCGTCACTGCAGGCTCGCCTTCGCATGATGGAGACAGTGGAGAAGGAAGACGTCAACGAGGCAATGAGACTGATGGAAATGTCAAAGGATTCACTACAAGCTGACAAGTCCAGCACCACAAAGTTAGTGTTGATGCTTTTTTTTAACGATGGCATCTGTTTAGCTCCAACTCCACGTGACCTGAGTGACCGGATGTCGTCTAACCCAGAATCCCCTTTTTTACGAGTTTCTTGTATGCCTGTAACAGTAGCTGCATATCCTGGAGGAAGCTGTAAAAGGTCTCTGGATTTTTATAGCGCTATCTGAACATGGAAGCATGTTCACTGACGCAGGCGTCAAGAGTAGTGATGTTTTATACCCCTTCTCATATACTGTTTGTAAACCGCTGTTGTAAAAAGTCTCTTGGAAGTTATAAAGCACAATGTCGGGTAGTTATACAAATTATGCTTATTTATTTTCTCGCTGAAAGTTAGATCAAATTGATACACATGCATGTCTTCATGTTGAGAATAAAGCTGGAGGTGGATGGTTAGCTTAGCATAAAGTCTAAACATCGAAGCGGCTGACCTTACTCAAAGTGTAAAAATTAGGAGGGTCATGCACCAGACAGACATGAGAGTAGCAGATATCTTATTTAATTCTGTGCAAGAAACGGAGTAATTTTCCAAAGTGCCAAACTGCTTTTTTTTAAAAAAAAAAAAAAAAAAAAAAAAAAAAAATTGAATATTCACACTTTACAGGTTCCATTTTAAACCTTTTTAATTGACCTTCAACTCAACATTGATGCAACAAAAGGCAAATTATGCGAGTATTGTTCTGAGGTCTAAAAGTCAACTCTTGATTCTTATTGTACAGGACACAGCGTCCGGCCGACGTCATCTTCTCTCTGGTGCGAGAGCTCTCCACAGAGGGCGTGGCAGGCCGCGGTGGAGCCGGTGGGGTGGTTCGCATGGCTGAAGCGCAGCAGCGTTGCATCTCTCGTGGCTTCACCCCTGACCAGTTCCAGGAGGCGTTGGAGGAGTACGAGGAGCTGAATGTGTGGCAGGTCAACCAGGCTCGCAGCCGCATCACCTTTGTCTGAAGAAACCTGGGACATGTCTTTATGCACGCTGTGTTTCAGCCACCTGAGGGGAAAACTCTTTATTGTGGGCTTTCTACAGACCTATTGGGGGTCTGCATTTTTCCCCTCTTCAGCATTTTGTAACACAAGTCAAGCCGAACTTGGACATTTTTTGAGCATGGCTATTTTGCAAGAATCCCTGCTGTTTGTAGTGTTTTTATGTTGACATTCCAGTTCACCAGTATATCTCTTGTAAATATGTATGTCAGAAGTTAGGCTCGTGTAGTATCTGCAATTTAGAGCTTAATACTTGTTTTTGACACGAAGCATTTCTGTATATTTTACACACTGTCGGGCAAATTAAGCAAGATAAATTAACGTTGAGCCTTGTATTGTGACGCATAGTTATAATAAATTGATGGTTCAATACTAAGATTTTTGTGGTTGATTTGGACTCGTGTGCACATGAAATGGGATGCAGAAAGTTAATGTGCCACAATCACCTCTGAACACCTGGTTTGTTTCTGGAGCAGCAGTCTCGACATAATTGCTGCTTTCAATACACCCTTAACATGTCTTGCTCGTAAAACATGCAAAGATACAGGGCTGAACCTAACCATTATTTTCATTATTGGTTAGTCTATAAATTTGTGAAATGTCCAATTTCCTCAAAGCCCAAGGTTATGTCTTCAGATATTTATAATGGTTGTGGTTTAAGGCTGCACCGATTATTCTCATTGATTCATTTTAGGATTGTTTCCTGATTAATCATTTAGTCTAAAAAAGGAGTGTCGATCTTGCTTGAAAATGTCTGTTTCAAGTTCCCATACAATGTTTTGGCTTCAAATAGCTAATTGTGTCTGACCAACAGTCTAAAATCGAAAGATGTTTAGTTTACTGTTTAGTTTACTGTTGCATAAGACAAAGAGGCTGGAAATCTGAACAATTAAGATGCAGGAAGTATGTACTGTAGATCAAATAAGTTGATTTAAAAAAAAAAAAAAAAATATATATATATATAAACTATTTGATCTACAGTACATAGTTACCCACACATTTAAGGCTGTGTGTTTTTTTTTTTTTTTTTCATTTTTATTTATTTATTTTTTTAAACTGTCTTTTATTGTGTTTGTAGGCAGCATTTTCCCCCACAGTTGCAGTTCTCCCAGCAGGTGATGCTTTCCTTACAGACTTAATGGGGAGTTTCCCTTTGAAGTCTGTTCTCTTTATGGCTTTGCTTCTAAAACTGCAGGGGCTTTTCATTCCTAATTGGCGCCAAAGGCCCCATATTAAACAGTATTAAAAGAGAGGCGGAGACAAGATTTTTGTGTCAAAGTTGGTGTAGTTCTATTGGACAGGAGATAATGTTTCAGGGGGTCAGACATAGAGATCTGTATTTAACCCACTTGGCCCCGTTAGTGCAGTGAAGACAGCTTCCTGAGGCAGGTGAGTAAAACATGGGACCGTGTCATTAGGCGTTAAAAATGCTGGTTCTAAAAACTGCCTTTAATTCAGTTAAATGGTATAAAGTCATTTCCTGTAGCTGTTTTGTGTTATATTTCATAATGATCAGTGTGTATTTAGAACCCAAGTAGGACAATTTAGTAGGACAGTTTTTCTTGTGATGATGTGAAACAGCCTTGAGAAATGTTTTCCTAATCTATTAGACATTTCAATTCTTGGGGGAGCGAATTTTAATTAAATTTTGGTTTTAAAGTTTGTTTTATAAAGATTACAAATTATATTTTATAATAATCAAATAACGATTTGGCAAGAACTGTCCTTTTTTCCCTAAATGATCCTAATCTATTCCATGAAACACAGGGGTTCGAGATGATTTCTTCATTGTGGTCGTTGGGGGCACTCTGCTGTCTGATGTTGCTCCCAGGTCAGTTCTGACTCTTTTGTACAACTGCTTCAACAAAAAATGTGTCAAAAACATAATAATCAACATCCATCAAATGATTTGTCTCCTCTTTTAGGCCTGTTGGAGGCTAAATCTTTGTTAAACGATATCAAGCAGGAAGGTAAGTGCAGATCTTAAATAACTTCAGAATAAGGTTAAATAACTTAAGTTTTTCATCTTTAAGGGACTGAGCTTCATCTCCTCTGTTAACAGAGATGGTACCCGTCAGTGATGTTGGTATTGACTCAGAGAAAGCAAATGGCTTTCTGAGTCACTCCAGACCGAAGCGTAACGTGGACCCCAGGTGGTACAGAGGAAACCCAGACTTCCAGGCTTACTACCGCTACTACAGTAGCATTGGACACACTGAGGGGGTAAATATACATTGCCTGTAAAGATATGATACTTTGGGGATGGATAAGTATACAAATTCTTATTTTGGGAGACTCCAGTGAGGATCAAATGCCTTACTCTGGTAGTATGACTTGCAGAACAATTATAAAAGCAGAAATTAACTAAAAAAAAGAATCCACACTGTGTTAGTCCAGTTAGTTTGTGGACAGTAGAGAGTTTACAGGAAATGAGGGGAGAGAGTCGGGGGATGAAATGTTACTGGACTCAAACCAGGAACGTTTTGATTACATGGTCAGCATCGTCTAGATATTTTAATCCCCGCACTACCTCAATGGTGAGCTTCATTTTGCAGTGCAGAGTCTGCAGACCCCACTTTCTTGAATATAAGTCATAAGATCGCAGTTTAAATCCTTTTGTGGGATGATGGCTTTCAGGACTGACTTTTCCAAATTCATATAGAAATAATACGTTATGCTCTCCATTGATTTATTAAAAGTCTGTAATGCCTTAATTATTATTAAAAGTCCTTGAGTATTTTAAGTCCTTAATCTTTTTCTGTTTTTTTCCCTCCTACCACTCAGCTCTATGAGATCGACAAGCTGCGGATGCTCTACCAGCAGATGAGGTACCTGGAGCACACCTATGGCCCCGACGCTTCCTATTTCCAGAGCAAACTGGGAGTGCCCATGATCATGTGTGACCCAGCCACAGACAAGAATTGCAAAGTCGCTCTTCCTCCTCCTCCCCCAATGAAAGGGGGCCCAAAGCCCACACAGCCCCCAGCAACCCCTCCTCCTCTCCCTCCTGCTCCAGCCATTTCCCAGGCTGATGTACTCTACCTCTGCAACAAGAAAGACCCCCTCTGTAAGCCCCACATCGTCTACCTGCCCACCGGCTCCGTGCCTGTGCTCTGCGACCCCCGCTACCACCCCCACTGCACTCCCCAGAAAGCTCCAGCTCCAGTCGCAGTGCCCCAACCTCCTCCCCCTCCACCAAAGAAGTCCGCCCCACCTCCACCTCCACCTGTTCTCGTCAAGAAGTCTCTCCCGGCCCCCATCCGCACCTTCAAGGGTATGGAGTACGACTGTGACCCCTACTGGGACCCCGACTGCCTGATTGACCACCCACCCAGGCCCATTAAGGGGAAGATTGTGGTCCCCCCGCCGCCACCACCACCCCCTCCTGTGGAGGAGGAAAAGAAAGAGGAACCAATGGAGCAGCCAGCTCCCCCTGCTCCCATCGAGAAGAAAGTAGGCCTCTACCCTTACCCTTACTACTACCCCAAGCCCTACGACCCCAGGGATGATCTGTATGACCCGGCCCGCTTCCAGTACCCACAGCCGGCTGCTGCTGCCGATGAGCCTGCAGAGTCAGGCCACAGTCAGTAAAAACATCCAGGATGTGTTGGAAGAAAGGTGTTTTTACTTATAATAAAACAGACTGATTTATAACATCTAAGTTGAACATTTTTATATTTTGAGAGATTTTAACATCTTGCAAATGTGAATACATGGAATACAACCTGTACTAAAGCAATGAAAAGTTGCAGCATTTGTTTAAACCTTATTACATTGATAACTGTTAATGTATTTACCATCACTGTCGATAAGTAAAAAATCTGTTTTCAGTCCACACAAGCATGTGATGCAAATGATTTGATTGATGTAATGAGATAATAAAGTGTCACAAAACAATTTCCCATCAGTGAACCAGTAGTATTTTGGCTTTGAATATACTTTTTAAAAAGGTGCAAGAAGACAGAAAGGAAAGAAAATGTTTGCTCCTCCCAGTGCCACGTAGAAGCAGACGAGTGAAGTAGCAGTGCCAACTTGCAGGCTGGGGGCAGGGTCATTAGGTCTGGTTCCGCTGTACATTTAATACCCATAAAAATGCTGACTCCTGTAAGACCCATGACTGAGCTATAATTCCCTCTTCCCTCTTTTCCTGCCACGTTTGCCTGTCTGTTCAAACCTCCATAGGCAACTGAACAGCAGGAACACAACTTCAAAAGACGAGCTAAATGCAAACACTCCTGACAATAAACCTGCAGCTACACATAGCTGACTTTCATAGGCTCATTACATAGTCTGACATTTTTATGAGCTGTGTGTTGTGCACAGTTACTATAATGTATACCCTTTTACAGCTTAGAAAGAAGAGGAGTCAAAGTCACATGAAAAACATCAGCAGATCATTTATAACATACAGAAACATGAAACAAACGGGGTAAATTAATGTTACGCTCATAAGCAGTGGATTCATTTCATTTCTGTGCATACCCAAGACAGAGTTGAGGGATTCTGTACATATCTCGTACTGACTAGTGTAATTAAGTGCTTTTAGATACACTTTTAAAAATGGTAAACTGCTTTAAAAAGCTACTGTAAAATTTGTTTTAGCTAACCAATAATACATACAAACCAACAAAAACAAAAAACAGAAAAAGAAACTGCATTGCTTGTTTATGTATCTGCTTCTACCAGCTTATAAGAAGAGTCCTCGCATCCTCTGGCCGATTCCCTGTCTGACGTACAGGACGTTGAACTTGTTGATGAACTGGTTCATACTGTTGCAGGTCTTGGTGATGGTGCCTAAGTAGGCCATGAGGCCCACGTCATTACATTGCTACAGGGAAAATAAAATGCAGTTATAGAAAGCACTTGTTTGGCAGTACAACACAGAGCGAGACTCTGCTAAAACGGATTATAACAAGTCCAAATGTTTACATTTTATAAGTTTTTATCTGATGTGCAGATTCAAATCTTTCAATATATACAAGTGAGGAATTTGCTCCGAGCTAAAATTAGGTGTTATCTGTGGGATTACAGTGAAAAAGAAATCTGCATTCCAGGGCAGTGTACAGACATTTGAATCACCAGAGGCTGAGCCCAAAAGAGAGGAAGTGATTGGCACGCAATTTTTTTTTTATTTTAAGAAGGAAGGCACTTTACATATATAGCACAGCTATAATGTTTATCAAAACAAATTTTCTCTTTGTATTCTAATCTCCAAATGCTCCAAAAGGCTCTGAAAAGAAAATAATGGGACACAGTGGTGGAAGAAGTATTCAGATCTTTTCAGAGGATTTCTACACTCCTACTCAGTTTTACTAGATCTGTTACAAGTAGAAGTCCTGCATTGACAATCTTACTTAGATAAAATTACAAACATAGTGAAAGTTTGAAACGTTTCATGATTCATAAGACTCTAACCAAAGCCGGTCTACGGAAAGCCGTTCCACTCCCTATTAAGCCCCATTGTACCGAATTTGGTTGCAGTTCCACCAGAATTCAACTGGGGGTGATCGCGGTCCAGTGCAAAATGAATGGGACTCTATGGAGCTAGACGGCTAAATTTGTCTCTTTCGCCTGATTGTCGTTGAGAAATCTCAGATTTGATTGTAGTTTCTGCAAGTTAACCATGGATTATAGGTCGAAAGTTGAATGAACAAGTACTTTTGTCCTTTCAATTTCTTACAGGTTGAGTCGTTGTTGCCCATAACACGCTAGCATTCTGCTAATGAATGCTGATTGGTCAGTGAAGGACTGATTACGACCGGAGATCCCGCTTGACGGCATCCGAAGCAGAACCAGAATGTCAGAGTGAATATTTCGGCGTGGTCTTTAAAACATTAGCAAACCTCTTTCTAGCACGTGTATTAACAGGGAGAGCCTTACCTGTTAGCTGTGTTGTCGATGCCTCAAGAGAAAAAAGGAAGCGACTCAGAGCTTGCCCTCAGGCCGTATACAGTGGGGAGAACAAGTATTTGATACACTGCCGATTTTGCAGGTTTTCCTACTTACAAAGCATGTAGAGGTCTGTAATTTTTATCATAGCTACTCTTCAACTGTGAGAGACGGAATCTAAAACAAAAATCCAGAAAATCACATTGTTTGATTTTTAAATAAATAATTAGCATTTTATTGCATGACATAACTATTTGATCACCTACCAACCAATAAGAATTCCGGCTCTCACAGACCTGTTAGTTTTTCTTTAAGAAGTCCTCCTGTTCTCCACTCATTACCTGTATTAACTGCACCTGTTTGAACTCGTTACCTGTATAAAAGACACCTGTCCACACACTCAATCAAACAGACTCCAACCTCTCCACAATGGCCAAGACCAGAGAGCTGTGTAAGGACATCAGGGATAAAATTGTAGACCTGCACAAGGCTGGGATGGGCTACAGGACAATAGGCAAGCAGCTTGGTGAGAAGGCAACAACTGTTGGCGCAATTATTAGAAAATGGAAGAAGTTCAAGATGACGGTCAATCTCCCTCGGTCTGGGGCTCCATGCAAGATCTCACCTTCGTGGGGCATCAATGATCATGAGGAAGGTGAGAGATCAGCCCAGAACTACACAGCAGGACCTGGTCAATGACCTGAAGAGAGCTGGGACCACAGTCTCAAAGAAAACCATTAGTAACACACTACGCTGTCATGGATTAAAATCCTGCAGCGCACGCAAGGTCCCTCCTGCTCAAACCAGTGCATGTCCAGGCCTGTCTGAAGTTTGCCAATGACCATCTGGATGATCCAGAGGAGGAATGGGAAAAGGTCATGTGGTCTGATGAGACAAAAATAGAGCTTTTTGGTCTAAACTCCACTCGCCGTGTTTGGAGGAAGAAGAAGGATGTGTACAACCCCAAGAACACCATCCCAACCGTGAAGCATGGAGGTGGAAACATCATTCTTTGGGGATGCTTTTCTGCAAAGGGGACAGGACGACTGCACCGTATTGAGGGGAGGATGGATGAGGCCATGTATCGCGAGATCTTGGCCAACAACCTCCTTCCCTTAGTAAGAGCATTGAAGATGGGTCGTGGCTGGGTGTTCCAGCATGACAACGACCCGAAACACAAAGCCAGGGCAACTAAGGAGTGGCTCTGTAAGAAGCATCTCAAGGTCCTGGAGTGGCCTAGCCAGTCTCCAGACCTGAACCCAATAGAAGGTCCCGAAACCTGAAGGATCTGGAAAAGGTCTGTATGGAGGAGTGGGCCAAAATCCCTGCTGCAGTGTGTGCAAACCTGGTCAAGAACTACAGGAAATGTATGATCTCTGTAATTGCAAACAAAGGTTTCTGTACCAAATATTAAGTTCTGCTTTTCTGATGTATCAAATACTTATGTCATGCAATAAAATGCAAATTAATTACTTAAAAATCATACAATGTGATTTTCTGGATTTTTGTTTTAGATTCCGTCACTCACAGTTGAAGAGTACCTATGATAAAAATTACAGACCTCTACATGCTTTGTAAGTGGGAAAACCTGCACAATTGGCAGTGTATCAAATACTTCTTCTCCCCACTGTATGCGTATGACGTCATTGACATTTTAAAAGGCTTTTTAGAACAAAAAAGCCACTTTAAAAAAATCTAACACTCAGCAGTGTGTATTTTCTTAGCCTCCCCTTTCGAATGCAACATTCAAATTACTAGACAAAAAATTATATCCTGAGAAAAGTGGATTTTGAGGGGTATAGCTCCATAGAGTCCCATTCATTCTGCACTGGCCTGTGAGCGCCCCCTATACGGAACTCTGGTGGAACTGCAACCAGTTCAGAAGCCGGAAGTAACGAGAGAGTGCAACTTCTTCCCTTATTAGAAATTCTTTGCTCTAACTCTGAGCACATTTACCAGACAAAATTGACTCAAAGTCATAGCGCCCCCTAGTGGCAACAGGAAGTACGTCTAAAAGTCAAGGTGCTATAAATTAACGAACTCCTCCGAGAGATTTCATCCGGTTGACTTCAAATTTGGTCTGTACCATCTCAACACCTTAAAGATGAAACGGTATTAAAAGAAAAACTTTTCGTCAGACGGTGTGGGCGTGGCGGCCATTTTGAGTGTTTAGCGATGAACAAAGAAGTTGTTGTAACTTGAGTGTATGTTGTCGTATCTGCCCGAAATTTCTCACAATTGGCAAGGGTCCAGGCCTGAGGACATCTACAGGCCAAAATTGGTCATAGCGCCCCCCGCTGGCAACAGGAAATGCGTCTTATATGACAAACATAATCCAATTTACATGAAACTTATGTGTGGTCTACATGTGATATTGAGCCGCCCCCTCTACTTTAACCACGCCCACTTACTCAGGTCACGCCCCTTTTCATAAAATTTGAACCGTTTAAGGTAGAGTCTTGTGTGAGGTGTCATTGACCTCAGCAGAGAGTTCCTTCTTCATTGCTGATGGTTTGGTCTGCCTCTTATGCTTAAGCCATGCCCCTTTCATAACATTTTAACTGTTTAAGGTAGACCCTTGTGTGAGGTATCATTGAACTCAGCAGATAGTTCCTTATTCATTGGTGATGGTTTGGCCCGCCCCCTATGCTTTGGCCACGCCCCCTCCCACAGCTAATTAACTGTATGACGTAGAGTCTTGTGTGAGGTATCACTGAACTCAGTAGGGAGTTCCCTTTTCACTGGTGATGATGCAGAGTGCACGATTGCAGTGTCTGAGTGCTGCGCAAATGCAAGGTCGTAAGGAGCGGTCAGTAATCCCGAAACACACAGAGGCGTGAGGGCCCGTCCAACGCTGTTTGCAGCTTTAATTATGATTATTTTTAGTACATACTATACAATGAATTTTGATGACTTACTATACTATGACTTTTTAAGACATACAATACTAAGATTTTTTTATGACATACAGTACTATGACTTCTTTATGACATACTATACTATGACTTTTTAATGACACTATACTATGACTTTTTATTACATACTATACCATTAGTTTTTCATGACTATTTCTATGGCATATTATACTACAACTTCTTTGACTTACTATACTATGACTTTAAGACACTATACTATGACTTTCTATGACATAATATGACTTTTTATGACATACTATACTATTACTTTCTACAACATACTATACTATGACTTTTTATGATTATTTTAGTACATACTATACTATGACTTTTTATTACTTTTAATGACATACTATACTAAACTTTTTTATAATATACTATACGATTTGTTTATGACATACTATACTGACTTTTTAAATTTTTTATGACAACTTTTTAATGACATACTTTACTATGAATTTTGATGACTTACTATACTATGACTTTTTAAGACATACTATACTGACTTTATAACATACAGTACTATGAATTCTTTATGACTTACTATACTATGACTTTGTAGTGACACTTTATATGACATATTACTTTTCATGACATACTATGACGTTTTATGACATACTATACTATGACTTTCTACAACATACTATACTATGACCTTTGTATGATGACTTTTTATTTTTCATTAGCGTATTGTCATTAGGCTCAAAGTTACGATAATGTCGACAATCAGCTAAACTTAGAAAGAAGAGGAGTCAAAGTCCCATGAAAAAAATCAGCAGATTATTTATTACATACAGAAACATGAAACAATAAAACAAACGGGGTAAAATAATATAACGTTCATGTGCAGTGGATTTATTTCTGTGCATAACCAAGAAAGAGTTGAGTGATTTTGTACACATCTCTTACCGATTGGTGTAATTAAGTGCTTTTTGATACACTTGTGGTTAAAAATGGTAAGCTGGTTTGAAAACTACTGTAGAATTTGTTTTAGCTAACCAAAAATACAAACAAACAAACAAAAACAGAAAAAGAAACTGCAGTGCTCGTTTGTCTTTCTGCCAGCTCAAAAGAAGAGTCCTCTCATCCTCCGGCCGATTCCCTGTCTGTCGTACAGGACGTTGAACTTGTTGATGAACTGGTTCATACTATTGCAGGTCTTGGTGATGGTGCCTAAGTAGGCCATGAGGCCCACGTCATTACATTGCTACAGGGTCAAAAAAGCAGAGTTATAGAAAGCACTGGCTAGGCAATACAACACAGAGTGACACAAGACTGTCTGCTAAAAACTGATTAAAACAAGTCCAAATTTTAACTTGTATGAGTTTATGTCTGATGTGCCGATTCAAATAGTATTGAAATATAAAGTGTGATGGAAAAATGAGCCACATGAGTCAAGTAGTGACTTGTATAGAATGTCATAAATAATGTCAGTGTATTGTTTCCAGGGTTCAAAATTAACTTTTTTGTCCACCAGCCAAATGGATAGTAAATGTTCAAATTTTACCAGCAGCTCAATAAACTGACATTGATTTTTTGGCTGGTGAGTGAAGCAAATCTACCAGCATTTGGCTGGTATGCCATTAAAAATAAATAAGTCATAAAGAAACATAGCATAGTATGTCCTAAAAATGTCATAACAAGTCATAGACAGTGTGTCCTAAAAAAGTCATAGTATAGTAATAGTATAGCATGTCATAAAAAGTAATAGTAGAAAACAGAAAACAGAGCAAGCTAACTTTCCTGATTTCCGGTCGGAAAGCACTCCAAGTTAATGCTCACTTCAGTGAGCTGCAGCCTTTATTCATGGACTAACTGAAACCTAACCTGTACATTAACTAACCTGTGACAACTTTACTGCTAATTTCTCATCTGCTCTAATCGGCAACAGCTGTCTCACTCAAACACCACCCGCTACGCCCATACGCTACTCTTTTAACATATGCGTCAAACTGTGTCCACCCTACAAAAACAATAATTGCCCCATACTTTGGGCTGAAAACCACAGTATTTAGAGATGTTGGTTTAAGCCTTTTCACAGGATTTTGTTAATAAGAAAAACAATGTGCGACTAATGTCAGCCTTATCTTTTGTCATTTTGTTGAAAACATCACCAAGCATTTTGTACATGAAGGTAAACAAAGCTTGCTTACATCATAGAAGTCCGTTTTGAATTTTATGGTGCTGAGGACCGGCAATCTGTGGCACAGGGCATTCGCTTCTCGAAGGATCTCGTGGTTAAAGGGCACCTCTCCTGCAGTACAGAAAAACTAGTTAAAGCATCGTGTAGCAAAACAGTGAGATAAGACTATGCTGTCAAGACAGTATGAAACAAGGGCTTGTAATTATGGAGGTATGTCTGAGGGGCCTCCCTGAATGGTGTAAAAGTGAGGAAAAGGAAACACCTAATCTAAGAACAGCTGTTTTCCATACTTAGTTCCTCTCACCTGATTCCACGGCTTTGACATACTCTAGAATGATCTTCACCCGGCTGTGGAGCATCTTTATCGCACTGTGCTGGACTATAAGGTGTTCAGCAACTAACAGAGAAGACAGAGAGAATATGAGAGTTAAAACCTATTTAGACAGAATTCATTTTTAATGACTGGGTCTAATTTAAACAGCCGTTTAAAATGTTGCACTGTAACCATCTTCTTTAAAGAATACATTTGATTTGATTGTTTTTTGCATTGTTTTCAGTGTGTATCAGAGTTGCACGATATTGACAAAATGTGATATTGCGATATCGATTATGAATATTGCGATATCCATATTAATTTCAATATTTTTAAACATATATAAAATTACGGGAAAACGCATCAAAATAGATTCATAACAAATTAAACAAGTTTTCTTACAACCGGTTTATTTCAACTGACTGTTATATTGGACTGGTACAACATGAATAAAATAAATAATGACTCAGAATCAGAATCAGAAATACTTTAATAATCCCAGGGGAAAATTATTTTTGTACCATGTCTACAGAACAGGACATGTTTTACATGTACAGTATAAAATAAATAAAGAGAACAGGACAGAGAAAACTTTTCTTTTGCTTTTCCGATTTGTTCCGTTTTGTTGCCTCTATCTATTTCTTCACTTACACTGTCACTCTGTCGAAATATGCACACACGTGGTACGCTCCACAGGCTTTGTCACGTAGTGGACCCGTGAGCTGACATGCACTAACATGTGAAAATAGCACAGTAACTGCCCAATGAAATGATGATCATAGCTTTTCAAGCGGGCTATAAATCAAACAACTAAGCCACACAGCCAACGGACGGGACGCACCCCTCCACAAAATAAACTAAATATTGCATACTTATTGCGACACTTTCGATATATTTCAATAACAATATTGAGTCGATATATCTTGCACCCCTAGTGTGTATGCCTGCTGTGTGTGTATATTATCTACTGTGTTACTGAATTGCTTTTTTATGAGATATCGCTACAAATCTTGAATGTAATGTGTGGCAGTATCTGAAATTCTAATGACTAATTTGCAAGTGATAAGAGAGCCTGTGATCTGCTTCAGAATTATGAAATTGAAAAGAAGTCTTCCCTTCACACATTAACTCCAACGATTTAGATATTTTCCATCTTAGAAATATTAATTCTGCGTGTTGTAGTTACAATAATATCTTTATAGTATAAATAACTGGTACCAGTACGTATATGGCAGAAAATTGAGCATGCGTTGAATAATAAGACATGCATCCTAAATACCTGCCAAAATTAGTCTTGTGTACAGGAGATTATGTTAATACGTACATCTTGAAAACAAGATATCCATTACAGCCTGGAGCTAAAACTAATCTGCAGCTGCTCTACCAAGTCTGTCTTTTCAATCTTTAATTTTGAATAGTCTCTCAATATTCTACTCACAAATATGCAGTACAAAGAAGTTACAACGTTGCTACTGAAATTGAACTAATCCTAACTGTAAGAAACTATTTTAGCTAATACTTGCTACAATAGCCACTTCAGATTTATCATAATCTGAGATGAGAGCCGAGATAACAACTTTTATGAGTTAGCGTTATATAAACAAGTTTATAAAAGCCACCTTAAAAGGGGAACTATGCAGTTTGTTTAGCTTAATTTACCTTAACTGAACGTTGGAATGGTTATATGACCTTTTTTCGGGTTGAATGGTGGTCGTCTCGCTTCCCCCTAGCGCCTGTGAGTGGAAAAAACACCCTTGCAACTTTTGGCCGGCGAGTCGCATCAGGAAGTATCGCGTGATATCAGGTCTCACGATGTAACGAATTGCTTCATGGCACTGCACACGTACACGCCCCCATCCAGGAACTGGCTAGCAAGAACAAGGTAGCGATGGAGTCTTTCACACTATCGTCATGGCTGAGCCGGCAAAAAAGAAGCAGAAAGCTAGGAAAGCATTGTCGGAGGAACAGAGAAAGAGGAAACGGCAGACTGACCGAGCAAGTTTTTACACAGTGTTGCCAAATATCTATTCCGAAGCTGTAGGAGAAGCTCTATAGAGAAACCTGCGAGCAAACCATTTCTTCGCAAACAGAGAAGAAATGGCCAAAACTGCATAGCGCCCCAGGGCAAATGGCTTACAGCTAACGCAACATTGGAGTGCATGTAAACTCACTCGCTTTAACATTAAATCTTACCTGTCGAGTTTTCTCCTGTGCCTGTGGCTGTCATTCGAGCTACGTGGTCAACACCGATTCTCTCTGCTTCCTCTGTTGCAAGAGTGTACGTCAGCTCAGCAAACAACATAGTAGCCTACATTAATAACACACACACACAAAAAAAAAATAAAAAAATCAGATTAAACTTCAAATCTCTATGGGAAACTGGGTCACTCCTGCAGGAAAGAATATGTAGATGATATGAACTATAAAAATTACCTCGCCATTGATGATGTCAATCACAGATTCATAAACACTAACAGGAAGCTGAAGGAGTAAATGACACATTGTTTAAAAACAGCAGTATCTAAATATGCAACCATGGTGTTTTCTCATTCTTGATGTGAAAATGCAGAGGAACTTACATCGGTGTGTTTGGTCATTGGGTTGAGCTTGAGGAAGAGAGGGCTCTCAATAATCTCACACACCTGGCAGGAAAAAGGGGAATAACCGTAAGAAAATGTACTGCACACATCTAAAATAACTATCAGGCTTTAAGAGGATTTTACTTGTATTATCAACAACAAAATAAAAGTTAAAAAAAATCACCTGCTTGTAATATAATGATGGCACTGCATGTTGTTTTTGAAAGTTGATGTTGAATTGTAAATCAGTAAACACAATTTTTGTATTGGATGAATGTCAATCATTAACAAAATATGTCAGAATCTCTGCAATATTAATGCTACTGCTCAGTTATTTGCTTTCAAAGTAAAAGTTGTAGCTCAGGTAACTGATCAATCTTGATCAATGCAGGACAGCCTTGCTTTGAGTTTTAAACTAGCTGTGTGCGGTTTCCACCCGTCGCTGACTCAGTGAGGACGGATCTGAGAGAAGTTAAGGATCTTCATCTTCTGCTTTACATACGGCCCCTTTAACTTTTGCCTACCTGCTTGTGAATGTGGATGTCAGATGCGTCAGGGGGGCCGCCTGTGGTGTACCAGCCCAAGAACTCCATCTCTTTAAAGACCTGTTTGACTGAGAGACAAAAGGAAATATTACAAAATGAAACTACAGCAAGCACATGATTTTGTGTATTAACCACTGTTGACTAGGGCTGGGCAATATATCAATATTATATATTGATATTTAAAGGCCAGATATTGAATTAAATTTTGGATATCGTAATATCACAAGTGTTGTCTTTTCCTGGTTTAAAAGGCTGTATTACAGTAAAGTGATGTCATTTTCTGAACTTACCAGACTCTTCTAGCTGTTCTATTATTTGCCTTTACCCACTTAGTCATTGTATCCACATTACATTATAAAAAATCTCAGTGTAAATATTTTGTGAAAGCACCAATAGTCAACACTACAATATCGCCATTATATCGATATTGTGATATTTGATTTTCTCCATATCGCCCAGCTCTACCTTTGACTACTAATGAATAATCATTTATCAATAACTAAATCTAATATTGCTATCCCTTGGTGAAGCAATCTGACACTAATATGTATTTAAAAGGATTTGGAGGGTTACAAGCAGGGCGAAGAAGGCGAGTAACTTTTCTTCAGTATTCTTATGCCTGGCTACAATATTCTGGCTGCACTGTATTTCATAATAAACAGTCATAAAAGGAGAAACTGCTGTATTCTTGTAGCCTGACGTCATCATACTCAGATTCTGAGTCTGATACTGCTCCATTGGGCTGTGATTATGGGGCGTGTTTCAACCAAACCAGGAAAGAAAATGTTTCTGCACTCAATTGGATAGACCTACAACCAATCAGAGCAACGGACACAGACGTCACAGAAGCTGCAAGTCAAAGGCTGGCTTCGACAGAGCAAAGGCAGAGGCAGCAGTTTCCGTGTCATGCGGATGGGTGTGGCAATGTGTATGCATACGTGATCGCGGTTCTCTGTTCCTCTTTTAAAATGACCGCGCTGTCGATATCTTCTACAACCGACGCGATGTAAACAAATTCAGTGTTTCCCACAGATTAGAAAGCAATTTGTGGTGGACGCGGTGTGCACGGAGGGGAGGGGCTGTGTGTGTGTGTGTGTGAGAGAGAGAGAGACGTTACTATTGATCATCTGTCCATCATCGTATAAAGCCCGCCCTGACAATTTGATTGGTCCAAACAGCTCTGTTCGAGCATAGTTGCTCCACAACGGATCAAGTCCAGACCAAACTTCCCGACCTCAAACGTTGTGAGCGGGGCTAAGTTCGGCTGGCCTCCAGGCTAGTATTCTTGCCCTTCACAAAAAACACTTACATTGTTCCTCCTTGATGTAGTAGTACTCCTTGTCAATATGCACCCGATCATCTATGGTATGAGACAGCAACTCAAAGGAGTTCATCACCTCGATGTTTCTCCCCTCCTGCTTCCCAATCAGGGCGCCAATCACTACGCAGGTGAAAAAAAACACAATAATATATAATAACCTGTTTCATTACACTCAGTTAAAGAATAACTCCGCTGAACATGAGACAAACTGTACATTATGTTACTGCTTACGTGCCGTCTTTCTTGCATAGCATTGTCATACATACCCTGCATTGGTCGTCCCTCTTGTGAGCGGATGCGTATCCAGTGGTCAGATATGTTGAGGATAACCAGAGGGTGTAAGGCCACAGAAACACTTCCGGTGACCCCTGCAGCCATAACACTGGGGCTGGCTGAAGTCACACAGAGACACAAACAAGAGAGCCTTTAACACTAAAGCAACTATTGGGTTATTGGTCAAACAAAACAAGCAATTTGAGGATGTCACCTTGGGCTCTTGGATGTTGTAAAGCACATTTTTTCACAATTTCCTGACAGTTTGTAGAGATTGAGCTGTTAATCAGGAAACATAATCCCATTTCTCAATAATATACACAACTGAAATAAATGAAGATAGTTGTTAAAAACTACAACCACAAACATTTGCCAAAATGACAAGTAGGGATTCAGTGATGCGTGTTTGAAGCCAATACAATATAACAATAGAGCCAGACCAATAAACCGGCAGGCTGATATTAGCTCATTACAGATATTATAAAAAAAATATTGTTTATGTTATGCAACTATGGTGAGGAATATATATATATATATATATATATATATATATATATATATATATATATATAGACCGATAGTCTTATCCGAACATTGGCCTCAAAAATCCAGTATCAATTGGCTCAACTCACAACCACAAATATTTGATAATGTAAGGCTGTCAGTGATGTGTTTAAAGATAATATCTTTGACTTATTATTACTTATACTACTGTTATTATATAACTTAATAAAACATGATTCCCTTAATTTCTGTACATAACATAACATAATCATTGAGCGTTAAAGCATAGTTTATTTAGTAAAACATTGAACTACAACAACACACTTTTCACAATATGGTGCTGAAAATGTACACTGAAATAACGTTACCAGACCAGAAGGAGTACTTGTACAGTCTAATGCCATCCAGTACAACAAGGCAGATCATATCATTTATTTTGGCACGGTTTATTTAATGTAACGTTATATATCTTTGATTCGTAGTCTATGGAATATTTGATAGTTGTTCAATGACAAACTGCTGGAAATATTTTTTGATAAATTTTAAATTAAATTGAGACAGTCAAGCCACCGTCATAGTCCCCTTGTTAAAACCTCACTCAATTTTCCGTAAAGTATTTAGGACCTAAACTGCATTATAACTTGGGGAGACCCCTGATAAGCATTTCAGGCTTTGGGCCTCCCTTGTATATTCTGTTATTATTTATATTGCTCTGTTAATGTTCTGTTATAATAAATGAAATTAAGTATTTGAATATTAAATATTGAACGATAGAGATAGACTGATACACTGGTTCATCACATGGACAGCGGACGTCCAGGACAAGCCCTAATTTGAGATTGGGTTGTTGTCATAAGTAGTCAGTATGGGTCAAACCTGCCTCAGCTGGCAGACTAAGGTTCACATTCCTAATGCAAACTCCAATAAGAGAGCAGTAAAATATAATAATAATACTAACTCAAACCTCTAAAGTGATGAATTTGTTGACAGCTATATAACAGAACCGTGTACGTTAACCCGCTTATGTCAGCAAGCTCGCTACTTACCACCTTTAACACCACTAATTCACCAATTAAGGCCACTCGTAACACAAATATACGACACGTGAGACAATCTGCATACATATACATGTAAATATCAGGCAGAAAGTATGAGATAAGTGAGAAATACTCGCCTGCCCCATCCACTTCCATTCCTCCACCATTGCTGGTCGCCATCTTGTCCGGTAAACCGCGCAGGCGCACTGGACTGATCACCTAAAGAGAATTTCACACCGCCGCGCGGTAAATCGCCGCCTCTAGTCATTTCAATTTGGGGAAGGCGGCAGATGGGAAGCGGGTTTAAGCGGTTGCCGCTCACGTGAACGTGCACAGTTCCTGCTCTGCCGGCCAGAGTTCACCGTGCTGAAATTCTTTCGGTAACCGCAGGGCGGCAGGAACCGCTTTTATAAAAACGCTTTGCTTTTGAGGGAAACGCTGTTGTGCTCTACTGTCATAAATTGGAGGTGTATACAGAAAGCAAGACTGCTTTTAACCGAGACACGCTATGTTGAGCATAATATAAAGATGCATATTTTATTTAATCGGCAAACTGCCGCTCGGTCCAATGGGTCCTACAGTCAATAGGCTGCTGTTTCCTGGGGATTGCTGATGTAGGCGCAACCTGTGTGCGTCGGGATATCAGTCCGTGTCCGAGGGTTAAATAGTTCTGTTTACAAAATGGATGCATTTAAAGCCTGTAACATGCTGGACTACTTTCCAGAAAACATTTTAATTGATGTGTTGTCGTATTTGAGCGTGCGAGAGCTCGTCAGAGCCGGAAGGTAAGGGGAATTTTACTTTGCTGACTGTATTTTTACCAGTTATTCGTCTTGTGGAACTCAGCTTAGCCTTTGTTGTTACTCACGTCACATGAGGAAGTTATTTGTTGTATTTTACGGTGTTTTTCAGAGTGTGTAAGAGATGGAAACGCCTTGTTAAAGACCAACGACTGTGGAGGTTTGTCGATCTGACAGCATGGAAAGGGGTAAGAACTGGTGATGTGGCTACACGCTTTTTCTTTTAATTGATCCTTTCATACAGTGTAACGTTAGTGTTTATTTCATTTGGGGGACATAGCCACAACATGCAATCTGATTAAATACCCCCTCAACACATACGATTGCTAATACATAATCATATGTACCATTAACCCCAAAAGCAATGACTTTACGTGGTAAAGTTTGGCGATAAAGAGGAAAAGCTGAGGGTCTATGAACTAAAAACCAAGTCAGGAAACTTGGTGTCATCAGGATCTCAGGGTTAAACTTTGACACATCAAAGAAACAAAGGAGTAATGTCCATGCATGACAAATGTGTCCACATATTTATTTCTTAGGTCTTTAAATAAAAATATTTTTGTTCATAAAAAATGCTGCTGCTAAAATAATCACTATTGCCTTTTTTCAGGCTTTTCAGACAAAGTAAGCAAACTTATGTGCATCAAGAATTGATCTTGATGTGATCATCCATACACTTGAATATCTGCAGGTTTTGTGGAGCCATTTCATTGAAAATTATCTTAGTACAATACGAATATAAGAATGAAGACTACTGAACACATTACTCCAATACTCTGCACTGGCTTCCAGTGTTTCATATAATAAAAGTACAGAAGTACAGATACATAAAATGCATCTCTAAATGTCTTTACCATATGAAACCACTTGGCCTCTCAGGTCATCTGGTATCTGTCTGCTGACTGTTCCCAGAGTCCAGACTAAACATGGAGAAGCAGCATTTAGTTACTTTGCTCCACAGAGCTGGAACAAATTTCCAGAAGAAACTGAATTTGACTATAGACAGAAGAAAAACTTTGATGTTCTCCACCACCTTTGACTGAACATTTCATTATGCACCTTGCACACCTTTACCTATCTTCTATTATTTCTCCAATTCATCTTTTAAATTTCTTTTGAAACGGTTTCTAACATTTTAATTTAAATGTCAATGTTTTATGCTGCATTTCCTTTTCAATAATTTCAATGCATTATGTAAAGTACTTTGAATGGCCTTTGTGTATTAAATGTGCTTCTCTTGACGTAAATGCTTTTATATATTGGTTCTGTATATCTATGCAATAACTGACAGAAATCATTTTTCTTCTGACCCCTCATACCCCACCCCCCCACACACACACATGTCATGGACTGTCCATTGTGTGTTAGGTGACATCCCGCATACTTTGGCTCCTGCTACGTCAGTACCTAGGTTGTGGACTAAGGTGCCTACGGTTACGTGGTTTGCTGCTTTCTGCCCGAGGGGGCACCTTTCTCTCTGAGTCTTGGCTCAAAGCTTTGTCCACAAAGTGCCCTCGTCTGAGTAAGCTCTATCTTCTGCACGCAGACCTGCGAAGCCTGCCCAGTTGCCAGCTCCTACCTCCATCTTTGCAGGTGTTGGAGCTGCGTGGGTGTGAGCTGCCTCGTGATTTTTTCAACCAGACTCTTACTTCACCTGCTTGTTCCCAAGAAAGAGCTGAAGCCACATCCAGTGTTGGTGCTCAACAGCAAGGAAGGGACCGGAAAGGAAAAGGCCTTGGCTCTCCATCAGGGATTGGTATTGGGAGGTTAGTTCTTAACAACGTGCCCTCTTTCACGGACCAGCATCTGCAGAGTCTGACATCATGGGAGAGGCTCAGTCGTTTGGAGCTGCGTGATACCTTTCGTGTGACGGCGAACGGGCTCAGGAGCAGTGCTGCTAAGGACGGCGTCTGTGGTGTGGAAGGGCTTTCTAGGCTAAAGTTTCTGGAAATAGGCATCACTGGGCGGCAAGGCTACCAGTTACAGATGGCCTCCCTTGGGCTAGGGGCAGGATGGCTCGGACTGGAGGAGCTGAGTCTTGGGGGTAAGGAGGTGGGGCCAGGTTTGCTCTGTGCCAGCCGGCTGAAGGACCTGAAGTGTCTGTGCCTATGGGCCTGCACGCTCAGCGAGATGCAGATAGTACGGAGTTGCAGGATGCTCCGTGGGCTCCGCCAGCTGGAGTTTTTGGACGTAATCTTCCAGCCTCGGCAGTGTCCACCAGTTGTGGAGGGGGAGGGTGGTGGTGCTGGTGGGGGAGAAGAGCAGGACAATGAGGAAGCTGCGGGTGGAGATAACAGCAATGATGAGAACAAGACACTAGACATGAATGATCCCATTCCAAGTTTGCGTCGCTCACTGGCTGTCCTGCTGCCATCCTGCACACTAGTTTTCACCAACTGCTCTGTTCAGATCAATGCAGACTAAATGAGGTCTCTACTACTGCTGTATACAAGTGGCCAATATAGATACAATTCTTTCACACAGGCTGGCATATGTAATTTATTGAAGCATTATGGGTATAATTAATGACTTAAGTTTGTATTATTGTGTCATGTTTATAACTATGTCCAGCGCACATGGGCTCATAGGATATCTCAAATTCACTGGAGCCAGCTCCAGATATTAATCAGATATTCAGACCATGTCAAAAAAATTTATAAATATTTTTTTAACTGCTAACTTCAATAGCCAGAGGAGGAAACCCAGTTGTCAACTGTGCAAAAGATCTTTGGCTTTTAGGTAAGAGAAATGTTACATATGATTCAGGGCCATACTTTTGGTTAATATGTATATGTCCTTCATTTTGGTTTTGAAAGGATATTTTCAAATCATTTTTCATCAAACTTGAATAAAATTTTACTTTAATAGTGCTATATATTGTGATATAGTACCATTTTATGGAAAATCAAATGATAAAGTAACCAGACAGGAATGTCTGTTGGCCAATTCTGCTAATTAAAAATACCTGACAAATTAAGATACTTCATCACATTGATGAAAAAAAAAAAAAATCTTGCCACAAAGCAGTCTTGCCTCTTTGATTTGCAACTTTGTATCAGAGAACCCCTAAATGTTATAATTAGAGCTACAGCATTATAAACAGTTTGGACAGTAGATACATTTATGTCGCCTCAAGGTAAATCAGTGGGCAGTCTCACCTCCAAATTCATTGATCATATTTGGACAAAAGTAAACATACTGTTTTAAACTCAGTCACAATACTGTATTAAATAATATAGGGAACTGTCACTGTTCGACTGTAAAGACACAAGCAGATGTCAGCTACAAAGGCAAAGAACTGAAGCGTGCTGCTGGCAATGATCCACCTGTTTCCTGTTCCTTAACTGCTTTTCAACAATGTATACATCAGAAAATATAACTGATACAAGCAAGTGTTTGGTATTGGTGTTACAGAAAAACAGCATAACATATTTAAAGTAGTCTTTATCATGTCCCAATTCTCCCTTACTTTCCCATTTTTTTTCCTGTACGATTTTTAGAAATTATAAAATAAGAAATGGTAAAAGTAAATGTCTGTTTATTGTATTAATGAGTAAAAACATGGAAGATCTGTGTCATTGATATGAATTGTGTTGCATTGTTGCAAACCAACCATTATCATTTTAACCTTCTTTAGAATTATAAATTAATTTTTTTTTCAATAAACCTATTTCGAACATTACATCTTTATGTATAATTTGTCTTTTTTTGTATAGTATTAGTTAATTGCATCATTCTCTAAAAAACTTCATTAAAGGTCTTTGTTGCTTGTGACTGACTTCTCATGAAATCAAGTAGTTGATCAACAAGCCTGCCCATGTCAACTTAACTCATTATAACATAACTAACCGGCAAATATTTCACAATAATAGTTGTTAAAACAACCTCTCAACACCACAACAGGAAGCAGAGACAAAGGGGTCATGGTGGTGGAGCTCATATTTGAGTGAGACTCTAGGGACCTGTCTGATATTCTAAAGTGCTTTTAAAAAGTTCATGACATCACGGGTTACCATATTCATAACCATATTCATTTTAGGAAACGTAAATGGAGATATAACCTCCTAACAGTAATGTACCTAAAACCATAGACTGTGAAACACAGTTGACAAAATAGATAAGAAATGAGGGCGGGCCGACATCTGACTAACGTCGGTGTACACCAATCACACGTTTTCTCTTGCAACAATCCCGACCAATGGGCGCCCTCTGTGTGCAGTACCCCGACCAATCGCGTTCGTCAAGGGTAGCATTTTGAAAACGTTGGCGGCCGAAGAAGTTCAAAATAACGCTGGGCTTTCTTTACTAAAACGTTCTAACTACAATTTGTCACTACGATGCAGGTAACTTTTGTTTGTTTAATCAATGATAGAGAAATAAGACTGAGCAGATGAGTACAACAAACGATTCATATACGCGCAAGTTATAATGCTTAAGTACGACAAAGAGTTTGACGTTAGCGTTGCGTTTGGTACGTTAACAGTTAGCTACCCTCCTATGCTAACTTAGCATGACGCCAAGTTGTTTGTGTTAAAAAGAATAACAAGCAGTATATAACGTACTTACACAGTGAGTTATATAAATTAGCATGTGTTGTTTAAACTGAATTAGCTAGCCCGTGGAGTAGTAACGTTAGCTAGGTATTCCCTGCACCAACATGAGGCAAGGGGGCCAATGGTAACGTTAGCTGAGTTACCCAAACAGTGGCCTACTGAACCTTTTATTATTTTTGAAAGGCGTAACCTTAACGTTAACGTTGTAAGCTAAACGTACTAACTGACCCCACCGGAAGCACTTTAAACTAACTAGATAATAACGTTACAAGTCTGTAACTGAAAACATAACAACCATTGAGCGTTAAAGCATAGTTTATTTAGTAAAACATTGAACTACAGCGACACACTTTTCACAATATGGTGCTGAAAATGTACACTGAAATAACGTTACCAGACCAGGAGTACTTGTACAGTATAATGCCATCCAGTACAACAAGGCAGATCATATCATTTATTTTGGCACGGTTTATTTAATGTAACGTTATATATCTTTGATTCGTAGTCTGTGGAAGATATTTTGTGGTATTTTTGTAGATTGTACTAAAATATGTTTACTATTTTCTCAAAGGTGGGCACTGCTGACTCAACTTTGAGTCATCATTCTGGCCTATTAAAGGTGGCACAGAAATTGAGCAAAGTAGCTGCACCAAAAAAAAAAAAAAAATGTCAGTGTTCAAAGAAAAGAATGTGGGCCATGACGTATTGATTTATTTCAGGATGAATTGGTGCAAACTTACTTTAACATCCTGCTTGCTGACTGTTCCTTCTTTAAACATAGTCTAAAATACCAAATGCAACTCAATTCTAGAAAAACCGCTGACAAGACACATAAGCTTAAATGTATGTTAATGTGAGCTGTATGTATTTATTTACAGAATAAGGAAAATTATGAGCCCAGGGGTTTCCAACGACCGGTAAGCTGTAATATTTGTAAAAAGATGTGTTAATTTGCCTGCTGTGTTTAACCAACATTTTATTACCAGCAATTGTACTACCACTGACAAATCAGAATGCCAGTATTTGCTGATATGTGTATAAACAAATATTGGAAACTATTATGACTGGGGGAAAAAACAAAAACACGTTTCTAATTCTGTGTGTTTGCTTCTACATATTAGTTAGCAACACCAAGCATGGTGGCAGGTCCACAGCGTGTTCAGGTGAAGCCACGAACAGAGATGGACAAAAATGCCATCACAGGTAACATTACCCTCCTCACGCACAGACAACAGCCTGACACCTAAAGAAATGTGCCTGTTTTGATTGTATTATCATTTTCAGGCCCTGGGAGAGAGTGTGTAGGCTCGTCCTCCAGTGCAGCCTCAAAGTAAGGATATTCTCTAGTACTTCTCGAGTTGTTGGTAGCCAGTTCTGTTTTTTTTTTTTTTTTTTTAAATAACATATCTATCTTTATACTTTGCATCAGAAAAATCTCCATCGATGACTTTGACATCGGTCGACCACTAGGGAAGGGCAAATTTGGTAATGTCTACCTTGCGAGGGTGAAGAAGCTGCAGACCATCGTGGCGCTGAAGGTGTTGTTCAAGTCACAGATGGAGAAGGAGGGTGTGGAGCATCAACTCAGGAGGGAGATTGAGATTCAGGCACATCTCAAGTGAGTATTCTGTAGAACATTTTCATGAATAATATTAGGTGTGTAAGAAAAAAATCGACACACTTGTGTATCGCAATATTTTATTTAGCAATACTATATTGATTTTTTTTTTTTGTTGTTAGTTTACGTGCAAAAAATATTCATGTAAGACAGTGGTTCACGTTTTTGTTGTGTTTAACCCCCCTACCGCTAGATGGCTATGCTGAGACGCACCACTAGTGTCCTTACCTAATAGTGCCTAGCAGTGCCTGACTTTTTGCTAGAAGCTAACAATGTAGCTATGGCTGAACTTTGGCCTACTTTAGCATATAAACATTAGCTCACTAAGAACCTGTGAACCACAATCCCAAACTGGCATTTTGATTTTCTGTGTACTGAATTGTTTACCTAAAGTAAACTTCATTGACTTTTATGCACATTACTTTTTTTAAATATTAGTTTTTCTAAAATTATAATTTAAAAAAAAATCCCAATATATCACCTTATGCACAGTATTGAAATATATTGAATCGTGACCCATGTGTCATGATACATATTGCCAGATTCTTCCCAATACACAGCCCTAAATAATATATTGGCCTTCCTCAAACTAACCATAGAGTAACCAAGGAGTACTTGATAGGCTTACTTCTGGGCAAAATGTCCCTGAGTGCAACTTCTCGCTACAACTTCCCTTCAGGCTATTTGCTACCATCTACTGACGATTACAGGAACACTTATCAAATGCTTACAATCATTATTTGTAGGTAAGATGTGCTTTGAGTTACATGAAAACAGTACTACATTTCTCTATTGGCTAACTAGGTACATTTTCCACAAACTTTTTTTTCCGCTTTGCTTATCCAGTAGGTCCCATAACTAATTAATTCTACTTCTATTTACTCAACTTTAACAGGCTTGCTTTAAATACCTTTCACTTTGTGTTGAAAACCATTTAAAGGCTGCCTCAAAACATAATCTGTTTTGTCCTTAGGCACCCCAACATTTTGCGCTTCTACAATTATTTCCATGACCGAAAGAGGGTCTTTCTGGTGCTTGAGTACGCCCCACGTGGTGAAATGTACAAGGAGCTACAAAGATGTGGAAGATTTGATGACCAGCGTACTGCCACCGTAAGAGTTATTGCTGTTTTTGTCGGTGAACCTCATTTGTAAATTGTTGGAGGGTAATTAGCAAATTTTCACTGTGTCCGGTTTTCGAATAGCAGTTTGACCACTGGACTTGATTACATCTACAATCTTGTTTTAATTCCCTTGAATTCTTGATTTAAACTCTTGTTAAAGTCTTGTTGTGATCCAATGGCAACCTCTTTACATTTCCAGTACATGGAGGAGATATCCGATGCACTGATGTATTGCCATGAGAAGAAAGTGATTCATCGGGATATCAAGCCGGAGAATCTACTGCTTGGCTATCGTGGAGAGCTGAAAATTGCCGATTTTGGTTGGTCCGTCCATGCACCTTCTCTAAGGTGAGTTGGGTGAGGTTTTATAATGTCAGCGCACCACAGTTCTGTCAGACACTACTCAATACCGCTGTATCATTTCACATGAATCTGCTTGTTGCTTTCCCTGCTCACCTCTGTTTTAAACCCATCCAGACGTCGTACAATGTGCGGGACACTGGACTACCTCCCTCCAGAGATGATCGAGGGGCACACTCACAGTGAGAAGGTGGACCTGTGGTGCATCGGGGTCCTCTGCTACGAGTGCTTGGTTGGCAACCCCCCTTTTGAAACTACCAGCCATTCAGAAACTTACAAAAGAATTATGAAGGTTGGTGTTGGGTGTCTAATATATGCTATTGGACAATTATGAATGTTATGTAAGCTCTTCCAAAGGAAGGTTTGGCAGAAACATCTGGCAGAATCCACTTTCATTCAAACAAAGTGGTTTGCGTCTGAATGCAGGTGTTTCTTTGGCTGTTGTAACAATGTTATCATTATCACCAAACTACCAAAATAAGACCCAAGTGGCAACAGACTGGAACAATGCTTTAAATTAACCAAATGCAAAATAACAGTAAATGGCCAATGTTGAGCTTATCCTGTTGGTCCACATCTGTTCTGTTGAATCATAATCTTGTCTGATGATCAATTAATCATCTAAACCCATATTTCTAACATTTGGTCTTCTAGGTATTTTTATCTGGCTATTATTATCTTTCTCTGATTTCAGAAAGCTTTTTTGAAAAAGTGTTTTAATCCGTGAACCCTGTAGAATACCTATCAATATGCAACTGGCTGGTATTGGAAAATAATTGTTTAAAATTCATCAATGAGTCAGTCCAAAGGTATTTAAACATCTAAAGATTAACTTTAAGGTTGTGCATCCCTAATAAAATGGACACACAACCACATTGTGCCTTAAATTTCTGCAACGGCTAGCATGAAACATTCTTCTGAGGAAGGTGTTCAATCTTGATCATTGTCATAGTTTCTACTGCACCAGTCAGTGTTCAGATTTAATTAATACATGTTATTTAACTGTTTGCAGGTGGATTTAAAATTCCCTAAAACCGTCACAGCCGGTGCACAGGACCTGATCAGCAAGCTGCTTCGCCATAGCCCTATCGATCGTCTCTCACTACAGAGTGTCATTGACCACCCGTGGGTGCGCACTAACTCCCGCCGAGTCCTACCCCCCATCTGCCCTACCAAGAAATCCTGAGTCCACCTGGCCTGCCACTGGGGATGTTATCTGTCCTTCACAAGTGACTCTGGGCCAGCATGTTTTGGTTTCACTGCCATGGGCTTTAAACTGCCGTTATTCTGGCACATTTTATGATGGGTATAAATAGATACCCACTTTTTTTATATTGTACAGTGTGATGTCATTATCTATGTCTAGTATGTTGCCTATAGGTGTTTTGTGTTTTTATTGTCATTTCTTCTCTGAAACCTTTTTAAATGAACACAGCTCAATTTTGAATTTCTGTATCTGATAACAGTGTTGACACCAAAGTACTACTGTTAGACTGATTAAAGCTGACTATATTCTTAAATAGTTTAAAATGAGGTGTTTGGGTTGAAAAGCATGTTTTATTTTGCCTCAAGCTATACTTTAAATTTCTAATAAATATTATACAATGATTTGTGGCCCTTTTTTAATGAATAAATGACTATGTAAATGTTGTGGCCACATTGCAAACCCTAACAATATATCATAACATAAGATTAGTACATATTGGTAATAACTTTGGGAAATTAAGAAATACACTCAGTTAACAGTTTATAATAGATCACACAGTTTGTTAGGTACACCTAGCTAAAACTACTGCAGTTGATTAAAACTGCCCTGCAATAAGTCCTACATTTAAAAAAAGTTATATTCAGTTGAAACTGTTTGACAAAGTTGTTGATTCAATTCAATTTGGAGGCGTTTTTAATATTGTATCCGTCAACATCAATCAGGGTGGACTTAATATTTAGTTTAAAGAAAATGATCTTCATGAAGGTAGAATTTTTACAGGGCTGTTGCGTTAGTTTTAGACAGGGGCACATTCAATCTCAAAACGGTGTCGTTTCCGTGTTGCACGACATGTTTCCTCGGAACGTTGTGCAACCATAGACAGTACATAAGAAGTGTGCAACGGCTTTGAGAGAGGTTTTTTTTTCTCGTTTGGTGGGTGTCTCGTTTATTGGCTGTGTCACAAGTGATACACAATCAGCAGATAAGTGTCAGCAAAGCCCGTATACGGTGGTGTCAGTAAACTCGTAGTAATAAAAAGGCAGAGCGCTTGCGCGCACAACATGGTGTTCAAAGCCCCCCCGTTTCAAAAAACGTGTTGCTACATTTTGTCGTGGCTGAACCATACGCTGTTTATATTTATTTAGTGTATTCAATGTGAGTGTAAGATACAAATACCTCCTCAACCAGACTTACCTCCACGGTAGCGTGGCCGAGCGGTCTAAGGCGCTGGATTAAGGCTCCAGTCTCTTCGGGGGCGCGGGTTCGAATCCCGCCGCTGCCATAACTTTTGTTTTCTCTTTCTCAAACCAGCCGTCTAATTGAACGATTTGAAACTATTTTATACAGACTGATTTCAGAAGGCATGTGGGGTCGGTAAAATTCTGAGATGTTTTATGAAGGCGTTAAGCGTCTGTAACAACAGAAATCATAGTAACGTTAAGTCGTATTAGTTAGGTTTGGAAGTTTGTAACGTGATCTAATGTTAACGTTAGTTACATTAATCGAAAACAATTTACACCGAATAACTTGATACCGTGTCAAGGGAGTGGAGACTAGAACATGGGGATGTTTCTTGCTGCATTTAAACCGCTAGATGTCGCCACATAACTTCACGTGGAGTCAGTCAACCCAAATATCAACGAGGGTGAATCATTCTGTCTTTCCTGCTGTCACAGTTGTTCATTTCTTTAGCGATGGACCTTGCACACAGTACCGCCAGAAGGGGAATCTTTACCTATTCACCTCCTCCACAAAAAGGGATTCCAAGCTGGGACGTGGAATGTGTGTTGTAAAGAGGTGTGCGGATCGAAAGTGCAATGGATCTGTTTAAGGCCTTGGTGCACACAGGGACCACTCTTAAACTGTTCTTTATAAGTGAAGTGTCCATTGACAGGGCAATGAAGGACATGCCAGACGTCATCCCCCAAGTCCCATCCACTATGAGGATACACCAGGTGTTCACTACCTCTCCTGGGCAGATGGTGTGCCGGGATGTGAGCATGTGCACTGTAGACAAGATTCTAAAGTGCACATGCTATAACACCAAGGCCTTCAGCTTTGCTACACCAAGCTCATCACCAACAGGTCCAGAAGTGATAGAAAAGTGGTGTGTAATAAATATTACGGAGACCTCTACCCAGGCATCATTAGGCTACTGCCATTGATGAGGTACAGGTACAAGTAAGATGCATGCAGCGTGTAGGAGTGAACCGCTTCTTATGGCCCACTAGAGAGGACATGATCTGGTACGTATTTGAGCACGTCATTCAATTAATTCCACCTCCTCAGCCTGTAACCAACTGTCACAATGACTGAGATCCAAAAAGACATTTGGGCAAAGCTTGCGGAGCATAACGATTAAAGTGTGTGTGTGTGTGTGTGTGTGTGTGTGTGTGTGTGTGTGTGTGTGTGTGTGTGTCAACATAACATGTTTTTGTATGTATTTTTATGTAATACATTTATGTAATTCTAATTGTTCATTATCATTATTGTTATTGTGTGTGTGTATAATTATTAAATGAAATGGATGTTAAATGACATTTCGATGAATTGTTAAATTAAATTTCGAAGAATTTTAAAGGAATTGTTAAATAATTTCTTTTTATATTAAATATTCTTATTGAATAAAAATATGATTGGACTATATCAGTTATTAAATAAAAAAAAAAAAGGTTTCAACTATATCAGTTGTTGGTCATATTTTAATAAATTAGGTTCTTGTTATATCATATTATATCGGCTGAACATTACCATGTTAGTCTCATAACATTAACATTAAAATAATAATAATTCCAAATAGGAATACTTACCAAAACTTAATTAAAGAACACAAAACATAGGATTTCCTGCATCAACAACATCCATAAAGTCAGTCCTGTCACGTCACGGTCAGTCCAGTCACACATCACCTGATATGAAAATGGACTATTTAAAAAATTATTCATGAATCAATCTCTTTAAAAGTGGAAATGTACCTTTCTGGTAGAATGTGCCAATGGTTTTACCTTCATGAATATCAGTTTTTGCCAGGTGCAACGTTACCTAATAGCTAAAGTGACACGCTTTTTATGCCTTTACTTTGTAACAATTTGGGCCAGTTAGATTTTAAATCGTATTCCTACCTTTACTTCTTGCGTTCGTTAACGTATTATTTATAAAATATTGTTGTTGTTTTTTTACAGTCACTGGTTGTACCCATAGACTGTATATATTAGTAAGTAATATATACAGTATATGGTTGTACCCTGGCCATGAATATTTAAAAAAGATTTTATAGTTTTACTAAACTTTTATTTTGGTAGCCAAGCCCTCGCTTGTTCCGGTTTAATGGAACAGTTTTTTTCACGGGACACAGGATAAGCTTTCCTTCCGGTTCAAATCTGCTTCGAACTTCACAAACCACAACAGAAGCCTGGTGCGTTCAAAGTCGGATATTACCTGATGTGTTGTCAATATTAACTCATCTTAATTAACCGAATCCAAGCTAACTGCATTCAGACATGGCTGGTTTACCACCCGGAGACCCACAGCTGGTCTCAATGATCGTCAACCATTTAAAAACACAGGGTCTGTTCGACCAGTTCAGGAGGGACTGCCTGGCAGACGTCGATACAAAGGTAAAGCTGGTTTCACACCGCCGCGCGGTTAAACCGCCCTGACAACCGCCTAACGTTACCTGCAGGAGCAATTCCCCCCAACAGCAAACAGTTTAAAAAAAAAAAAAAAAGCAAAGCGTTTTCAGCGGTTCTTGCAGTCCACCAGAAGTTCAGCACGATGAACTCTGGGCGCCAGAGCAAAATATTTGCGCGTTTACGTGGGCGGCTACAGCTTCATACAAATAATTTCTAATAATAATAATATCCGTAGACCGGCTTTGGCGTCATACCCCTGCCGCCGTTATCAGAACCGCTTCCGCTCTGCCGCCTTCACTTATTGAAATGACTGGAGGCGGCGAGTTACCTCGCGGTGGTGTTAAAGCCCCTTAACGTTTTTTTCATAATGTGTGAGTCTGTTTTAGGGAACATTGAAAACGGGTGTCTGGGGCAAAGCTGTCCGAGTAATAGTAATTTTGGTACAGCATAAAATCATAGCTAGGATGTACAGGTGATGTTAAGCCATTACATTAAACATTTAATCACTTTAAGGGCCTTTTTGGGCAGGTTGGCATGGTTGTGTTTATTGGTTTCTGACAATATAATAATTGCAAGTTTCTCTTGCAGCCAGCTTATTTGAACCTGAAACAAAGAGTTGACAACTTCGTCTCGAATCACCTTTCTAACCACACATGGAGCCCTCATTTGAACAAGAATCAGCTGAGAAACAACATCAGACAACTTGTGCTGCAGTAAGTGAGAATGCAGCAATATCCCTGCTTGAGCTATTAGTCCGGCATCAGAAAGTATTCTATACTTTTTCAAGCTAAAAACATTGCTGTTTTTTTTTTTTGCTTTGTGATGTTTTAGAACTGATTTTACGTACAAGAAACCCAGAGTTAAATCAAACTGTTACTCTTAGGTCCGGGATGCTGGAGCAGGGAGTGGACAGGATAGTGGCCCAGGTGGTGGATCCCAAAATCAACCATATCTTCAGGCCGCAGGTGGAAAGGGTTGTCCGTGAATTTTTGTCACCTGGAAGCTGCTCAGAGGAGCCACCGGCACCACTGCCTTCAATAGAGACCAAACCAGACAGCAGCATTCCTGAGCAAGGTACACATATTGTATCCCTTTATCAGCCATGACAAGTAGATCAATGGATTTCTCCTAAATGTTGAAATAAACAGTGTCTGGCTCACACTTGCGTAGTTAACACGTAACATTACATTTGTACAGCCTCGTCGTCTGCTCCAGCTACCACTGCAGCCAGCGATGCCATGTCCATCCTGGACACCATAACCTCTCTCAACCAGGAGGCCAGCGTCAGGGCCAGCTCAGACAAAGGACGTAGAGGCCCAGATGAGTCCATGCAGCTGGTAGAGGACGGCGAGCCAGCCATGATTGTTGTTGAGGAAGGATACAGCCATCATGATGGGAGGACACTGGAAGAGGCAGAGGAGTTGGCATCGGAGGTGCAGGCGTTAGAAGTGAAAACAGAGGATATTCAGGAACAGATGGATCTGGGAAAAGAGGGGTTAATAGAGGAGGTGAAGATTGAGGAAGAGGAGTCAGGAGCTCAGGAGCAGACAGGGGAGGAGAGAGAGAAAGCTGCCAGCAAAACAACTGGAAAACCCACAGAGGAGAAGCAGGATGATGATCTGTTCAAATCTACAAGTCAGGCCAAGCAGAAAGCCAGAGAGAGGATAAAGGAAGGTGAGCTGTTGTAACCTCTGTATGTGTTTTTGAGTTTTTAAAGCAGTGTAACCTGAATGCACAAAACATACTTGATGAAACCACACGTGACAGTTGAGAGATTTCGATGCATTTTCTTATGGTAGACATGGAAGATCATGCCGAAATGATTAGTTGAGTAGTAGTCTAGCGTCAGAAAATCAAAACGTGAGGATTTGCTGCGATTCTTTAGTGTTATGTCATTGTGAATTTAACATATTTGGATTTTTGGTTGGACAATTTGAAAAAGTCATCATTGTGATGACCATTTCCATTTCATTATAATAAGTATCAAATAAGTTTAAAATGATAAACCATTTCACAATTAATCTAAAAATTGGATGGATTCTGACCGCTGAAATATCGGTATACCTAATGCAGTAATACATAAGCCACTGTACTTGAGTTGCATTACAATTAAGACTAGATTTGTCAATTGATGATATCAAATTATAATATTTAAGTTTTCGTGGATATTTGATCCACTGCTTCTGTTATCTTTTTCTGAATAGCAATTTATCTTGGTTAATACAATTGATGTGTCTTTGCCCTGCAGAATACTTTTTGGAGGACTCTGACCTGGAGGGCCTGAGTGACATCACAGTGAGCTCAGTCCACACCAGCGACCTGTCGTCATTCGAGGAACAGAGTGAAGAAGACGAGCTGCTGTCTGATTCTTCTGAAGAGGGGGAGCTTCCATCAGATGGTCTCAACTTCTTATTCCTGACTGAGTTTTCAAATTTCCATTCCGACAGTTTACTGTATCAGAGTGTTAAATATGGTCTCTACTACCACAGAGTTTACATTTTCAGCTCTGCTCTCTATGTGGGATTCTTATGTTTTTCTTTCACGTCATCAAGATGAGCGAGCAGAAAAGAAACAAGCCAGCGGAGATGCAGAAGAAGAAGAGCGTAAACCTCGCCGCAAAGCCTACGTGCACAAGCCCTTCCTCTACTCCCGTTACTATAGCGACTCAGATGATGAAATCACTGTGGAAGAACGTCGGAGATCTGTGGTGAGTTGTGTTAATCTTAACGTTAAAGGTATAGCATTAGCAAAGCATCTTTGCTTTGATTCTATTCATAGCTTAATCAAAGGCTTTACTTGGCAAATGACGACTCCACAAACGTTAAAACCACAGATATTTATGGTCCTTTGTTTAAATGATTGGCTTCTGTCATTGCTGTCTCTCAACTGTGTTCTCGTAGGCTAAGGACAAAGAGGAAAGGCTGCTCAAGAGACAACAGAACAGAGAGCGAATGGAAGAGAAGCGTAAACAGAAAGCAGCTGAAGAAGGTATTTTCTGTCTGTCACGTGTGTGCTGTCTGGTGCCGAGTTTCTTGTTATCCCCTGTTTTCTCGCCTCTTCCGCTGTTTTTTTACGTTCCTCTCCACTGTATACTAAAGAATTTGGGGGACACGTTACATGAGATCTGTACAAAATCTCTACATTGCAGCATGTGCAGTCCAGTTTGTTTAGTCACACTGCATGTTCTCATTGTTCCCATCTTAAAAATCGTACATGTCCTCAAAATAGCTGTGTTTACTGTCACGTCATTTACCACGTTTTGTTTCTTACACAGATCACAAAAAACAAAAGGGCGGAGACTCTGCTGGGCTGGACGGCCCCAGAGCCAAAGAGGCTCGCAAAGAAAAGAAAGTTCTGGAGAAGAAAATGGCTCTCAACAGGAAGAGGAAGCTAGACTCGAGGTAGGTGATAAAAAGCTCCGATGCAAACTCGCACAGCCAAAAGGTTTAGACGTTTACTCAGTTGCTAGTTTAATAGGTACACCTAGCAATAACTTAGACTAGCATTCTAATACAAATACAGTAGATCCTACCTTCAAAACAGTGTATTGCAAACAGCACCACAAGCTACATCCTCCAAAATGATCATACTTTTGAATCAACAGCTCTCTAAAACAGTTTTAACAAAAGCTGGACATTATAACCTTCACGAGGTGAGGATTTATTGCAGGTCTGTTAGTTTTAGCTAGGTGTACCCAACAAATTGGCAACTGAGTTTATTCACATACTCTACGATGACATTCGTTAATTTCATCCTTCAGGAAAGAGGGAGATGTTTCAAGCAAAAAGAGAGGAGATACAGAAGTCTCCAAGAAAACGGTACGTGAAAGCCACGATGAATAACACCGATGACCTCGTAGGTAACAGGATTGGTGAGTTGTAACAAGCAGTTTTGTGTTTTGTCGTTTGAAAATTTAGGAAGGGAAATCTACAGCCTCAAAGCCTCCACACCCGAAATTAATAAGAAATCTGTCAGAATCAGCATCGTCTGATGAGAGGCACAGAAGGGTGAGCGGCAGCGTCTCCGAAGACTCCAGTGAAACCAAGAAGCTGTCCGACAAAGGCCGGACGCACTCCTTCATCCTGGAGTTGGAGCAAGGTTCCCAAGAGGCTCTCAAACAACGCTCCGTTGGGAAATTTGATCGGTTTTCCCGTAAAGAACTTCACTCTAAAGAACGCAAAGAGAAAGAATGCAGCTTATCAGAGGAACGCGCCAAACTCAAACAAAAGCAGGAGAGAAAATCAGAACATCAGGCAGATGAATCTCAGCAGAAGGAAGGTGCTGCTGTTAAAGTGTCCCCTGAAGAGAAAGGTGAGAGGAAGCCTAAGATTAAAAGTGAGAAGAAAATGGCCGGAACTACAAGAGAAGGAAAGTCGTCAGAAGGTGTGGCAGACGAGGGTCCTAAAGATCCTACTGTGAAGAAGGCAAAAGCGCCATCTGTGGAGACTGTCAAAGCAGAGAAGGACAAAAATAGGGAAAAGGAGAAAGAGAAGGATAAGATCAAAGAAAAGGCAAAAGGAGAGAGAACTTCAGCTAAAAGTGATTTCAAGCAGCTGCTCCGCCCCGATTCTGCCGGCTCTTCGGAGGATCGGTCAGACATGGAGCCCGGGTCCGACGGCAGCAAGAAGAAGGATAAACACTCTAAGGAAGTCCTGAAAAGGTCAAAGAGCCATGCTGAGGACAGGCCAGGAGACAAACTCAAATCTAAAGCCGATAGTAAAGACGGCGAGAAGGACAAGACTAAAGCAGACCAAGACAGTCAGAAATCAAACAAGTCCAGCTCTGAAATGGACAAAGATCCAAAAAGGGTCAAGCCAACAGAAAAAGGAAGAATCATGGAAAAATTCAAATCCAAATCCAAAGAGGAAACAAAGACTCTATTGTTGTCAAAAACGGATAATAAAGTTCAGAGTTTAGAAGTCAAAAGTACAGGAGGTGTAGCCACTGGCAAAGCTGAGACGACAAAGGAGAAGAAAAAAGAGGGAAATGCAAAGGAACAGCGGAAAGTCTCAGAAGAACCTCTCCATGAGAAATCCGAAAGTAAGAGTGCAAAGAAAAAAACTGAGAAGAAGGATAAAGTCCCAGAAAAGAAGGATGACGGCCAAGAGGAGACGAAAACACCCAGAGAAGACAAAGTGGAGAAGTCTGATAAATCTTCAAAGTCTTCAGTTTCCTCACTGGACGCAGAGGAGCAGCCGAAGAAACCGTGTCTCCTCCAAGACACGAGCACAGACTCCGATCCCGTCACCACCACCGTCCCCACCTCGTTCTCAGACGATACTTGCGACGCGTTAAGCGACATCACCCCTGAGCCACCTGAAGGGGAGACGGAGTCACGACTGAGCGAGATGCCAGCTGTGCCGGCCGAGGCCGACGCTCTGCTGGCTCTCATGGACGTTTGTACCTCAGCAGAGGCGAGACTTCTACCTGAGAGCGGTCCGGAGGATGCAGCGCCTGAGATGACTCTGCAGGACGCTGATATGAAGATGAAAGAGGCAGCTTTGACTCTGCTCTCCATGGATCCTGACAGTACCGTGTCCTCCACCTTAATTCACCACGATACCAGGGAGGAACCAAAAGGGACTCAGACTGCCCCGCAGCAGATGGAAACCCCTGCAGCAGAACAAGAAGAGTCTCCTATGGATGTGCAGACAGCTGCTGAAGCGGCGTTCACAGCCTCAGAGCCGTCACCAGTTGCATCTCAACAAACTGTTGAGCTTGTTGATGAGAAACCAAACGCTGCAGGTAAATGCATAGTGATGATACAAATGGGTATATTTTTACTACCTAAACATCATTAGAATGTTTCCTTAAATAGAAATATGAATCTCTCTTACAGGTGTGTCTGAAAATTCAGAGAAAGAAATGGATGTGGCAAGGGCTAAAATGTCTGAGTCTCCTACTCCACAGGTAAAAAAAAAAAAAATACAGGTCACATTTGTCCTATTAACGGATAAAGACATCCTTCCTACTCCCCCTCGTTAGCTTCTTTTGGATCAAAAATATGAATTTCTGTAGATATAGTTCTTGGAATTAGCATTTTCTAAGGTGTTATAGTGCCGTGGAAAAAAAGAAATCATTCTTCTATCTTCTACACAGGAGGATGACACTACCTCAAACGAATGTCAGGCTCTTTTAAATGAGGATGTAGCCAAAAGTGCAGTACTTGCTCCTGAAACCCAGCCGGATGAAAACGCAGCACCACCACCAGCAGCTTGTAAAGAAGGTAAACTTTCTTTTCTCCTATTTTAGCTTTAGAGTCTTGTTTCTCGTGTTTTGAACTATGCAAATTATAATTTCTTATGATTTCCAACGTGAAGCTTGTGGTTTGACGAAAAGAAATTATTGGCCAGGCATCGACTGTGCTTAAATCGCATGGTGCCCATTTTTTGTTTTTAACTTCCTACAATATTTCAGCTGCTAGTGCTGTTGTGCCTGAAGCAGAAGAGGTCAGAGGAACCACGGATGAAAGCACAATTGCAGTTTCTTGTGATACCACTGAACAAGTCTCAGAAACTCCCACTAAACAAGGTGAGTGCTTTAAAACATTCTTGTTGAAAAGAGCAAGATGGGCTTTCTTTGGCTGACCATTAACTTAGCATCTTATCGTTCCTTTAGAGCAAACTGAGCCAGATGTTGCAGATTCAAAGACGATCCCAAAGGTGAGGTACCATTCATGGTTTACACATTTGAATTGTTTCTAAAGAATTTCACGTGAGACTAAAATTCAAAGTCATCTCTCTTTAACAATAGGCAGAGGGAGTGGTAGCTGAGGATAACCAGGCCAAGATGGACGCAGATATTGGTAAGTCTTTTCTCTGTATGTAACTTGGATTAAAACTTTCTAAATACTGTGGCCTTGGTGCGTACAGTATCTCATTGTGCTACACAATGACAATAAAGTTCTTGAACTTTGTTTTTGGTGGTACAGTAGGCGCATAGGCAATACTTTTCAACCTGACTTCTTTTCACCACTAGGTGAAGCTGAGAGTAAGACAGTGGAGGAAGCGAATGTTGCAACAGAGAAGAGTGATCCACAAACTGTAAGGGTCTATTTGTCGAGATGTAAACCACCTGTACACACCTCATATTTCCATCGCGTGTGTGCGTGTGTGCGTGTGCGTGTGTGTGTTTTTAATATCTGTGGATCTTGTAAATGTTTAGATGGAACACAATGTCCCACAGAAGACTGAAGAAATCAGAGAAAGTGGACCTGAGAGTCAGTCCAAACTGGTCAAACAAATCAGTGAGTCATCTGAATTCTTAAAAAAAAAATCACCCTTGTGTTACGATTGTCCGTAATGTAAATGTTGCCGTAAAATTAGATATTTACAGTTTGAAAAATGTGACGCTGTCCTCAGAGGATGGTTTTCATGTGTCATTAAGTACTCACTGCACCTTTGGCAAGCTGAAACTGGAACTGAATGCAGATTTCATGATACGTTTTTTTTCTTATTCCTCTACTGTAGCCATCGGTCCTTTCGCAGTTGATCTCAGCCATTGCTATTTGTATGTATTTTTCAGGTAATGTCTCCAGCGCAGACAGCCAGGAAGATGAGAAGGGATCAGACCTGTCCGAAAAGGTAACGCCACACAGTTTGTTTGAAATTTAGCTCGTACATATTTGATAAATATCGGCGTTGATACAGTATGCTACCCTCTGTGCTAACACTTCTTGTTGCGTAGGAAGAGAAGGCGGAGGGACGAGGAGGCAGACGTAAACGAAGGCTGTCCACTCAGAAAATTGCAGCAGTGAAAGAATCTGGTGAAATTTTCTTTTCACACCAACATTTAACATAATATTTTGATTATAATAATGTATATTATTGATTCTTTTTTTCCCCCTATTAATTAGCCAAAGACAGTTTACAAAAATACCTGTTTAATTGTATAATCCAGTCAGAGAATAACATTAACCATTTATGGATGAAATGATTCTATTGCCGAGCTCCCCTCAAGCAGCTTCGGCAGATGGTTATGTTTGTATTCATTTTATGAAATGTCATAATGTCTTCTTTTATGTTTCTGTAACTGATCAGGTGACGAGAGGGATGAAAAAGAAAGTAAAGAGCAACAATCTGCTGAGGTAAATACAGCCTGTTTCAAATCACCTCAATCATAAAAGAACCATGTCATTGTAAAAAAACAATGCTCTGTGTTCTTGGCTCATGGACTTTTTTTTTTTTTTTTTTTTACCTTCAGGAAACTGATCTGGAGAAGGTTGGTGAAGTCAGAACACCACGCAGGGGTCGATCATCCAAAACCACCGAGGAGGCAGAGAAGGACCAACCTAAAGAACCTGAGAAATTAGAGGAGACTTCGAGCCGTGGAGGAAGACGTTCAGGAGCTGCTGTCAAAGAAGCCAATGCTGGTAAGATTGTCCCTTTGTTAAATTAGCCAACATGGATGTTGTTTAAGTCTGAAAAAGGTTTTATTTTATAGTATACTTTTTAATCATAGTTGTCATAATGTCCTGCTACCAGTCATACTGTGCACCAGCCCAAATATTTAAAGTTAAGTCAAGATAATAAGATGACAAAGAAGACAAAATAAAAAACAATTGATTCCTGAGGAACACGGTTCCTCTGTTTCACAATGTTGATGGAAATAGTTTACTATAATAAAGTCAATAAAGAATTTTTAAAACATTTTTATTGTACTTTATAATGAACAAGTTGTCCTTCTCTAAGATGGCTAATAAGTGTTGCAGAGTATAGTTTTAATAATGTAAAAGTCTTGGCTGTTTTCTGTGTATACTATTTAGGGCTGCACGATATGAGGAAAATATCTAATGGCAATTATTTTGACTGATATTGCGATATGATTCATGATATTAGAGGGAATAATAATTTTTGTATCGTTATTCTCATTTTCATAGAAAAATGTATAAAAAAAAAAAATAAATTTAAATGATTATAGTGTGTTTTTTTTGTTTGTTTTTTAGCGAGGATCTATACAAAACAGACATTTTCTTTAGTCTGTACGATACGATTTGTAGTTTGACACATATTTTGCCTTTAACAAATATTGTGCCCCCCTGCAATTTGGATATTGCACTAGTCCATATTGCGATTTCGATAAAATTGCGATTAATTGTGCAGCCCTAATACTATTATTATTTTTAACCTCAGATAATCAGAAGGATGAGAATAAAGACGAGGAGAGCACCAATGAAACAACAACAACTAAACCAGCTGAGAGAGAAGAGGTGCGTTAACATACGTGTATATAAGTGTTAGATACTTCACATTACCAGGTTTCTCACTAAAGGGACACTCCGTATTTGTGTACATGTGAGATCGTGAGTAAGCTGTTTAACAGTAGTCACCACACATGATGATTGAACCCCCTTCAGCAGAAACACTGAATAATATTTTGAAGAGGACAGAAGCCATTATCTTGGATAGTGTTTATAGTGTCTTGTACAATATTTTTCAAATCTGTAGACAACTGAAGAGGAAAGTGGACCAAGGAAAATTGCACGGCGAGGAAGTCAAGTCAATCTGCCGTCTCCTGTTCCAGAAAACACTGAAGCTGCAGGAAGCTCTGACTCCAAACCGACAACTGACACACGTAGATTATTATTATTATTATTATTATTATTATTAATTTATTTTTTAAAGATTTTTTTTGGGGGCATTTCAGTCTATAATGCAGACTGATCTCATGAAATGGCGTATGTATGACACGCCAATTCGTATGCCATTATTGGCGTGTTATAAAGACACATACTCACTTTTTAGTGTTTTTATCAACGCCGTTTGGCCTCCATTGACTTACATTACCTTGCGATTGCGTGTGAACTTACGCCGTAGTGAGTAGTCTGAAAGAGCAAGAATCTGCGTAGGGAGGTTGATTGGGTGCCGGATGGGTACACAGGACTTTCACCCAGGAGAGTGGGGATCCTGTCCTGCGTGGGGCGTTTCCTTAAAGCCAACCCTGTTGTTCTTTTCCTAAACCCAACCGTAGCTTTCTTCTCACGATAACACGGTGACATGTATGTACATACACGGTGGCGTGTATGTATACGCCCGCTATACACAGCGTAGACATACACGCGGATAGCTCAAAATGCGTACAGATAACACACCACTTGGCTTAAGAAAGTCGGCGTGTATGTTTACGCAAAGTCATGATACCACATTGTTTAATGGAAAGGACAGCTAGATATGAGAGAGGGGGAAGACATGCAGAAAATTGTCCAGGTCAGACCCAAACCCTGGACCTTCTGCGTCGAGGCATACACCTCTATATACGTATGTGTGCCTGCTCTACCAACTGAGCTAACCTGGCCACAGGGTTTATTTTTTTTTTTAAATTCCTTCTTGTTTTTTTTGGTCCCCTTTCTTTACACGACTAAAAGAACTGTGCACACTAAAAATGGCGAATAACGTTAGGTTGGGTGTGGCTACATGTCTGCCAGAGCATGCATTACCAACTCAAAGAATAAGTGGGCCAAACCTCAACAGCTAATTGGTGCATTTTATAGCATCATGTTGCGTTAAACAAGTTTTTATTTTGTTGTCGTCACTGTTAACTGTTGTAAAATAGTATGAATGAGAAATTTGGCAATGATAGTTGACATGAGGGAAGGCTTGCAGCTTTACTACGATTTTAAACTTTACAAACCATTTTCTGTGTGGTACTTGTATGTGAAAAAGATGATGTGATGGGAAAAAAAAAAAAGTAATCCATTTTTATCATATTTCCATTTCAGGTAAACCAGCAATGAAAAGGAAGAGATCAGAGGAAATTGAGGAATCTGAGGAGGTACGATGTGTTGTCTTTATGGATTCAAATATTCTCTGCATCCTGGTCCACAATTCCTCCATCTAAAACTGTTTTTACTTCTCTATTTATGTGTCTCGATGTGTATTTAAATATATTATATAATTCTGCAGGAAGCCCAGGCTAAAGAGGAGGTGAAGAAGGACAACAGTCCAGAGGAACAACGTGAGCAACAACCGGACAGTGGTAAGAAACCACACACACTCTTTTTCTTAACTTAAATAATCATTACAGTGCAGGTTCTGAATACTGTATCTAAAACACAACATTTTCAAAGTTAGGAGGAAAATGAGTTACTTTGATCAATATATTATATTTTCCAGGTTGTTCCCCTTCAGTGAGCCAGGCAGAGAGTGAAGAGGAGATCTGCAGCGAGAAGAATCCAGATGATGTATGTTGGCAGTACGATTGTTCTTTAAAAATATGCATCTGCATGTTGTAAACGCTGCATGTGCATCCACCACTGTTGCTGTACTGTTTCTATTGTGTGAAGAACTTAAAATACATTTAATCTCTTACCTTTTTAATCTTTAAGAGAGATTGACTTGATGTACAGAGCCAAAATGCCATTAGACTTAAGGATTTAAAGATTCATTGTTGACTCTCCAGCTTGAGGAGGAGCAACAAGAGGACCAAGAGACAACTCCAAAGAGACCCGGGCGAAGGGGACGGTTGTCGAAGTCAGCAGCTGCCACAGAGGATCCAGGTGAGAAAATGTAAAGCTTGATCCAAATCAAACCAGGAAGAAGGTGTGGCCGGGTTAGCTCAGTTGCACATATATAGAGGTTTACGCCTCGACGCCGCGCGTTTGACTCCGACCTGCGTCCCTTTGCTGCATGTCATTCCCCCTCTCTCTCCCCTTTCGTGTCTTCAGCTGTCCTGTCGAAATAAAAGACCTAAAAATGCCCCAAAAATAATCTTTAAAAAAATCATCTTACCCACAGATAAAAAGGACAAAAAGGCAGAAGAAAGTGAGCAGAATGATGAAGAGGATGATGATGATGATGATGGTGGTGGTGAAAAAGGAACTGCAACCAGAGCGACCACACGGTCAGCAGCTCGCCTGGAGGCTGAAAGGTAATTTAACAGCTCATGCACACAAATAACAATAATACTAATATACAGGTGGAAATGTCATATCAGGACTGCACATAATTATGGACCCACAATTCTTCAACAACTTTATTATTATAGTAATTATTTGGTAAGAAACCTGCAGTAAAAGCAAGTAATTAAAATGTAATAAGACCAATTCAATTTTAAAACCATGGTTGATCACAAAACACCTGCAAATAAATCCAGACAGTGACTCATATTTGATACTGTGCAGTCACCGTTATCAGACACTGTCATCCTGTGTGTTGATGAGTGAGCCATGCAGCAGGCGACATCACTGCCACATCCTATTCAGTTAAAGCGGGGGGAAGATATAGCACCAAAGCATCGTTTGAAAAAGCAACTGTCGTTTGAAATATGTTTTTGCTTCTCAGAAACAAGCCAAGTAAACCCTCCACCCGGGCAAGTCGGCAGAGCGGTAAAGAGGAGACCACAGCTGGCACACGGTGAGTTCGTCTCATTGAGGTTCAGAAGAAAGAACAAGCTTCCAGGCGGATTCTGACCAAAACTGACTGCGAGGCCGCTGCTCTGTGAAAGACAACTTTTCACCAAAAGTTTTTCCCGGCCTTTAAAAATGTTTTTGAGTTAACAACTTCAAAAATAAAAAATAAGCCATCATTTTTGCATGGCCTAAACAGTTTGTTTTGAAACGTCTGGAATTACAGAATTACAGAAATGAAGTTAAATGTAAATGACCATAAACACTAAATATAATATATATAATATCACTTACAACTTTTCAAAATGGGTTTAAAAAAGGTTGAATATCCATTTTTCTAAATCTCCCCTTATCCTAAACAAACATATCTTATCAATTCCTATATATATTTAAGAGAAGAGACCAGCTGAATCACTGCCATTACTAGAGTATGCAGTGTTTTTTTATTTATTTTTTAAATCCTGTGTGTAAAATGTTTTACTACCTCTCAATATTTTTCCGGGGGTTTGTTTGTTTCTTAATTCTTACAATTTGTAGTTTCCAAGGAGATTCTTTTTTTAGAAATAGTCCTTTTACAAAAGTCTTAAATGGGTCTTTTAGGAATCTGTCTCGTGCACACACATCTTTATTCAAGAGGAAAGTGGACACGCCAAGTTCACTTATACATAGTAAAGGAGTACTTGTTATTGGAACGCTTTTCATGAATAACTTTGGAATTAACAAAGACAAATTTTTACAGCACCTAAATGTGACACATTAGACAAACGGACTGACACTTGTTTCTTGTTTCCCTACTGCAGCGGGGCGAGGGGCCAGGCAGCAGCAGCGAAGGGGGGCCGTAAACGCGAGGCCAGCCCCCCTGCGGTGCGAATGCGGGGAGGACAGAAATCAGAGGAGCCCCCTTCCAAGAGAGCCAAACGCTAAAACCTCAGACAGCGGTGGACTGATTCGCCCCAGCAGCGTTTTCGCTGCACTTCATATTCAAGTCAGTTTTGTTATCATGGGTCAAAGAGCCTCTACAGTCAGTTAGCTTGTAAAGCTGTTTCTGCTTCATTGACTGTAGGTATTGAAAAGCTCTGGAGAGTATTATACTCTCTCGTCTGATGGTTAGGGTATAAACCTGAGGATCTGTGTCGAAATCCCCCCACAATACCTTCTACTGCACTACGCCCATATGGTTTGGATCAGACTTCATCATTCCTCCGTTTATTCAGTAATGCCCAGTGAATCCGAGTATTTCAGCCCAATCAAAGGCCTAACGTGCAGCAGAGTCGTGTTTTGAGATGCAGAGGGTGAATTGAAACTAGAGGCCAGAGTATGTCTCAGCTCCTGCTGAGACTGTAAATCCAAACACTTGTACATAGAAATCACTGTGAAGCTTCTTAGCGTTCATTGTGAATTTTATTTTTCCATATTCATTCTGTGAATGAAAGGAGAAGTTCTTGTTTTTAATTTTTTTTCTTCTTAATATTCATAAGGAAAGGGACTTTTTTTGTTTTAAACGGCAGATTTGTCGCAGCCTGGGAAAACACGTGAACAGTTTCTCTATAAACTGAATCTACTTTGACACCCGCTGCAGACAAAAGAACGGTTTCTTACTGTCTAAATGGAGGTAATCTAGTCATTTGTATTGTTTTAACTGTATATCAATATAATGGTGTTAGATATCTTGCCTACCTGTTAATGTAAAGACTTTTTTTTTTTTATAAATATAAAAATACTGAATATTGCTTCCTTGTTTTTAATTGTTTCAAGCAAGTATAAATCACTTCAAGTTCTTATTTGTGGTCAAAAATCTGAATTTCTATTGGAAGCAGATTAAAGCAAATTGGTCTCTTATTATTTTTAAGTGACTGGTGGTAAATCCATTGATCTGATGTTTAAAACACTTACACATTTTGCGTGTATTTTTATTAGAATATTCTAAAATTATAGATTTCATAGATGTTCCCTTAACTTAAAAAAAAAAAAAAAAAAAAAAAAAAAAAAGAAAATCCAAACTGTATTGCTACTGTTATTCAAACGTTAGCATATCTGAGGATCTGAAATATTTGTTTATGAAAAGATGACATAGTGCACAGAGCAGAATATACAGATTTGTATTAATTTCATTCACCCTTATTATGTCTTAAACGTTATCTCCTCGGTTTCCTCGTTGGATGTGCTGTCTGTAAATGTGTAAATAGCCAAAGACATTAACCAATCGCCTCTGAGTGGAGAAGAGGAGAGGACATTCCTGCCTGCTAATGGGGGATACAATTGACAAACTCAGAATTAAATATTCCACCGTCATTAACACGTTAGGAGGCTTTAATCGCTGCACCCGAACTTACGGGATCCAAAAAGCACAGACAGAGGTTACGGAAAGAGTTCTCTGGGTAAAGTTTCCAACCATTCCTGTGGATTGCTAAATTTGATTCCTTAAAGGTGTACCTCTCCCAGGTATTTCCTGGTGCTGCAATCCAAGCCCTAAAATATTAGCTTTTATTTAAAGGTTTGGTTCAACTTTCATTTAGCCACCAGGTCTGGCAGACAAACAGCGCTCCTTTCACTCACTGATGCCATTTGGAGAGACTTGAGACGTCATTTTTATTATGTCGTTTGCATTGTAGTCCAAAATGATTTTTGAATTTGCCAAGCAGGTTTCTACTGCTTAGTATTAGCAGTTTAGGGCACATTAGACTGATTTATAGGCAGCATGTTTTATGTATGAGGTGGAGGACTGCTTTCAGCTCAGCAGGGACCTCACAGCAAGAACTTAGAAAGTTAGAGAAAGCAGCAACACATAATATTCTAAATATATGTATGTTTAACTGCTGCTGGACAAATGCTAACCTGCTTTTTTAATCTACTGTACCTGAACATATTTTTGCATGTTTTTGGTTATCTAGCCCTTGACGGGGTTCATACAGTCCATGGATCAGTCATGTTACTTAGAGATCAACTGTAGAAAAAATATTGTAAAATAGTTTTTACAAAATACAATATTTATTCAAAACGGATAAAAACGATTTACAGAAGAAATATAAATTACCATAAATACAAATCATACCATACTACTTGAGCTAAAACCATTAGTCATTAAGGGATATACAGAAAATTAATAACCATTATCAGAATCGATTATTCATTTCACAATACTTTTTTTTTTTTTTTTTTTTTAACCAACAATGCCAAATATTGGCTGTTTGTACTGTAATTGCTTGAGAATTTGCTCCTGGGATTGCCTTATTTTCCCCCTTTTTTTTTTTTTTTTTTTTTTTTTTTTAATACAACATTGAGAACATAATTGATGATGAAAATAATCATTAGTTGCAACCCTACATATGACAACCAGCTTTCCACAGCATTCTTTAGCAGGAACAGTCCATCAAAGCTGCAGATTGACGTCAGGATTATCCATACACATTAAGAGATGCTGTGTTTTAAAAAATATGAAAAAAGGTTGAAAAGAGTTCAGCATTTGTTTTGGAAAATGGAGATTCAACATTTTACCTACTGATTCATGGTGCAGGTGAAAAACTGTATTTGCACTGTATTATATGCACTAATAGAGTGAATATTGTATGTAGTAAAGGCTATTTTGAAAAGATACGTGTTGTAATCTTAGTATTGATGGAGATCTATAAACGGACTGGTGGAAGAAGTATTCAGATATTTACGTATGTAAAAGTACACAAGTATTAGTATCAAAATATACTCAAAGTACCAAAAGTAAAAGTACTCATTATGCAGAATGGACCTTTTCAGAATCATATACATATATTTTATTACTGGATTATAATATTTGATGCATTAATGTGTACATCACTTTAATGTTGCAGATGGTAAAGGTGGAGCTAATTAGAATTATTTTAAATACTGCTGTGTATCTTAATCTATAATAATGTATCATCATATATTAGTTGATTATATTTCTTATTAATAATCTGAATCTGCAAAGTAACTAAAGCTGTCAGATAAATGTAGTGGAGTAAAAAGTACAATATTTGCTTCCAAGATGGAGTAGAAGTGTAAAGTAGCATAAAATTGAATTACTCAAGTAAAGTACAAGTACCTCAAAATTACAGTCCAGTTTGGGACTCCTCATAATGGGTGGTGCAGGTTATGTGGATTCTGGCAGGACACACTGCACCGGCATCACTTCAGCATCTAAATGTGAAGGGAAAACATCTGACTGATACAAGACACCAACAACATAAGCTGCCTCAAACCTCCTCACATCTCCTCACTTTGCCTCTTAAGCAGGTCTGCTGGGAAGGCGCGCTGCAGTTTATCCAGCAGAGAGCTGTGGAAAGATGGTGGTTTCACACAGCTGTCAACTGGAATAGAGGTAACTGCTGAGGGGATCCTCGCAGGCTGCAGGGATAAGGGGGCTCACTCACTGCTGCTGCCTCTCTGCACTGGGAGTGGTCTTTCCTCTACTGGGGATTTGGCCAGCACTGAACATAATGCTCCCCCATTCAGCCACTCCTCTCACAAGACATAAAAGTTAACAGGTGTTTAACGTCAGAAGTGTTTCATACGAGAGTCATAGAAATAGCCAGCGGCAGGCAGCAGGGAGGGGTGGTGGCTTAGAGTCTTAAAAGTGTTTTTTCTTTTTCTTTTGCAGTATTGAAATGGTTCTGCAGATGAGACGAGATTTGGATTGACTGCTGGCGTCTGAGCCTGCAACAAATACACACCAGAATGCAGGATTATTTATAAAATGTCTGTTTACTGACCAACATTTTTGGGGTCAAATGTGGTTGCAGTATGTCAGCATTGTTTGAAGTTTAAAAAGCATCTTATGTTTGGTCTGTCGCAATACAGAGTTTTAAAGAAAAACCTTTTTTTAGCTTTACGATGCAAAATACATCATTTGTAGGCTGTTGCATTTTATATCTAGCTTTCTGCTGTAATGTTTAAAATATGAGCTAACTTCCATTTACTTTTTAAAATTACAATAACCTATTGTATTGTGGTAGTTTGCTTCAGAAGAAAATGCAACACACCAAAAAAGAAGTTGTAGTTATTCTCTTCTGGATAGATGATACAAACTGGGTAATTTAAAGCCCCTAAAAATCTTAGGTGCCCCACTACAATGTTCAATATTTATAATTTAAAGCAACAATCAAAGTTAAATATTTCAAGTTAAACAACTTTCCATTTGATTATGTGTAGAGCTGCAACTAATAGTCAATGGACAGAAAATGAATTGGTCAGTTATAACTGACATTTCTAACTATTTTCTGACATTAGGCTATACAGAAAAATAACTATGATAAAAAAATGGCACTACTAATCGTTAGTTGCAGCCCGTTAGTTGATCAGATTTGATTGACAAACCCCACAACTGTCACCAGATTTCGATAAAAATGCTAAACTAGTGCAAGACAATTACTGTATGTGACATCACCTTTTTTGAACTCTTCCGCTGCTTTAAGTATTCACTGTGTGAAAATGTATAGCAATCCGCAGCTGAAAATAGTCCCCAATTAATGCACCATTTACTTCTGTTTGAGTAACTTTTGATTAAAAACCACAGTGCCCAGCTGTTTCAGGAAATCACTTAGCTTTAAAAATGTAACTTTTTATTTGCTTCTACTTTTTAAAGATGTATGTTTTCAGTGAATGGGCTGAGTGCCACAGACAGTTTAGGAAATGATAGTAAAAACATGAATCTCTTCAATGCTATACATTTTACATACATTACCAACAATTCTGATAATTGATTAATCATTTACATCATTTATCAAGCGAACAGGCCTCCCATGTGGGGAGTTTCTGCTTTTGTCCGATTTACAGTATATCATCAAAATGTATCTTTGTGTTTTGGGCTGTTGGTCGGACAAAAGATATTCAAATACGTCATGTCGAAAACCATGATCTTTAGTTTTTAGAATGTTCTGGATTATCGACTTCTACAAAAAAGAACTCATAAATTAATAGACAACAGCCCCACTTCTGTACTCTAAACTGTAACCACCTGTCAGAGAGGTAACTCTGTTCTGCAAATGCTCGTCTGCTGCTTTACGGTCTTTGACACCCACTTCAACAAAAGAAAAGGCCCATAATATCTCAAGAATGTCTAAATGATCCTTGAAGTTTTCATAACTACATCAACTCCCATGTTCAAAAGTGGTATTTCACATGTGACATGAAACCACTAAAAGGGGTCCGCTGCTTTGAAGGACGTCTTTATTTAGGCGTGAGCGGAGGAGAAAGGAAGCCGGTCACAGAGACCTGAGCAGGCAGCCAGAGACTCTTCAGGACCTGAGAAGCCTTTCATGATGTGCTTGAGCTGCATGCATTATCTGTTGCGTGCCAGAGGCGGCTGGAAGCTCGTTTGTCAGCACAGCAGAGCTGAAAATAAACTATAAATCACGTCTGTGCTATCTACACACATTAATTGGACTGTAACAGCGGGCTATCCCCCCATTTCTGCTCCTGTGTCTGCAGTAATGCAACCATTGCTGAGATGTTTTGAATAGCTTCCAAGAGACGCAGGATCTTCTCTCTGCTGGTCTCTTGCTTCCATTTACTGTATTAAGTGTTCTGTCCCGAGGGCTCTTCCATTTAGTGCTCCATCGCATGCAAGGATAATTTTTCTTTGGGAAAGAGGGTTCAATTGTAACTTAGGCGACTAAAAGCATACTTAAAGCTGGCAGTAACCCCCCTTCCCTTTCCTTCCACTTTCCAATGTTGAGGTTGATTAAGGGTGCTATCATGGTGGATCTGATATTTGGTGAGAATTCTAGAGGGCATTTTGGGAGCATTTACTGCAAATGACTCTTGGCAGTGCCCTCTCGTGTATTGCTCCATCTGAATACAATTTGGCAGCTATTCTCACTTCTCACATAAGAAGCGGGGGGGGGGGGGGTAGTACAGTATGGTTTGCTGTGAGCCTCCTTCTTTATACCAGCACGCGAGGGGGAAAAAAAAATCCATGAACTGTCATAAACACACCCAGGAGAGAGGGGAAAACGGCGACGTTACCGCGGCAACTGGCATGTTGCTGCATCAGGCGTGATTTCTGTTTTAAACACCAGATTAAAGTTACAAGAAGAGGCAGGAAAAAAAGAGGAACTGGTGGTGGGTGGAGGCAAACATAATAGTCTAATATGCCATTAAAGTTTATTTCTTTACTGGAAAGGTCTTGGGAATTTCACCCCGGTGTTAAACTGGAGGATAGCAGACAAAGAGTCTGGGGATATTAAGGAATTGTGTCATTGTAGGTAGAAAAAAGGAGAAAATATACCTTTTCCCGGCATGGCTATTATGTAGTGATCATGTCATCTTTCCATAACGGCAAGTTGTCACCAGCAGAGGGAGACGTTCTGTCCAGGAACAGAAAACCAGTTCAGCTTTATGTTGACTGCAAATGCAAAAAGTGTCTTTTTTTTATGTTGATATTTCATTATATGTTCACCCAATATCAGTGCCATAAAATTGATTGATTAGTCCTCAATAATTCCCATACATTATTAATCCTTTATCTCATTTATCAAGCAAATATACCATAAATTCATAGGTTCCAGCTACTCAAATATGAGGATTTGCTGCTGTTTTATACTGTATAGTTGTAGATTGAATATTTTTTTGACAAAATAAGACATTTAAAGACACCATCCTGAGGCTGTAGGGTCATGTTATGGGCATTCTTTCATCTATTTTTCAACATGTGTAAAGACTAAATGAGAATGAATGACAAAAATAATCAACAAATGAATCAATAATGAAAATAAGCATGAGTTGCAGTTCTACACCTTATGTATCTTTCTATTTATATATACGGTGTATGTTATTTAATTTCTTTCAAATGTGATTTGACATATACTGACAGACAGTTGAAAAAAAAATGCAATAATAAAATTTCCATTTTCTACTTTTAAAAGTATTGCTATACTTCTCCTGCTCCTAATTCTAATTCATAATAATAAAAATGCACCATATCCTGAATGCGACAGCTCATGGTATATTGCTGTAAGTCTGCAGCTGTGGTGGAATGAGTCAAGTACTGTACTTTAGTACAAATTTAAGGTACTTGTTCTTTACTTGAGTTTTGACATACTACTCCACAACATTTATTTGAGAGCTATAGTTACTACATGTGATCAGTATATAAAATATGAGGCAGCATTATAGATTAAACTGTATATTATGAAGTAGTTACAATTAGCTCCACCTCGACCAACTACAACATTAAAGTAGCGCTTATATATTACTGTAATAGCTCTGTAATAATAGTACACTGAAGGGGGGCCATTCTGCATTCTGAGTACGTTTGATACTTTAAGTACATTTTGTTGCTCATACTTCTGTACTTTTGATTGCAGGACTTTTACATGTGATAGAGTATTTTTTTATTGTGTGACTACTTTTACTTAAGTTGATTATCCTCATACATGAATTGGCTTTTGTTACTGCCATCCCACAGACAACGTACTGACCTGAAATAGGCCACTAAATGTTACATTTGAATGTAATATCCATTCAATTATGCTTCCCTGAATTACAGAATGAAATCTCAGGAAATATGAGAAATATTGGGTACAAGCTTCTTATAATTTACTTAATTTAGAGTTGTTATATGGTTATAGTTTCTTCTTTTGTAGTTGTTTTCAAATAAATAATTACATACATTTTCAGTTGCTCAGATGATCACCTTCACTGTACTCTAAATAAGAATCCCATCAACCTAGCAGAGTATCTGTTTTAAATGCCCCTGCAGTTGTCTGAATGAAAACCAAGCTGCTGTTTACATTTCCTGCCACTTACAGCTACTTACTGCTTATTACTCTTCCTCGCAGTGTGGTTACCAAAACACAGAGTAACCCGTGGAGCTCTGTTTGACATCACATTGATAGGCGCACACTGACTCACTTTGTTGGAGAATTGGCAGACAGTCTTATTTATTTTCCATTTTTTTTCTCTCTGGGTAAAGCCGATTGTGTGTACGGGTCAGTGAGGCTGTTTTTCGGGCAAAATACAACAGTATGGTATGAAAAAACGCATGAAGGACAGAGAGAAGAAAAACTTCTTACAGTACAAGAGAATTTAAAAAATATGTAATGTACCACTTGTGTATTGACCTTGGGTGAAATGAGTATAGTTTTTAAAGGGCAGGGTGTGTGAAAATATCCAGACGGTGTCAGTGGTTTGTGCTTTTCCCAGTTGTGTTTTCATTGCTTGTGGTGATCCAGACTTCATCATCCCCGAGGTCACATCCAGCCCCGAGACAATGCCACATCATTTCATTCAATTCATTTCCACAGAGCAAGACGATACAGTTCAACCGAGTTAGAGTGTTTAGGTGGTTTACAATAGTTTTAAAAAAGAAGCATCTGTCTTTGCAGCAGTAAATCATTTCAACAATGTCTTAATATATAATACTAATAATATGAATAGTGCAGGCTCTAATGCAGAGACTGAAATTCAGTGTGTTTTGACCCTAAAGCTACAAGATGTCAAAAAGTCAAGATGAAGAGGTATTTTCAGTGGCCACTAGATGGTATAATATAAGCATGCAACGGGTTTGCCCAAGGTGACAGCAGCACTGAAGTTAGATTAATATTATGACAAGACCTGTAGCCCAGTAATTTTTTTTTTTCTTTCTTTATTATTGTCATAATTCTGAGGACAACAAAGATCTCAATGAGCTTAATGGTTTATACACCACGAGTAGTGCGTATGCTAAATATCACAAAACAAGTGCGAGGAGAGAAAATATTCATTTATTTTACGGGTCAATATTTAAAACACAAGATGATTTAATCCGCCTTTTCATAGACTTGTATCAGTAAACGCCCCATGAATTAGGCCTCAGGGAATTAGGAGTAAAGCTTAAGAGATTAGAAAAAGAAATGCATTTTAAGTTTAAAGTCAGTGAGTCGTTAGTCTCTCAAAGTCAGCTGTTACGCGCTTAGTCGCAGACGGTTAAGGTGCAGAATATAGACTCAAAAGACGGATGCAAATGAAAACAACCCCATAAAAATCAGGTCCACTCTGTTCAGCAGCTGATCTTTTAGTTTTAGATTTTTTTTAAACCAAGTAGCGAACAGTTTAGCAATAATACGATTATTATTAGTATTGTTGTTATTATTATCATTAGGCCTATGTCATAATGATCATATTTAAATGATGTTCATTTATTATTGAATGCCTTATTTTATTAAACACTCGTAGCGATGCAGCACTGAAGTAATCAGGCCACTTTAATTCATATTATTTATTATAGACCAATAGCCTGATTCATTTCACTTCATGTATTTCATACATTAAATAATTACCAGTGTTAAGAGTTCAGGGTTATTTATTAAAGCTGGTTAAATTCACGAAGACTGATAAAGCAGATGGAATGGAACAATACCACAGAAACACTTAATTATAAGAAAACAGTTATTAGCCTGCCGGATACAACATGAAGGCATGAATGCCTCAAAGCATTAACACCCTTTTCTAATAGTCTAAGAAATCAACTGTTATTAAATAATAGCGGCCTTATATCAGCTTAACAAAATATCTCCCATGCGCGGTAAGCCGAGTGAAACCATATTTTAGTTTATGTTATTTCCCAAAATATAATCTTAAGAAACATTAGAATTGTAAATGGTTGAATGAAAACCAAAACAAACAAAAAACAGAAAAGCTGTAAGATCTGCTCTGTAGACTGGCGACGTGAAAAACGACAGAGGTCACGATCCGGATCTGCAGCGACAGATGTTTGTCCACTTAAACCCCCGAGACAGAGCTGAGTTCCGCACTTCATATTTAATAAAAGCAAATGCTTAATAATCCTCATGTTCGCCATTATGACGTTTAGAGGTATATAAACAGAGGGTCAATATGTAAAAGAAACAATCACGCGTTCCTTTTATGCTGCAAACAATGAAATCTAAAAGTGATTTATTATATAGAAATCGACTTCTTTTATGGAGTCAAATATCCTAATAGTAGAAATAGGTCATTACAGCTGTTTAAGACTATGTTTTAGATTTGTCCACGAATATAAATCAGTGTTAATGGGATGTTGCACAGGCTGACTGGTGCTAAAAACGAATATATAACCTATTAGGCATATCAGCTATTTTTCCTCGTCTAATGAAACCGTTTCACATTATAAGTCAACAGTCAGTCAAGTTACTTGTTTTTAAACTCATATTTAAGGCAATATAAACACGCTGAGGCCTACCTGGTCATGGCGATCCAGGATGCAGGCTGCCAAGGAAGTGACAAAAGTGAGCACTTCGATGACTTAAAAGATTAAATGAAATGTAGATATAGTAATTCGGTAGCAATCTGAGATACGTTGTTCAGTCCAAAATGTTATCAAAGAAAAACCGTCACATTACGCGTTACGTGCCGGACTCCCAGCAGACCTGTTTGGATGATGAAGGGTTAAGTTGAAAAAAATATGTCATATCCTACGAATTTATTGTCCTGATGCTGCATTCAAGTGATGCACGGAAAATGAGAGACACGACTTTCCTATTTTATTTTCGGCTTGTGTTGCTGCTAAAATCGGTTTTCTTGCATCTCAGACTTTTACGCACGGAACTTTTTTTTTTTCTGACGGCATCAACTTTGAACATTAACAACACAGGCAATTCTGCCCTTTAACCAAATTAATCATAAATCAACAATTAAGTTACAACAAGCCATGCAGAGAAACAGTCTGCTCTCCTGTTTTGGAAGAACTTTAAGTTGAAATAGTTTGTGTGGTTGCAACCTGCATGTCAGTTCAGCCTCCTGTAAAAAAAAAAAAAAACGTCGATAACATTTCTTTAACTTTTTCCCACCCGGTTGAAAGCAGCATGACGTAGTTAACAGTGCCCAATCGTGAAACGTCTTCCCTCGTCTCCGGTCCAATAGGAGGCGACGAGGAGTGCCTGTCAGTCACAGGTAAGGGTGTATAGTAAAAAAAAATTGGGTGAAAAGGGCCGGAGACTGAAGCGAGCCCGGGCTGATGGCAGAGCTATGCGGAGGAGCAGCATCGTTCCTGCGGATGTAGCAGAAACTTTCCACGGCTTCTCCAGCAGGGATGCGACCAGGAACCAACACTGGAGGAAGTAAGTTAAGCGATAGCAGTGCTCCACGGAGGGAGTAGCCTAAAATGCGGATGAACTGACATTTACTCCTCTACCCTGGCCGGTTAATCAACTTCAAGAACCGAGCAAATTTCGCTTTTTTGAAAATGGCCGTTCGTGGTAACTCGCTGATGCCTTTCTCAATCCAAGCCATTCTGAACAAAAAGGACGACAGCCGACACTTGCCAGATTTGGACATGTGCTTTTCTAAAACGGCGTGCTGGAAAATATTTGGGGAGATGAACGGCGGGTCTCGGAGAGAAGATGGGGAAGCTTGTGAGCCGACGGACCAGAAAAGCTACGACTCAGACTCGGGACTCAGCGATGACAACGACAGCAAGACTCCAGGCGTGTGCAAGTCAGAGAAAGACGGAGACCCTGCATCGGATGTGCCGGAGGAAAGTTTGCAGGAGGAGACGGACCACGAGTCTGCAGCTGCGGAAAACGCAAAGAGTGACAGCGAGCCTAATAATGCAGGTGAGTAGGGCTGAAAGACTAACATGCAATTGTACACAAAACAAAAATGTGAGGAAGTGTGGCTCTCTGGTTTGAATACAACTTAACGACTCAATGAAACTTGAAAACAGATAGGTTTACAGTGCATAGAGTCGAGTACTCTTAACAGTTCAGTTTGATCCTGCTACAGTTTCTCAGAATAACAACGAGCTCTGGTTGTGTTATTGTAGGATATCAGGTCTATTTGCAAAATCGCTCCGCATACCGCAACTTTTACGCACGAATTGTCTATAGGTTTACGAATGACTATTAATGGATATCCTGGCTTATATAGTCGAACTGTCACTATAGCACTAATTGTTATGTATTCTTTGGAGTCATCATAGCTGTCAGGTAATTTATTCTGCAATGGCTCGATTTAAGTTTGTATAAAAGTTAAAAACTACCAGACTCATGCGGTTAATTGAATCCTATTTTAAGGAAACAAACTCCAACTCGTACTAAATAAACATCTGCACATGCACTAGTTGGGATGTTATGCCTGGATAAAAACTCTGATCAGACATTTTCTACTTTAGGCATCCAGTGACATTAGATGAATTCATGGAAGTTCATTTCGAACAACTTGCTAGAAAACTGAAAGCCCTGCTGTGTGTGCACACTATGATTCAATTTGATTTGCCCCTTTTTTTCTTTTAATCAGTCACATCCAAAAACACGCACCAATCTCACTTGAAATCTGCATGTGTGATTCCAGCTGCATTAAAAATGACAAAACACATACATCAATAAACCTGCATGTTGCATCTGCGTGTGTCCCTCTTCCAGACTCCAGCACCCTGGACGAGAAGAGCCTGGCCCAGCCCAAACAGCGGAAAAAGCGCTCCAGGGCCGCCTTCTCTCATGCGCAGGTCTTCGAGCTGGAGCGTCGCTTCAACCACCAGCGGTACCTGTCCGGGCCGGAGCGGGCGGACCTGGCGGCCTCCCTGAAGCTCACAGAGACTCAGGTCAAGATCTGGTTCCAAAACCGCCGGTACAAGACGAAACGCCGCCAAATGGCTGCCGACTTGATGGCGTCGACCCCGGCAGCCAAGAAGGTGGCGGTGAAAGTTTTGGTGCGGGACGACCAGAGACAGTACAGCCCGGGAGAGATCCTGAGGCCCCCGCTGCTCTCCCTGCAGCCGTCCTACTATTACCCCTACGCCTACTGCCTCCCTGCATGGACACTCTCTGCATGTGCGGGGAATCAGTGAGAACTCGGTGACTGTATTTATTCATTTTTGTTTGATTATTTTGCTCCCAGGAAATCAAACTAACTATACTTGTTTTCTGACAAGAAGATGAGACCTGAGGGGACTGTTAATCTGCTCATCGTGTTGCCCAGGCCAGACCACATCCTCAAATACTTAAAAACGACTCCTTCTTTCATTTATTAAGAGTCTGTCCCGAGGAACCCCGTTAAGAAGACATTTCTAATGGTTTATAGGCTATTAAATCATAACTGTCTGAACTGTAGGTGAGCGGGGAGACTGGACCTCCTTAAATGTCAGTATGTTAACCTCTAAAGGAGTGACCCAGTAATAACATAATAATAACTCGGAGCCCCTCAAGGACCTCTGTCGCCCCCCGGACTCCACTTTGGGGAACAGGCGGCCTAAATAGACTGAAAATGTCACCTTATGTTGGTTTATATTTTACATGCGCCTTCCTACCTCTGCAGTGATTGGAAATAGGCATATTCCATTGACTTTTCATACAACTGTCTTTATTACAGGTTGTGTTTTTGTTTCTTGCTGTGTTTGTAAAGGTAAGATTTCAGCACTTTTTTTTTTTTTAGCTATATACGTTACATTACCTTAATGTAAAATGCATTACAGTGTGGGCATGTACAGTGTCAGACTGAGAGGAGGCGGTCACTTGTGTTATTGGCCTGAAAGGGATCTCGTGGCAGGAAGCAGGCTTTAAAACAGACCAGCTTCTTATTGGAATGTACATGTGTTATGTGTGTTAAATGATTGTTTAGATCGAAAAAAACATTAAAACATATCAGGCATCACTTTCATTTGGATGCAATTTTATTTTAAGGTTTTGGGCTACCAAGTGTAGCCTAATATTGGAACGTAGACGTTTTTCTGTAATATTTTACCAATAGGCTTAAACGAATAGAAATGTATTATTTACAGATGCACTGGTTTACAAATTATCTTTAATTTGACAACTCAGTGACTAAGGAAAAAAAACACTAACCATTAGCCTTATAGTGCTTAAAATTATAACTACTACAACCTGTGTTTTTACAAGCCTCGCTTTCTTGTACAAACGGATATAATGTTTTACGCTCTCATCTTAAGGTTTAAATAAATTAATAATTGGCCTACATATAAAACTGAAACTGCTTATTCTTCATTAATTATCATATTTTCATTAACAGGTTGGTTTAGGACAGCGTTTTGTGTTTTGGGAGCACACTGGCCAAATATGCAATAAATAGAAACGCGTATATTCATCCATTTATTTTATAGGCACCAGCTTTATTTTACGCATTTTCGCGGGTAAAATGGGGTTATTATTATCGTTACTAAATACCTAAACTTCCTCATGGTGTTCGTGCTATACACTCAGACCTTATTGATGTCATCTAGGCCACTATGTCTTTCTTCTCAAACACACCTGTCAAACAATGATGAATAGCTGTGTGATTCCCGGACATGGCAAACTGACAGCTACACCTTTAGGGCTGTGTCAACACAAGGAGAGGAGTATTCAGGGGTTAAGGAGGCCCATGTCACTGCGCCCAAATTTAAGTCAAAGAAGGAAGAGTTAGCAGATCGCAAAAAGCATATTTTATCCAAACATTAAAATAGACTATGCTTTAAATACTGGGATTGAATTATTACGGGAGTACCCTGTTATTCTGTCTCCAGACTAACACACATTAACACAATCTGTGGGATGCTGTATATAGCCATCAGTAGGCCTAATATAAAGGTATTAAGGTGAGGGTAGGCTAAATAAAGAAAACAGATATCCAAGAAATCTCAATTTTTACAGCATAGCCAAGTTGTCACTTCTATAAGATGAAACATGGACAATGAAAGCACCATAAGACAGGTTATTGTCATTGCAAAATTACGTTTGGTAACTTCCAGTGACCAGCGGCAAGAGCACCGAGCCGCTGCGTCTCCGGACACAATGGTGGACACAACCGGGAACATCTGTATTTTAGCCCTAATAGCACTGCGCAATGACACTACGCACCAACCATCACCCGGGCATATGCAGGGTTTTTGGCTGTACAGTGCCTCATCTTCAACAGTCATCACGAACGGTGCCTGTATAAAATCTGATCTCCTTGATGTTAGCCTATAATGCCATCTCCAGCAGCAGTGATGCTGCTCATTGGCTGCTCTGAGGTTTGAAGGACAGAGACGGCTACTGAGGAGTGGGCCGTCCCACATAACTTCCTTTCTATACCTGCATGTGGAGATATCTGATGATAATATAGAGGGACGTATAGTGGCTGTGTTTCCTTTCAACCTGCGATGCAAACACCCCCATCGGTGTGCATTTACCCCATCACAGCATCTCCCCGTTATCCCCCCACCCCCCCTATTTTACGTGTAGCCTACATGGGAAATATAGCATAATGCATTTAATAATTAGGCTGTAACTGTAAACCATATGTTGACTGGATTTTTTTTTTCCAGAAAAATAAAAATCAATTTTAAGGGTAAACTACAGAACAGGCCTGTAGGCTAGGTTTAATTTGCACCCTGTTAGCCTACATCTAAATCAACAGGCATGTTTAGGAAGTTTACGAACAACCTGTTTTGTCCATAGTATTCAACAATAAGTAGCCTATTTCTCGATTGTTTTTTAAAATATTGTAGTTGTTTCTACTAGCATATTACATAGTGATTTTCGAAAAAGAAACTCTGGAACTGCAGTTCAAATTGTGATTTTCCCAACAGACATTTCGTTCATCGCCAAGACACATCTACATATGATTTCTTTGTTATTTAATTTCTGTTGAAATTACAGTCACGGAGTTTCTTTTCTGGCCTAAACTGATTTATGCTCCCGTAAGAACTTCAGCCGCGTGCTCTTTACTGAGCAGTCATTGTTTTCATTTGCAGAGTCTCCACAGATAATATCGATCAGAGGAAATAGAAATTAGACACTTGACACGTTATACAGAGCCGAGTTAACAGCCACAGCCTGTCGGGGTCCTTCTTTTCACATACTGGCATGTATTTGCGACTTTTTGTGGCGAAGCGACAGAAAGTTGGGAAAGTTAACAGAATTGTAAAATGCCCTGATGTCTCCTTTAAACGGGTTACCACCACATTACACAACACGTTAAATCCTATTTTTATCAAAAAGGCTATGGGACGTTGGTTTTGAGAGGCTACAAAGCTATTCTAAATATTTCTGAATTTGCTGTTGTTAATATTTCTTTTTTTTTTTTTTTAATTGAGTTAGCCTAATTTCAAGATTCCCACTACAAGAACCCCCGAGGGTGAACATTCATGAAACAAGTGACGCGATCACACCACGAGGTCTGTTCTTATTTAACAAATTAATAACAGGTTCATTTACTTTAATATCATTTATTTTAGTAGCAAAACATAATATTTCTCTCCCTGCAGCTTCAGATCGTAACCTCTGAATGCCTAACAGTAACGTTTTATCAACCTGATTGTGTGTAATAAACCATCAAACCAAACATTTAAAGTTATAAAACAGAAACAGACCAATATATGAAATGTGTTTAAATTCGTGCCCACGGGTCAGTTTCCATGTGTTTGAACATTATTGTTTATTTTAAACCACAATGTACAAATATCTTTGCACATGTTGAATATTGCGCTACCTTAGACTTAAATGGTCTTGATTTGCAAAAATGATATTCATCAATATTTCAAGGCAAGTGAAAAACCCGTAACCTAATGGAAATCTCAGTTCAACAGCATTGGACTTTTTAATGTCATTTTCCATAAATAGCCTATTGATGAATTTTGTATTGTCTCAGTTTCTGTGCGTTTTCGTGGAACAATCAAGCCTAATAGCCTATATAGGCTACTGTAATAACAGTTAATTATGACAGGATAAAGGGTCCATCACTTCTTTCCCTCCTCCGATGTTTCTCTCTTTGCCTTTGGCCTACAGCCTCTTTTAAAAACAATTAGGCTTAATTTCCCTCCAAAGCTTTCTGTCCGGTTGGGGTTGCTGTCAATCTCACCCTCATGAGCATGTTGGAGTACAGTGACCTGACAGTCACTGCCACCTGCTTCAAAGTGGCCCAGGTGCAAATTCCTCTCCATCCCTCATGTTGCAGCGACATCCTTCTCTCTGCAGTGAAAAGCAAGTGTGAAAGACGAGGACCATGGTAACCTTTGGGTTGTACAACACTGCAGCTCACATTGTACAAAATATTACAATAGCCTGCATGCATATAACATGAAAACGTGAATTAGAAACAAAGCACTACCTAACAGAATTGCATGACAGAGTGGAATTTGAAAGGAAAACGGTTAAAAAAACAAGACCACTTAATTAATTTTGTGTGAGCAGTCAGTAAATAACTTTTGGGCAACATCACGTCACCTACAGCTCACACAGTTGAGAACAAGTTTTATACAGTGAGATATTCTTGGAAATACCTTTGTGTCCATTTCCACAGGTTATAGATATGAGCTTTTAATGGTAAAATTATTGCACAAAATCCTTTTTGTGTCCTAATCCTCTTCTTTGACAGATTCATGTTTAGAATTCAACGCCATTGACACAATGGTTTATCTTTAATTCCTACTTTACTGAATAGTTATGGTGTCTATTTTTAAAGGGTACCTTTTGGTGAAAAGTAGGCTATGTTTAATCGTCTGGACTCCAAACTGAAAAATAGCCTACCTAAATACATGCAACATGTATTTAGGTAGGCTGTTTTGTCTGAAAATTTCTTATTTTTTATATCATATGGCTGTTTTGTCTGAAAATGTCTTATCTGTGGTAATGTTTTATGTTTTGTGTGGACCCCAGGAAGAGTAGCTGATGTTCTGCATCAGCTAATGGGGATCCTAATAAAATAAAATCAAAACTATGTAAAAAAATAAAAATAAAAGAAAAAATTAAGAATAAAAATCTGTTTGGCATCAGGTCATGCAGAAACATATTCAACCTTGAATAATAATTCTTTAACTACATTTTGTTTATGTTTATAATTAATGAGCCTTAAACTAATTGGAAAGAATTTACAAATACAGAACTGTCACAAAATAATAGTTTTACAATGTTCTGTTTTGGCATTTTTTGTCCAAGACTGGAGTTAAATTTACCAATAATAGTCAAACTTCATTTGGTAAATACATCAGTGTGCCATCTATCACATTACGCAGTACACAGCTGGTAAGATATTTTTCTAAACTGTGGTGAACTGGAGGACTGTTCAACTGTGAATTTAGCAGTGGGAAAATGAAATATGTCTGTCTATGTATGATTATGGTGCCTCATGAATAATGTTCACCTTTGAAAGGTTGATTAACACTGCAGAATCTACAATGATTTAAGAAAAAAAAAATCATTGTTGGCTCTCATCAGACTTTAGATCTGTTTTCATTCAGGTGAACTTAAATCATAGTCATCATAATCATAAGACTTTTGATTTAGTTTGACATGACCTATAGTGCATGTGTGTGTGTGTGTGTGTGTGTGTGTGTGTGTGTGTGTGTGTGAGAGAGAGAAAGAGATTCATTAGGCATAATAATGCTATTTTAAATAAGACACATGCTGTCACTATATAGTGGAAGTAGCCTATTCAGATATTTTTTTCAAGTAAAAGTATCAATACTATTATAAACATAAAAATACATTACATTCTCATACTTATTTAAGATAAACCTTTATTGATCCCCAGCGGGGAAATTTGGTCTTTGCAGCAGTACAAGGACAGAAATAAATAAGCCTACATAAACTAATATAAGAACAGAATAAAAATAGAGACTACACAAAAGCATTTGTAGACAAACTGATATAGGCGTAGTAAAGTGACAGTGGTGTGATTAAAAGAAGCATATTGATAGCCTACATGTAGGGCTAGCCTATATTATTAGATCTTGATGCATGGATGTGTAAGCATTAAATGTTATGTGGTCGAGGTGGAGTTTTTAATTGCTTGATATACTGTTTGTCAGTTTATTATATAGCAATGCATCATATTTAATAAGCTGCTGATCATATGTGTTGTGCGTAAACTCTGAATATTCAAACTACAGCTGTGGAAATATAAATTAGAAGAACATGTAAATTATCAAGTAAAGTACCTCAAACTGTACTTAAAAGTACTTTAAACCAATCTAGGCAGATTTTTGTTGTGCTTCTAATGTTTTTATACTGACACTTTGACCTTTGTTACCACGGCAACAACAACGCGTCACACACAGGACGCAACCACGCCGCCAGTAATTGGGTTTCCGGTTCTGAGGAGGCAAAGGGCTTCGTAGATATACTGAAAATATTTACAAACTGAATGTGGATTCCGGCTTGTTTTTCGATAGCTTTTCCCTCCCGTTTTAACCGAAAACCAGTGTACGTCGAGGTAGCAGTGTGTGTGAGTGGATCATTCCGAGCAGAGCAGCAATGTTATGTTAGTAGAGTCAAAATGGCGTCTGCTTGCCTACTCAACAATCGTTTAATCCATCTGTGATTAGCCTGATAACTAGCTAATTTCACACAACCTGTGACTATTTTTCTAGTGTTTTCCACGCTGATACAGTCGGAGCACATTTCAGCGACATGTCTGACTCGGAGGAGGACAGCCACGACAGGCAGCTTAAAATTGTAGTGATTGGAGACGGTGCGTGTGGAAAGGTGAGACCATCACACACACAACTTACACATACACAACGTTACTGAAAATATACTTTACAGTCTAAATGCAATACAGACAGTATGTTATTGTCTGTTGCACGACGGATTACTGTCCTGCTGTTTACGTTGCTCATCCTGACGCTGCACTTCCCAGTCACCATGGCGACCGACGCTAATGTAGCTAGCTAAGTTATCTATTAGCTAACGTTAGTCATTGCCAGACCTATCCACAGCCTGTGTCAGCCCTGGGGTAGCTATAGCCAGAGACGGTAGAGGGCTTTGGTATAGCTATTAGCTAACGACATCCATTGCTAACAATCACAGCAAAGACAACATAACGTGATATAATTAGCTAGCTAGCACTTGAGTTCTTTCTCACCCTCTACGCCACAGTTAAACGTTTTAGCTTGTCTTGTGTTGTGACGTTAGACGTTTAAAGGAAAATCCGTTTGAAAAGTCATGTACGTTGTAAAAACCAAATATCAACTCAAATGCTCTTTGACTTTATGAGTCAGTCACTAATTCAGTGCCAGTTTGGCTCAGGTATTCAGTTTTGGGAGACAATTGCTCAATGCTTGTTAATACTGACTCTGTTGTCAAAAAGCACTGGCCATAGTACAATATAACATAATTTCCCCTTTTTAGTACTCCAAGTTTATCACGATCAACGCTTCAACATATATGATTTGGGATACAAGTCTTTGTATCCCATTTAACTATTTAATTTTTTATTTTAACTGAATATCTGCCTCAGCAATGTACTGTTTAAAAAGTTACTTATAAGCATGGGAGACCTTATGTAGTAGAATAATATAACAGAGACATGAAAGGGTAAAGACGCTAAAAGGGGTCAGCAAACCTGTTATTATATTTTTTATTGTATAACTTTACCTTTACTGTAGTTAAGTAGTCATTTCTTTATAAGATTAAAGGATGTAACAACATTAGAATGAACATATAATGAAAATAGCATGTTAAGTAACTCAGTGTTAATCACACATTGTAATGACTTCATGGTAAAGATACATGTTAGGAATAGTAGACATTCAAATCATGTAGCGCAATAACTGCTCTTAGTCAAAATGAAAATGTACACCATTTTTTCTAAGTACTTCTGTAGAAAACATTTTTCTCACTCCTGTTTTACAAAATTGATGGACAGCCAGGTGTAGTTTTTATTCGGCTTCAAAGATAGCATTATAGATTTAAATATGGCACAAATCCGTTGTTCTAAACCTATTAAGTCTACCCAGCCTTTAAACAACGTTGCATGTGCAATTGAACTAGTTGTAGGCTATGTGCCGGTGGTTCTCATAGAACATAGGCTTACACTGTAAAGAAGTCACAGTTGTTATGTTTTTATCTGCCATTGTCATGGACCTCAGTATGTGTTTGGCTCCAGAGTAAGGCCCCATTTACGAAAATTATGTCTGGATAGCCCATATGAGAAATGTTTCTGTTTTCACATTTGATAGAATAAAATAACAAAGGGTCATGTGTAAAGACTCTTTTTGTGAACAAATATTTTTGTCAGTGCATTTGTCTCTCTCTTTGCTAAATCTACGCATGCTTTAGGACTCCTGTTTCCTTTCAGAACTACTGGACTGAATCATTCAGTAAGTTGATACGGTATGAAGATGTAGATTAAAAAGGCCGAACTTACATCAATAACAGTGTAATATTTTCCTAGTCACACCAAACAATCATTTGCAGCAAAGCAAGGAGGTTGTCATGACAATTCAGCTATGGTTCTTCTTCACTGCATCTTGAATCCTCGAATGAATGAGTATGAATGTGAGCCAGGGACGTCAAGTGCTTTTCAGCTACACATCCCCTTTCGTAACTAATCTCTCCTTCCTCTGGGAGAAAGAAAATGAATGTAGCAGTAATGGTGAGACCCAATGAGAAAAAATGAATGTTCTCATTCTGGAGAGTCGGCATTTTCTTTTAGGGGAGGGGGTGCAGAGAACACACACAACTCAGTTCCCAGTAGATACGCTACATTAATAACCCTCCTCACACTGCTGCCAGGTGTCAGCTCGTCACTGTCTGAATGACTTACCTGCTTGTCTGTTTTGGGCAGAAAACAGGAGCCCTGCCCCCCATTTTGAGTAGGCACCACTGACTGACATCTTGAATGCCGTTTCCCCCTTATTAATGTCAATTTGCTGAGCAAATTGCAATCGGATCAGTTTTTCTTGGACAGCAGTCTCTGTGGTATTTTTGCTTGTGGTTGGTTGTCCATTCAGAAATATAGGGAGATGTGGGAAGGCTTGTCCACCTGAGCAAGATGTTTTAAAAATATGGAGTCTCACATTGAGCCAGGCTCGTAAGGTGCTGGGCCTAACTTACACAGGTCTATTTTTCAAGCTGAGTTAGAAGCCACTGAGTTTTTCTGAATATTTGCTCTCTTAAAAAGCGCTTTTGATGCAGGTCCTGTACATCAATGGATACTGCTTCCCAGCAATGCTATTTACAGTCAAACTCTTCATCAGAATACCAACATTTATATCTGTTTTAAGTGTTTAAGGAGAATAAAGAGCCAGTTATGATGCGATAATGCAAAAATGCACTGCATCTCTCATCTGAGTTGCATCACATAGACATAGTTGCCATATTTTTTTTCCCTCTCTGTTTCTTGTTTCAGTAGAACTTCCCCCATTTCCCGGCACTGGTATCATTGGTGACCCTGTGCTGTTCTGTTGGAGTGTCAGGATTACGCCAGTTTTTACATTCGCTGGTTAGTTCCAATTGTACGTTGGAAAAAAAGGACTATGTTGAGGGAAGAGAGCCAAGCTACTGGAATGCCAAGACAAATGGCCGACTAGGCCAACACAAGCATGTGGAATACATTTTTGCTGTCCAAGCTTGTTATTCCTGTGTTGTCAGTGATTGTTTGGGCTACTTAAATGGCCGATTTTCTCCTTGTTGCGTCAGTCACCTCTAGTAATTTTTCACTCACTCTTGAGCCTTTGACGTGCTCCGCAGGCTGAGATTAAAAAGGGCTGTAGGTTAGTGAACTTTTAAAAGAATAAGTTGGATAAAACTTTATTCTGCAGAAAATGTTAATCAAGAAAGCCACTAGTAAAGGCCATGATCACACATTCAATAGGTTTAATTATAGGAATACGTTTAAAAATCCAAGTTGGGATAAACATAAAGGTTTGATATCAAAAGGTGGAAGCCACAGTGACAAATCAATAGGAAACCCAAATAAACTCTTGTTTACTTGAAGAAGATTTGGGTAATCCATGATAAGGGTTTTCCAACTAATTAGATTGCATCTTCCCTGGAGTAATTTGAAAGAAGTCCAGTCTTATTTGAAACATTATTTGGCTGAACCAAAACTTTCTTAACGTGAATGGAGGTAGATAAGGACATAGGCTCAAGTGAAAGCTTAGCAGATTGAAAGAAAGAATTTTGTTTTAAATCCTGTAACCCTCAGTGAGTGACAAGTACCACATTAAAATGCATTTGCTGCCACATGAACACTCAGGGAATCCCATTGCTTCACTCCTCTGTTGTGTTTATGTAAGCATACTGCTCTAAAGATAGCTAATAGACATTCAGCACTTCATTTTTTTCCCTATCCTCATCCATCAAAATGAATTAAACTTGGCATGTCAAGCCTGTGCTATGAATTCCCATGGATTTCAGGCGAGCCCCTAACATGCTATTTTTTTCCCCCTCCTCAAACACAACAGTGACAGTGATGGAGGTTTTATAATTTGTGGCAATTATTAGGTCTGCAGTCTGTAGACATGACATCCTCCGACACCTGTTTTTGTAATTCACGTTGATTTTCACTGTCGCAACCGTGGCCGAGTAGTGAGACGGCAGGGAAGAGGCAGACAATTACATCAGCGTACCTTTCAGTCAATCACAAAGTTTTTGAAGGTGCTTCAAATAGATTTATAATAATGAAATGGATGTCCTACAGGACATATGTCATTGCATCGCCAAAGAATTGTGGCTGCACGTTATTGTGGAAAAGAATCGCATAGAAGTGTTGTGATATGATACATTAAACTATTGTATTTTTAGAAAAATTAAATATTGTAAAAAGCTTACTTTGGCGTTTGGTTAGTGTTTACGAAATTAAAATTCTTCTACTCCTGCTCACCACCGAAATATCACTTTTTCATGAAGTTCTTTAATATACCGTATATTTTCTCTGGAAGGAGTTTTGCGGCATCTTGCATTTTGCCCTGGGCCATGTTGTGATTTTGCTTGCATATATGTGTGAATATTGTTTATTAGGCAAATATTATGCACTGAATCAAGGTTTCTCCTTCATTCTGAAAGCATTTTCTTTTAAAAACACTTAACTGCTTTAAATTGCATATTTTTCGCCCTGTTGATGGCCGCAGAGGTGTTCTGGCACTCGTTCACCATGTCTCTCGCTTTGTCTCCCTGTTTCAGACATCACTCGCCACCAGGTTTGCACAGGAGGCCTTTGGGAAGCAGTACAAACAAACCATTGGCCTGGATTTCTTTCTGAAGAGAATAAGCCTTCCAGGTGAGACACCTTCATAATCTTTTGGGAGTGCTCGTTTGTTTAGAGACTCAGCAAGGACACGCGTGTTGCACAAGCATGTAGTGGCAGACTTCAATAAAAATACGAGGATATGCATTTGGCAAGATTGTACTTAGACTGACTTTACTCTAAGTGGTGGTTTTTAATACTGTAATATCGACCTTAAGGTTTGGATATGTGTGTGTATTTTACATTGTCAGTGTTCAAAAGATCCAGAATATTAATTAAAAAAGAGGCCTGTTGTTCCATCAACACTTTCTGTCATATTTTTATTTCTCATATTTTCTGCCACTGCTCATATTTTCTTGTCCAACCATTTCCAGGCAGAGTTTGTTCTTCAGGTTAACTCAGGAGCTGAATGTGTCTTTTCTGGTAGCTCCTCATTGTAGAGCGTCTGCCACTTCTCAGGCTTATTCACTCTGAAAGCTCTTCTCTCCAGAGCAAACAGCACACTTTTTTTTTGAATCCACAAGGCCAATGGACAGCTTATGTCCAAACGGGCGAGCCTTGCTCATAATTCTGTGAGCACCGTACAGAGTAAATACATTAACATTTTATATCCATATCGCTGATCCCCAAGTTCAACCGATCTTTGTCCTGCACCACATAAAACATTCATGTTCTTATTTGTTTATGTTGAACCCGCAGAAATAAAGCCACACTCTGTATCCCCCTTAGATCTGTAAAATAAATGTTTATTGACTAATGCTATATTTAGACGAAGGCACTCCATTTTTACTTCCTACCATGTGAAATGGGGATTTTCAGCATTTTAAATGGCATTTCTAAAACTCTGCCAAAGCCTAAGCTCCAGAAATCTGCAAAGTGCCTCCATTCTTTCATTACTAATAAAACAACATTAAGCATGGGCAAATTAAGTGCTAAAAGTAAAAGTTATGCTGATTTGTGAGTTGGCTGAAAGCTTCTATTTTGATTTTGTGTCAGTTTCAGCTTATGAGACTTAGGAGAACTAAACCCCCAAAAATGTTGTGGTGGAGTCAGAATGAAAAAGCCAACCATAAGCACAGACTGGGCTCAAAATGTCTTAATGCGAACTCGAACAAATGCTGTTAATCGTTTGACTTCTCTTTCCAGTAAGTTTCTTTCCCTGAACTATTCACTTAACTCTCCAGTGTTAAACTGTAACCTTTGTTTAAATATATTGGACATACGTCTGTGTCACTGGGGCAGCAACAACACTGCGTTCAACAGCGGAGTTGTTAAATGGCCCATTTTCTGGGGAATTGGGTGTTGATGAGCTGATGAAGAGGAGGGTGGCTCTGCGAGCTGGGTGGTCCCAAACTTCGTTAGGACCCCCACCCTGCCTTGTATTGGAGAGGTTGTGTCGCTCTCGGGGTCTCTATGGGGCTGTAAGGGTCTTTTGCAGCAGGGGGGAGAGTAGCCTATAGCCAGCGTTGGCCCCACTCACCATGAAGGCCCAGCTTGTCAAACTTAATGTACATTTTCCAACGCATGGAGAGGTGAGGTGAGGCGAGGCCGACTGGCACACAACAGCCTCCTCTGTGTGTGCTTTTTATAACAATACCTCTTCCAGATGTCTCTACCAAACCAATGCAGTGAAGGGGATTGACTAGAAGTGAAGTTTGCTTGATAAATTCTCTGACTTTCTGACGCTGCTTTGTCTGCTTCCACTTCACGTCATACTAAGAGGACAATTATCTTATCAGCATGCCCTTTTTCCTGACCTTGTTATCAGTTTTTAAGGTTAATCTATTTGGGGTCACAATCACAGTTTCTTCTTCTTGCAAAGTATTAGCAGAAAATGTCAGCTCTGTTGAATCAGTGTGAATCTCTGAAACATAAATAAAGCTAGTGTCCAGGCATGGTGGATGGGTGGGGATGGCTCTTTATAACACCAAGGAACCGTTATTCATTGCACTCCTCAATGTAGCCTTACACTGACACTGTATAGTCTAGATGTAGTGACTGTAAACCTCAGCGTTTCCTTCCCTTGCTTTAAAAAGGGGACTTATGAAGGGGTTGAGTCGTCCAGCCGTGTCCACAGTGTACGCTCTGCTCCCCATCGCCGCTCCAGCCCAGCGCCGGGCCCTCATCACACCAACATAAACTCCTCGCTGTCTGGTCCTCCCTCCTCCTCCTTTTTTTTTTTTTTTTTTTTTTTTTACTTTTTTTTCAACCACCCCTTTCATTTTCCAGAGGAAGAAAATATTTATTTGGATTTGGTTTTTGTGCCCGTCTTTCTCTCTCTCCCTCTCATTCACTCCTTTTTTCTCTTTCCACATGCATAGGGACAAGAGTCTTCTTTTCCTCTCATTTTGTGTTTAATTATTGCTATTTTCCTTAACAGCACATAATTCTCCTCACTTTCCTAACTTGGCAGGATATGGCACAATGCAAACAGCTCTTCCCAGGCTAATAAGAAGTCATATTTTTTTCTGCCAGGGTATAGAGAATGTTTAAATTAGAGGGTAAGCGTACCTATTCATCCCCCTCGATCTCTGGGCTGGATATTCTTGGATGTGAGGTGTGGGTGACCTGCCAGGCAAAAGCGCTTAGCTTGAAAGATTAATCACTGATTTATTGTTTCCATTATGTATATCAAGAACGTGGACTTTTATTATAGAAATCGCTCACACAAAATACAGGCTCCAGTTACAGCTGGCTCGTTACTTCCTCAGGATTATGAGCTTTGTTAAACCAAACAAGTTAATGATTAAAAAGGACAAAAACATCCAGAATGGAAACCCACAAATTATACTAAAATAATCACTTCTTTTTTTGGAATGTTAAATAATCGAATAGCAGAAAGAAGTTTTAAAGAAAGAAAGTGGGGCTTTTGACACATCGATGCCCTCTTTATAGAGCTGATTTCAAAATATTTCTGTCATTTAAATGTCAGTTCTTTTTGATATTGGAGGTGTTTCTGTCTCTTTTCTCCTCTGTAGGCAACTTGAACGTGACCCTGCAGGTGTGGGACATTGGAGGCCAAACGTTAGGAGGGAAAATGCTGGATAAATATGTATATGGAGCTCATGTAAGGTGACACACACACACACGCACACACACAAATAAACACAAAATCCTGTTGCTTCTTTTCTTTCTGTCTATAATATGCATCTCTGATTTGTGCTGAAGCTTTTTCTTGTTTTCTGAACTTTAGTCTTTTATTCCTCCAACATGAAGCAAACAGACAAACTGTCTTTGACTCCAGTAGCCTCAGGAAGGATAATAAATGTACAGTATCTCACAAAAGGGAGTACGCCCCTCACATTTGAGTAAATATTTCATTATATCTTTTAATGGGACAACACTGAAGAAATTACACTGTGTTACAATGTAAAGTATTAAGTGTACAGCTTGTATAACAGTGTAAATGTGCTGTCCCCTCAAAATAACTCAACACACAGCCATTAATATTTAAACCGCTGGCAACAAAAGTGAGTACTTTATTTTATTTTTAAAGGCCAGTTATTTCATGGATCCAGGATACTATACATTCAAGTTCCCTTGGTCTTTGGAATTAAAATAGCCCCACATCATCACATACCCTTCACCATACCTAGAGATTGGCATGGTTTTATGTCGGTTAGCCTAATAGCTGGTTTGATTTGCATTGAGAGGTGATTTTATGGAAAGTACCCTATGCCAATCTCTAGGTATGGTGAAGGGTATGTGATGATGTGGGGCTATTTTAATTCCAAAGGCCATGGGAACTTTATCAGGATGCAAAGTATCCTGGATCCATGAAATAACTGGCCTTTAAAAATAAAAATCTGCCTGCCTCTCTGGGAATTTAACATAGGGGTGTACTCACTTTTGTTGCCAGTGGTTTAGATATTAATGACTGTGTGTTGAGTTATTTTGAGGGGACAGCACATTTACACTGTTATACAAGCTGTACACTTAATACTTTACATTGTAGCAAAGTGTAATTTCTTCAGTGTTGTCCCATTAAAAGATATAATGAAATATTTACTAAAATGTGAGGGCTGTACTCACTTTTGTGAGATACTGTACATGCAAAGCTAGAAACCAACCACTTTCGAATGCTTATGACAAAGTAATATGAAGCACAGGAAGAATTAGTGTCCAATCCTAATTCCCTTGTGAATTTCCTAGAGCTGCAAAGATTAATCGATTAGTTGTCAACTATTAAATTAATCGTCAACTATTTTGATAATCAATTAGTCGGTTTGAGTAATTTTTTAAGACAAAAGTAAAAATTCTTTGATTCCAGCTTCTTAAATGTGAATAATTTCTAATTTCTTCTCTCCTCTGTGACAGTAAACTGAATATCTTTGAGTTGTGGACACAACAAGACATTTGAGGACGTCATCTGGGCGTTTGGGAAACACTGATCCACATTTTTCACCATTTTCTGATATTTTATAGACCAAACAACTAATCGAATAATCGATAATCAACAGATTAATCGACTATGAAAATAATCGTTAGTTGAAGCCCTAGAATTTCCCCGTTGTGGGATTAATAAAATATTATGAATCTTTTGAATTTAATAGTCCGCTATCGGTGACTTCTATTCAAGCTTGCTATTATTCAGTCTCTGCAGCTTCATTAAGAGCCTGCCACTCCCTCTCTCTGCAGCCAAATCACAATAAACTGTCATTTGGATTCATAGTGAGGGTAGTAGGTCAATAGAGCTTTAAAAAATCAGTGCATCTATGCTTTTTACAGAGTTGTTGCAATTTCTTTTGTATCAGACTGAACAAATGTTGATAATACCGCACACTGTAGGTCAATACTAAAATACATTTCTAAACATGTATGCTTTTATTGCTCCCAAATTGTAAATACCTCCTAGTTTAATTGAACGTTAAAGCTGAAATTATTAAACGTCATGGTCAGTATTTGATAGTACTAGCTCATACACGAAGAATTGTAGGGCAAAAATAGGCTTCTAATTGATCCATTTACTCTCATTTAATGCTTGTCCTATGGAAAACTGAACAATGTGTTGATTACAGTGACAGCCGAGATCTCTGTGATCACTGTAATTTGTGTCAGTGCGTACTAGTTTGTACATGTGTCAGCAACATCAGCGTCCACAGGTAGCCGTGTTGCTATAGACAAGTGCTATCTGTCACCTCCAGGATGTCTCTTGTTTGAAGAGGCCTACTTAAAGACTGCGGTTTGTCTAATCTGAGACCCGTACTGAAGCACAAGATCTAAAATTCGGGCACAGGCAGGAAACTTGTCACCATATACTATATGCAAGCACACTTCTGTCATGTTTGTCTATAGAAGCTAGACAAACATTAGTCGAAGGATTTTTTTTTCCTATTCCATTAATCTACTTGGCTTTGACATAGTCAAAGTGACATGTTATTTTGCTCTAAATTGTGCCCTTATAGTGTGTACTGTATATTAACCATGTCTGCAGCACTTCCTTTACTGTCTCACTCCTTCACAAGCAAAACGTCGTACATCACTGCCACGTTACGACACTTTGCTTAGGGAGTTTCTAGTCGGCACTGGGTGGAACTTCCACACCTATTGTTCAGTACTGTGCATCCTGTAATCAATCATGGCTGTTTCGGAGAGACTCACAGTAATTGTCAGAGGCCTGAGCTGTCGTCACCAACGTTGTGTGTTGTGACAGTGCATGTCTGCCGAACAAAATGCAACAGACACCCCTTCAGTCGTGTTGCATCATGCAGTAAAAGTAGAGACATTTACCTTGGCTCATGTTTAATTTCCAGCCCTTTAGAAATAGCTAAAGTTTAAGCAGTGATAGCAGATAGTTAAACTATCTGATCATTTGTCTTGATTCATGCCAACAGCGCTTGTATCTGTGTTTACTCTTTGATTAATTTATGTGTCCATGCAAACACCCCCTTCTGGCCTCAGTGTTTGCTCAAACATGGCTCTGGTGTTGCTGCATACATGTTTCTGCACTGCCTACCGTGTTGAGGATTACATAGGGAGGAGGAGAATTTCTCGAGGCAGACAGCCTTCATACATAAGCTCAGATAGTAGATAACCAAACCTCACCTCTATTCGGCACCAAATTCTGGACTGTGCTTACAAAACTGGGAACTGTAAATGGACAAACCGCAATTTTCATTTTAAAACACATCCACGTGAATTTACACAGTCTTACTTAGATAATAATTGCACTGAACCTTAAATGATGTGTCGGTAAGTGTGTCCCCCTTCTATGTGAGTCTGTCCCCTACTCTAAGAAGAGGAGCAGTGCCACCTACTGTTTCCTTTCTCCCTCAATATTACTCACGTTAATATGAATGAACATAAGAATTAAGCTGTGTACTCACATTCAGGGAATGTGAAGGTGAGCAGCTCAAATCAACGTCTGAGGACTGTGTTGTTCCTTTTTGTTTTTCCAATGCAGGGGGTTCTTCTGGTTTACGATATCACCAACTACCAGAGCTTTGAGAATCTGGAGGATTGGTTCAGCATGTTGAAGAAGGCCAACGAGGAATCTGATATCCAGCCGGTTGTCTCCCTGATTGGGAACAAAAGTGAGAATTATACATACATAAACACACAAACGCATACATTCCTTGTTTTTCGGCAGGAAAGGGGCATTACAGTACTTTGAAAAACTTAGTTGTGCAGTCTATCAAGTTTGGAAATTGCTTTACTTTCATTTCTACTAGGTACGGTAGATGCAAATGACATTAGGTTATCACATATTTATTGGGCTGAGTTTCTCTGTATTAATTTCCCCCTGACACATTATTCATTTTGCGTGTCTGTGTTTGTGTGTGGAGGAGTGAGTGTTTGATGGTAAAAGACGTGTTTGTTAGAGAACCAGATAACTGATCAGTGTGATAAGCCAGTTGATAAGAGTGAAGTTTTGGAGCGATGGGAATGCTGATGTTTGTGAACTCTGGGGAGTTACTGACCATGATTTAAGATCCCCGGGCCAACGGACCTAGGGCACCGCTTATCTGTGCCCCCCCCCCTCCTTCCCAGTCAGTACCCGTCAAGCCCCCCCCAGCCCGAGCGTGTGCTCCTGTCCCGAGTCGTTGGTTAAGGAGAGGAACTCAACGTTAACCAGACGGGTCTCCTGCTATCAGCCTGCACCCATCCACCCACCTCAAAATAAAGAGTAATAATGATGACTCTTTTTAAACATCCCCTTGACAGATGTGGAGTCATGGCTGCCGCCATGTTATTGTAAAGTGAGGCGTCAGTGTGTGTGTGTGTGTGTGTGTGTGTGTATGTGTAATGGTGACTGTCCACCTTCCCGGGCGATGATGAACGGTCAACAGAGTGGTGCCTGCACACAGGAAGCTCTCGCTAATGTTACTCAACGGGGACCATAGGTCACGGTTTAATTCGCCTGTCTAGAGCAGATTCTCTTGTCTTTGCATCCGTTGCATCTCCTAATGCCCCGGCTTTAACAGTGGGCGCCTCTGTATTTAGGCTACGTTTGGGGTGTATGGGTGAGTGTGTGTACTGTAATATTTAAGTAGTGTTCATCCCGCTGTCAGGCTCCTCACCCCCACACTCACACAGTCATTCTCTCCCCTAATAGCTCTATTGCTGAGAATGACCCGTGTGTGTTTTTTCTGTTCCTGCAGGCTGCAAAAAAGAAAAACAAAATCCCACACAGATTGCCCCTCTAGGAGCAATCAATTACCTTGCGAGACTTTATGAATCCCTGAACCCTCCAATGGACTCCTTTTTTTTCAAGGAGCTTGAAGAGAGTTAGTCTAGCTATCTAGCTGGAAATGTCCACACCTACTTTTTGGTTTTACTTTTTCGTCTCCCCAACCTATCTGAGTTTTTCTTTTTTGCTGAAGAGCTTCTAACTCTAATTTTTTTCTCCAAAATGAATACTTGGCACACAATAACAATAAGCTGAACATATGAATACACAACATTCTTTTGCGAGCAGAGTTTGTATTTCTTTTAAATGGTTCCCATGATGTTGGACTGAGTGAGGCAACATGTTTGTTACAACCGAAATAGAAGTACAGCCATAACAAGGAGCTTATAAAAACACTACAGATTTATGCCTCTGTGAGGGCTTGTCTTTGGGGAGATTTTTAGTGTTTCCACTTAGATAAACTTAAGGTGAACACTGGCTGTAGATGTCATGTGCGTAGTAGTTCTGACCTTATTTGCTGGTTAGAGCAGAAAGAGTTATACATATGCAGCTGAAATGTTTTTTTTTTCCATGTACTAAAATACCTGTTACAGTATTATATATATGTATATGTATGTATTTTTAATATAAGTCAACATGGAGGCTACAATAAAATGTGACTCTGTTTAGCTTATTAACAGTACATATACGATATACCATATACATTGACTTTAAATTTCCTGAATTACCCTGTGCCTACCTTCTAGTTTAATTTGAACACTGTCTTCTTTACTCAGTGTACGGAAATTGAGCCTATGGACCAGGCTGGTTCATTAATGATGCTGTCCCCTCCTCTCTTTACTCTGGCCTGACTGCCCTCCTGTGCCATGTCACTGCTGTTGAACAACCTTTCCTTTCTTTGGCTTAGCATGGCCGGCTGGGGTTAAGTGTGCTTGTTAAGCGGCAGTATGCTGCACCCCCATGCCCTCTTCATGCTGCCCAGAGCCTTGTGTTAAATAATGGCACCACTTGTAACAATTCAGAGAGGAAGCCCATGAAATGTTTTATTGAGGGCACACATACACGCACACAATTATTTATGCAAGTGCATGCACACCCACACACGGACACACACAGAGAAACATGCACTTAGGTAAAGAGACACACTTGTGGAGTTTCTGGGAACACATGGGTAATGGAAGAATGCTAAGCTCTTGGTCTGTCTAAACATACTATAACTGTTTATTACAGCGCAGTCCAGTGTAACAACGTATGGTACACAGGACCCTCTCAAGAGAAATGTTGGCTTGTTGCGCAGTCATCTACTCCACCACTCAAGTGTTTCATTTTTTAGTAGACTAATAAGTGCTGTGTGTTTTGAAAGGGTTCTAAACGATAAATTCTATTGCTCTTTGCTTAACAACAGCTGCATATGGCCTGTGCCAGTTTGCCTTTTAGATCAGAGATTGTCTGAAGTCACTGATATAAAAAATATGGCACACTGTTAACAGTCCTAATCCATATTTTAATCCATTGTTTTGTTACACACACATTATCAATACATGGGACCATCAGCATTTTAAAATGGCTTATGTTACTGTTCGAAATGAGTGTGCATATTTCTTTTTAGACATTAAGCCTGTGTCGTTTATCAAACCAATTTGTTTTTATTAAGTGGGGATTGCAGGACCCCTTCTCCCTCCCCACCCATCCTATTGCTAGCACGCTCTCCCTCAGGAACTCCAGAGCATCCATCATGGGCTTGTACAGCCCTTATTTGGGTGACTTAAATGGGTTCAGTTCTCTTAACCCCTCCTCATCACTCATGGCTTTTTGCTCAGAGGTTCTAACACTGTTCACTGCCAATCCACTCAGGCCTGCCATGGGAAACGTTTCCTTCTGTAGGGAGATAAGGTTCTTGCATGAAGAGAATTTGTACACTCAATTATGTCTTACCTGCTTTTCTCGTCTGCCGTTTTCCCCTTCCCTATATCCCTATCTTGTGTCATCTCTCAAACACACAAGCAAACATTAACGCCTTCAATAACTCACTTAGACCTACTCATACCTCTTATCTCTCACATGTATAGATAAACACTTCTGCTGTAGCTACCATCACTTAAAGTAATGTCTTTTCATTGGCTGTTGTGTTAAACATGCATGTTTGCTTTCTCCGTGCTACGGCAGATCTCACTGCATACCGTTACCCGTCACACTTCACTCTCCCCAGTTTTCCATCCAGCCATGTGAAAGTTAAAGCGAAACATAGATCTCCCCTGACTCTTGATTCTTGTGAAGCATGTCCTTGCCACCAACATTGTTGGTCTTGAGTTGTTTGCCATCTTGGCAAGGCCTCAGGTGGAGTTGAAGCCTTCCCCCTCCTCAGCTCTCTCACTCCCGTCACCTCCCTGCCCCTGTAAAGCTGCCACAGTTTGTCTGTTCAATGCAGGCCAGCACATTTCTTAATAGAGAGATGCTCAGAAGTCCAGGAGCGCAGAGGAGCTCAATGCGCTTCTGTTTTTGGTTTAGCTCAAAAATGTTTTTCCTGGCTCAACCCACTCGTACTTAGGTCCTCTTACAACAAACTAAAAGGTCCTAATTGCCCCCAAGGGAAAGGTTTAGCCACAATAGACATGTGGTGGGACAAAAGCCCAGTGCTCTTACCCCAGCACCCTCACCCCTCCCCAGATAGAAGGGATGAACACGTCAGCAGTGTCCGTTTTGCACTGTGGGTAGCGCAACCACAGGTTCAACACTGTAAAACATTATATATACAATATATAGACCTAGTAAGGCACAGTGTATGGTTCGGTAAAGATCTGGAATGTTTACAGTTTACACCAAATCCAATGTTTCCTGTTTCTCTTCACATTTTATTAAAGGTAAAGGGTCAGAATAGACATGTGTATCAAATTGTCTCAGTAACCGCACTGACTATAGCCTGCTGTCTCTCTCTAAGTCTGGAAAAGATGGGAAATAGAGATTCAGGTTACAAGGATACGAGGGGATGAATGAAGATTTACAGCTGTATTACGTTGCGGCTGATAAGTCAGTATAAAATCACAGCTGCAGATGCTGAGACGCGTGTCCAGCAGTGATCAAGAAATACTTTCTAGGGTTTGTTTAAGCCTACTCAGGTGGCTGATAGGTGGTCTTTCCCACACAGAGCAATGCAACGAGTGCCAATCTGGTGCTTTTTGCTAAATGAACTAAATGCTGAGATTTAATTGTAACAACAGTTTGACCCAGCTCTGGTCCCTACACTCATCTCTCTTGACTCTCATGCCTGTCGAAACATGGAAAGTCCTCATTCATTTTAGCCATCCATAAAGCAAATATTGTTGCACATGCAGTAGATGATCAGTCTTCGCATACCTTCTTGTGTGGTAAGTCATGGGCCATTTGAGTTGCACAGCACAGCTTAGCCACCTGACCTGAGTGCAGCCTGGAACCCTCATCACGCTCAGGCTTTACTTTATTTCTCTGCTTCACAACATTGATATGGAGGAATTCCTGGAAGGGGCCTTGCTGACACAAGGTTGGGTAAATAACCGATTGATCTGGATCCACAGTCATATATTATAAATATGTGAAATATCAACAGTTTTTCCCTCCTTTTTTGCTAAATCTAGTTTTTTTTGTGGTCTGAAAATATTACATCACTGTCTTTGCACCCTTCTCCTGCTTCAGGTTTTTAACTTGTTCGATGTTTTCCCAGGCAGTCGTGAGCAGAACTCACTTTTCATGTTACCGTTCACTGCTGTGGCTTGAAGTTGAATATGTAGGCCCGTCCAACGCATCATTGCTTATAGGAAGACTTTATAATTATGAATAGACTTATAGTGATGCGATGCGTACAATTCCGAAGGCTCCCATGTGCTCCTTATAATTATTATAGCTCATAGTTACGCTGCCGGCTCACAGAGGCATGTATTACTGCTCGCCCATAAAAGTCCACTTAGTTTAACAGCGACAGGAGAGCTCGGAGGACATTGCCAGTGAAACCCAGGGCAGCGTCTTGTGCGGTCGGCTCAGAGCTAGGCCTTTTGTTCACTTTTCACAAGTCCTGGGAGCCTGTTAACCCAAACTGCGAGGCCCTTGGCCCCATGTTTTACTGTAGCAGTGACAGCCCGGCACTCCAGCTCTCTCCCTGCCTGTAGAGCTACTACTGGACACTCTCTGTTTTACATTCCCTGACCAGAGAGGAAGACCACATTGTTTTACTAGCCGCTGTGGAGTATCTGATTATGTTTTAAAGTGTGAATGCATGTGTGTGTATATGAGTGTGCGTGTGTCTGCAGTGCACATCGTTTCATGAAGAACGATCAAATGACAAGATGAGCTGTGATCAATGAGCTGTCGACAGAACACTTCTGACCTAGTGGAAAGCGAGTCCCCTGACGGTCCCGGCCCGTTTCAGGCCACCGGGGCAGGGGCGCTGCAGCACAAAGAGCGCTCTGTCTCTGTCAGGAGTCCCCAGAGGACTCCTGCACGGGCCCCGCTCACCTCCACAACACCAGGCAACTAACAGCACTTCATCTGTCTGTCCTCACTCAGAAATGTCATAATAATATTATTAGCTTTCCTTCAATCTCTGATATACTGATAATTATCTCTAATTATTCCATCACGAGTTGATTTCTCATAGATCCAGTTATACAATGTCTAAAATCATTATTAGCAGTATAGAATTGGCTACAGATTGCTGAAATATTACTGAAACTGTACTGATGCAGAAATTATGGTTAATGAATTATGATTTTCTTCAATTGTAAGAATCTGTTAAAGCCACATTTTCAGTTTCTGGTACTTTCATTTAGATGTTCCAGTCCTCAGAAAATAAACACATACTGTAAACAATACCTACACTGTTAAGGTCTGCCGAAATGTGCAAAAGTACCCTTTGCATAGTGGCTTGACTTCTGAATGACTGCATTTAAGAGTAAAGATAAAACTTTTCTGTGATACTTCTTTATGATACTGTATTTAAAAAAGAAAAGAAAAAGAAACTGGGAACTAGCCAGTACTTTTTTTGAAGGCAAATTTACATTATGGTGGACATATTTATAATACAAGTACAGACTTATCACGGCCTTACTATTTCAAAACACTCAGTTTTTATGAGCTCTCACCAAGTCATGTAAACCAGTTGGACACAATCATTTAAATGCTTCACATAAATTCCACTAGTCATTTTTTTTATTAGCCACTAGTGTTGTGAAAGTTAAATCAATGTCTAATTCAATTATACATCACCCAGAATTATTCATTATATTTTTACAGATTTTTTTAAGTGGTAAAGGTTTCCCTGTATCTTGTACCAGAAAATTTAAAGGTAAATCAAATCCCACATGCAATTAACCTTACCAGTTGGCTATCAGACTTTAAGGTATAATTATAATCCTGCTTTTCCAGACTCCTGCAGTTTAAGTGTCCACTGACTTACTGGTCAGTAGTCAGGTTGGAGGCAGAATATATGTCAATGTTTTGTAAGACAACTTACTAACCACGCTAAGAAATATATTACACAGGGTTTTGGACTAAATGCTTCACTGTAACTTGGACCTTAAAGTTACCCTATGGAGTTTGTGACCACTAGTAGCGCTGTTGAGCATTGTTTTTATGTACAGGTCATTGTATTGTTTTTATCTTGTGCTTTACCAGCACACACATGATGACGGATAATAAAAGAAGAAAGGAGCACACATGAAAAATGCAGGTTTTTAAAGATTCAAAAAGGATTTGCAAATGTTTTAAGGAAGGAAAGACATTCACAATGTTTGAAAGGACTAAAGGGCACACAGTGTAGACGAGAAACACTGCAAAACCATGCTTGTTTACAATGAAAGTTCTAGAGCATACTTTTTAAATAGAAGACATTTTATTTTGGGGGGTATTAAAGCAGCATTATACTAACATGTTCCTTTTAAAATCCACTGTCAATGCAAAACAGTTTTATTTATACCCCAGCTGCCAAGTCACATCAATGTAACTTCCTACTGAGGTTCTTTTGCAAGGCAGACTTGGCCAAGACAGTACAAAATCAGGCAACAGATTAACAAAACGAAGACTAAAATAAGATAAGAATAGACGCAAGTAATAAAGGAGTCATTTACTGTGCTGCAGGATATGCAATAGTCTTGAGACCAGCCAGATAGATCAAATTCTTCAATTAAAATTTCTTTTACAGACTACTGTATTTATTGGGGCAGAAAACACAACGGTCAGTAGATACGTAGGGATTGATGGTAGATTATGGCTTGTTATCTGAGATGATTGCAAGATGAACTCTCAATTACGTTTTCAGAGATGCGACATGCTGAGGACATTGCTGATGCGTTAATGTAAAGGTCTGCTAGTAACCAGGACTCTTAAAGACGTATAAGCACTGTTAGACATTGTTCTTAGGTCATTTGACTTTGAAGGTTCAGCTGTAGAGACTCACACAGCCCTATTGAATGTCAGAGCTGCTGAAAAGTTCTGGGATGTTTTTAAACTTAGTGGTGCCAAGTGAACAGTTTGCTTAGACAGTTTTAAGTCATTTCATTAGGAGTTGGACTTGGTTTAATAATTTCTGCCCTCACTATACAGTCTGAATTGTTTCATGGTCGTCACTGAGGGAAAACTGAGGCAAACCCCCTTAACAGGGTCTTAAAGGCATAGTGTGAGGTAATGTTGGAAGTGATAGGTTCTCCCCTGGGGTTGATTAGGCTCAACCCTGTAACTTTCACTTAATGTGATATGACCCCTCAGAGCCCCAAGTCTCTGACAATACACACCACACATGCCCCACCATTGCTCACACACACACACACACACACACACACACACACACACACACACACACACACACACACACACACACACACACACACACACACACACACACACACACACACACACACACACACACACACACACACACACCACCCTCAGCCCACATACTCCCCACTGCACCAGCTGCTGTTTAGTTTAAAACAAGGCTGCCGGCAATTAACTGTTATGTCAAGCTTATTCTATGGCTGTTGCTCGTTGGGTAAACTGCTCCAATTGGTCCCCAGCAGCTGACTCGGTAGAACAGTAAGTAGGTGTCTCTGTTATCGCAGCATGGTTTTAAAAAGCCCACTGAGGATCACACAGTGCAGTGTAGGATTTTGAGCTGTTAGCCAACGCAGAGCTATTAGCTTATTGTTTTGCCTTGGCATCATGTGTTGGTGAAGTTTAAAGGAAAAATCCATCCTTGAATTCTCACATGGTCCACATTTGGCCGGTTACTGTATCAATAAGAATATCAATAAGCGTGAGTGTCTGGAAATGCAAAGTACGTTGCCAGTAACCTTTTTGTCCTGGTGTAAATTTCCCCCTTTAAAGCGAGAGCGTGTGTCAGCAGCGTTATTCAGTAATTAGGGACTTTAAGCAGCGACTGTTGAATGGACGACTACGGTGTTTGATAAACATTCCAATGGGTTCTTGGCGTTGTAGCCCAACTGTCTACTATTGGAGAATGACTGGTTTGCCAGACCCACTACTACGGCAACCCGTTGGAATGTTTCTGGTACACCGTAGCCGTCCCTTCAACCATCGCTGCTTAAAGTCCCTATTATTTATTATGGCCACTGTGGCAGTTGTTTAGCAAAGGTTATGAAACAGCTCTGTTACTTTATCTCACCTGCCTAAAGCCGCCTACACATGCTACGCGATTTGCTCTCTGCGCACCGCTAGGTAGGGCGCAGAGCAAAGCGCAGAGAGCAAAGCTGAGCAGAGCGCAAATCCGAGCAGTGCGCAACGCCAGGGGTAGTGCAGTGCATAGTTGGGCGGCACCGCTTTCCCCATAGGAAATCAATGGAACGGCTGGCGCAAAGCGGTTTTGCCGCCTATCATGTGTAGGCGGCTTAAGTGACAATTATGGGATAAAAGAGTCAGAAAGTCAGAAAACTGAATCAAAGCAATATCTAGCTAAAGTTTGCTAACATTAGCTTACATTAGCCAACATAAGCTGCTGGTTATACCAGACCCGCTGTAGCACCGACCATCACTGAGCAAGAGTATATTTCCATTTTTAAAGGTCCCATGGCATGAAATTTCACTTTATGAGGTTTTTTAACATTAATATGAGTTCCCCCAGCCTGCCTATGGTCCCCCAGTGGCTAGAAATGGCGATAGGTGTAAACCGAGCCCTGGGTATCCTGCTCTGCCTTTGAGAAAATGAACGCTCAGATGGGCCGATCTGGAATCTTGCTCCTTATGACGTCTTAAGGAGCAAGGTTACCTCCCCTTTCTCTGTTTTGCCCGCCCAGAGAATTTGGCCCACCCATGAGAAAGAGACATCATGGCTTTCAAACGAGCAAAGTGGCAGTTGGTCAGGGCCACACCCCCACTCTCCACCTTTCCCCCCCCTCTCTCCTCCTCAATAGCTACAGACACAGAAATGGCACATCCTAAGGAATGCTCATTGTGGGAATGGCTCTAGTGGCTGTAATTCTGCACCAAGGCGAATTTCGGGAAAGAGACTTCAGATACAGTATTAGGGGCCCACTAAGGCCTATATAAAAGCACCCAAAGAGCACCATGTCATGGGACCTTTAAGAGAAAGAATGTGATATCTCTTCTTTCAGTTGAGTATGTTCACATGCACATTAGTATCCCAGTTTTGATCTTATTTTGGATATGATGTTTACATGGAACATGAGCAACAACAGTACCCGGGTTTCTGATCGTGTATGCAGGTGTGTCTTGATTCCATCTCAGCCACTCATTTCTTTACCAACAGAGAATGTTAAGAAACCTGGATAAACCTTGTTACGGCCTTATCCAGGTTTCTGGAACCAGGATGTAAATACACTCATAGACTCACTTTAGTCACTCAGTATCACCAATGATGATAATGTTAATTTATTGTTGGTGGTTTTACAGTTATTTAATGTCAGTCATTGGCAGTTGGTGCATCTTCTTTTTTAGGGAAGGTGATATAGCAAAAATACTGGTTTAAAAGCATGCTCTGGGCAGATCCATCTAACCAATATCCAACCTCCTTACTCATTTCAAGTTTTTAGTGACTCCCTCCAAGTCTGTCTGGTTTCAGGATAATCAGGTCAGTAAGCAGTAAGCGGATTCTTTCCATGAAGGAGCTAAGCTGACATCCCTGCAGACACTAGCTTGTGGAGAGGAACATCCATATTTTCTTTTCATTTGGTTGTGTTCCCATATATGTAAGAGGTCACCACAATAACAACCCGGTTATTAACGGTAAAAGCCTAATTTATCCATTAGATATTAATCTCTAACTGTTGTCCTGTGATTCACCGCAATGACAGGCAGACCTTTTAAATAAACACTGATGGTGACCAGAGCGAGGGAGGGCCATCGCTCTTGACGAGTGATGATCCCGTCCACTATCTCTGTGCGCTCTGAGGCCTAAACAGTTTATTTCGTGTTTGCAGTCACTTCCTAGGGGTTGTTAAGCTGATGTACAGTTTGACAGAAACAGAGGGAAACCAGATCATCGGAGGAAGATTGTTTTGACCTGATAAGTAGAAATGGGAACATTAGGGAGAAAAATGGAGCAAAACACTAAAACTGTGGGATTAGTCTTGTATTCATTTTACACAGACAGTTGCCAAATGCTGAAATAATTCTTGTGTGTGAGAATATGGGCCCAACAGTATTAGTTTGTGACTGAAAATAGAATGTAGTTGTTCACAAATCATGAACTGTCACATCATATGATCTAAGAGTTTTCCCAGTTGGGAATAAAGATTCTTTTTTTTTTTTTTTTTGGAAGAAAATGAATACAATTCTATGACAACTGGCTAAAACTTAATGTGCTATTGTCTACCCGCCCAGGGACTAAATCTGCAGCCGCTACACATCAACTGACACTTCATTTCATTTTTACTCTTCAACTGACAGTTCAAATACTTCAAGTGATATTTCAACGGCCGTCACTGCTTACATAACAACTGACAATTATTTAAACAGCCCACACTTAATCTACCCCTGGCGCAACTTTAACTGAAATCAACTGAATTAACTGAAACTGAAATGCTGTAGTCGTTTACACTTCGATTGACATTTCAATATCTTGTCTTACACCGAAAACTCAACTGCTTTCAGTGCTTAAACTTGAAACTAAAACTTGAAATGCCTTTTAGTGATTCCACTTAAACATACGCCTTAGACTCTTTCAGTTCTTCAACTGACTCTTCTACTGCTTTAAGTGTTTCAACCTAACTGCAACTGACATACAACATCTCACATGCAAACAGTTGACTTGACATTACCACTATTAACTTGTTTACAGAGATTGCACCTGCAATTTGCAGCATAAGCAAAATTAAGCTTTTCCTAAACCCCCCTGTGGCCTAGTTCTACATTTCCCCTCCCCATGATGCACATACCCACAGGCAGAAAACCTCGCTCACTTGTACACCTTTTTGACTTACAGTAACGTGCTTTCCTCGGCTCCTGAGCCACTATGTTAACGTTAGCTAATCTGATTGTGACACATGATTGATAACGTTTCCCAAGTGTGCAGGATCCAAAGGATTAGTAGTGTTTACTTCTAGTAGCATGCTGGGTACCTCTGGGTACCTCTGCTGTTAATTACTGGTATTAATAACCTGCTGACGCCTATGAGACAGCTATGTTTATGTACAGGCCGAGACATGACAGTGTGCCCTGGACACTGAGTAGTTGTAAAAGTGTCTGCCCTTGCCCAGAGTGTTTATATGTCACTTATGATTATGGTAATATTCGTTTTTAGTCTAAAATGATTCTATTACATGTATTTTGTATGTCGATGTGGATTGGCCTTTAAGTTTTTTGGGTCATATGACTTACTGAGATATTAATAATACAGGATTAGTGCACTGTTTACATTTCTTCCTCGCTACGTATCTGTCTCTCTTTTTCTCTGCTTCTAGCTTTATCCCCCCCCCCCCACACACACACACACACACACACACACACACACACACACACACACACACACACACACACACACTAAGGGGCATGAGAACAGGGTAAATCCTTGACAACTTCAATGAAACCTTACACAAAGAGTAAAACTCGGGGGGACGAGAGAAATGCAACACCGTACAGTAGCCTGACCTCCTCCAGCTACCATAGACATGTATGCACCAGATACCGGGCGTGGCCGCCTTTCCGCACAAAGCCAGAAATAAAGAGCGAAGCTATTGCTTTCAGCAGCAAGACCCCCAGGTGACCTTCCTCATCGACCCCAGCATAAACCCAAAGTGAAGAAGGAGAGAAGCAAAGCGCATGGTATCACTGCACAGGAGTCAAATGCACATCACAATAGCTAAAAAAGAAGGCACTGTCATTGTGTGCTCACAGTAAATCAGCATGAAGGTGACAGTCCCAGTTCTTGAGCCTGTGTGCCCACCTAAAAGGCCGGCACACTCATAAGTCAAACTGTTTTCTCCATCTACGCCCTCACTGTGAGTGTAGCCTGAAGACTTGGGTCATCCACGTATTGTTTCTTAAGCATTTCTCCACAGCTGGGCTGGTTTGTCTGTTTCGGGTCAAATAGAGGTTCATGGCTTCGGGGTCCAACTGTACTAGGTTTACACTGAGGAATGTGTCACATCAAGCTTCAGTACCAGCTGGGATTGGACGCTCGGGGCTACTGAATTGACCATTTCCACTCTCAAACCCCCTGAAATGACTCCCTCAATAAATAAAAAAATAAAACTAGCAGATGGGCTTGAAAGCAACATAACAATTGAATTATGCTTTGTTTTCACGTGCCTGTTCTTTTACACTAGGCAGATCCTCTCCCATCTTAACTCAAGTGTAAACAGTTATTTTTACTGTTTATTTTCAGATTTGTGACAGTTAACCCTGCGAGAGTGCTGTATAACCACTATATAAATCTTTCTATCTTTTGTAAGTTTTCTCACACATCACGCTGTGTTTCATCCACAGTCGACATGGAGCACATGAGGACAGTGAAGGCGGACAAACACCAGCGTTTCTGCCAAGAGAACAGCCTCATCAGTCAGTTTGTATCGGCCAAGACGGGGGACTCGGTTAGCACCAGCTGATTCAATAAGTTACAATAAAAATGTGGAGTACAGAGTGACTTTTATAACATTTAACTTGTCCTATTTGTCATGTTATCTCTTTCTCCAGGTGTACCTTTGTTTCCAGAGAGTGGCAGCTGAGATTCTTGGTGTAAAGCTAAACAAAGCAGAAATCGAGCAGTCCCAGGTGAGCCATAATGCCATCAAGGTCTTTCTCTCAAATCTCACCAAAAGTTCTATGCAGCGGCCTCTTAAGCCACATTTTAAATGGCTTATTTGCTCCTAACTAGGATAGAAAGTGTACACTTTTTTTTCTCTGCTTTGCACTTAACCAGTCACTGTTTAGAGATCAATTTGTTGTTAAATGTATAATTGATTGGTAAAAGAGTGAAAGTAGCTAGTGATTTTTGTTTGGGTTCCTCTCTCCTAACATTACGTGTAATGTTATGCCTGAACTTAAGGGAGGTCACAGGGAGTGTGTTAGGTCAATGGAAGTTACCACACACTGTAAAGGACCTTTTGTTGTGTAAACACAAGTTTGTTACGTCTGCCTCTTGTGATGGTCTACCTGCCACTGACACTGGCCATCTGTAAATAGACCCACATTGACCACATTAATGCGTGAAGTCAGAGGTTAAAGGTAGGCCATTGAAGGGGTGAGGAGGTTAGGATTGGCTGTCTGATTTATTTGGTTTATCTCCCACTGTTTTGGGCTAAAACAGTGTCTCAGCTTGCCAGCCAGACCAAGGTGCCCAATGATGGCAGCTGTAGGATTTACAAGGTCACCTCCCCCAGAAGCATTAATCCTAGGTCTGATATGACCAGTTGGAGCCACACTGGCTGGGTAGTAGGCGATGAGCCTGGGGGCTACAGAGAGGTCAGGACCCCCAGAGAAGGGAGAGCATGTAAGGGAAGAACTGCACAAATTCTCAAGGCCCTCTCCCATCACCAACACGGCTGCTGACTAACTGAAAATGACCATTGACTAATGGAGCTGTCCATCTACGTTCTTCCTCCTCCACTCCCTTGATAGCTCTGTCAATAAAGCAAAGTGCTTTAATCCAGGCTAATCAAGCAGGGTGAGTGGCTGGACCCAATTTGCTCATCATGAAAAAAGCTAGTTGACAGACGCATGACATTGCATCCGTTCTGTAAAGTAAAACATTTTTTTGCTGTTTCTTAGATTCAAATGTATATATATATGAATATAAACATCTGATGGATGGCCATAGCTCTATTCATCATATAATTACAGTTTTATGCTTCAGTCAAAGTGTCTAATGGAGTTGTGGCCGGCAGTATTTCCTTTTTCATGATTGTGTGAGAGACTTAATTGCTTTCTTATTACAGTAGTTCTACAACAAAAACAAGATGTTTCCAGAAATCTCAAAAGCATAAGGGCAGGGCAATCCAGAAAGGCTTAAATCAGTTATAATATTTTGTTTTGAAAACTCAGAGGATATGCTGAATTCTATTTTTTACAACGTTTTAAACACATTTAATACATACCACGTCTGCTGGTTTGGTCTACGGTGGCAATCAAGTCAATTTTATATCAAGTCAAATGTATTCATATAGCCCCAAATCACAACAGAAGTTATCTAATTTTCATATAGAGCAGGTCTAGACCGTACTCTTTAATTTACAGAGACCCAACATTCCTCCATGAGCAAGCATTGGCGACGGCAGCAAGGAATAACTCCCCTTAAACAGGCTCTAGATGGGCAGTATTACACTAATCTGAAAATTATTTTATCAATTAATTAGTCGTTTGGTCTGTAAAATGTCAGAAAATAGTGCTACATTTCTGTTTATTGACTAAGACTAATTGTTTCAGTTCCAGTTTGGTCTTTTTCCATCTAGAAAACCCCCCCACTGTATACAAATTCTTAAACAGATAATATATAATGTTGGAGATGTGAAGAAATGAGTGAGTTAGTGGCGTGGATATAGAGATGAGGTTTTGAGCAGGTCAAGGCTCTGGGTCTAGCCATGGGGCCGACGAAGCCTCATTATCAGCTGTCAGCTTCAGAGAGTTGAACATGAGGGTCACAACCCCTGACAGTATTATATCTGCCTGGCAGCCCTCTCCGTCATAGTCTTCTGTCTGTTGGATCAGATAGCGAGGCCACAGATCACTCAGTGACTCCGACACCATGCTTCGGCAGCTCGTTAATCAGACAGCCAACCAGGGCCGGCTATTCAGCCATTTGGTCTGTTCTTCACTGGTTTTGCAGCAAAGAGTCCAGCAGCCGGTTGCACCAATCAAATTAAATGTAGGTTAATTTGAACTTGAAGGCCCAAGCTTATGTATTCCTAAAATTCAGCTGCCACATAAACTTTAGCTTCAAAATGCTTTACTCGGTGTAAAGATTACCATAAAATGGTTAGAGACATCGCAAATGCCAACAATATTGACTATCATATAATCTTTTAAAATAAATATCAAGCAAAAATACCAAACATTTGTCAAAAGGGAGTTTTGCCGATTTCTCTTTATATGATAAATTGATTATCTTTGGTTTTGGACTATTGGTCGACCATCACAAAACCATCACATTGGGCTCTAGGAATTTTTCTTCAATTTATTGACAAAATTATGAATAAAAAAAAAAAATCAACTGATAAAATTATTAAAACAATAATTAGTTCCAGCCCTGTTTTAACTGTATTCCTTTTTTTTCTCAAGTCCATTATATTTAGCGTAATACTTAAAGTCAGTTATTCTGGGCTAAAGATGGAATTTTTTACAACATACATGGTTTCTGTTTCGATACACATTGATGTCATGCTGTCATCACTTTTTCATACTTTTTTTTGTTGTAAATTTCTCTCTTTGACCCTTTCCTCATTCTCTCCTATTTATTGACCTCACCCTGCTTGGCTTTGGTCTCCATTCTTCTTACTCTTATCATCCTCTCCCATGTCTTTGTCCTTTTGTTTTCCTCCATCTCTCAATCTCTCCACTGCTCTGACGTGTTGAACCTGCTCAGAGGATTGTGAAGGCTGAGCTGGTGGACTACCCACAGGATGAAGGTCCAATTAGACAAGAGAACAACCACCAAAGCAAAATATGTTCTGTTCAGTAGTTGAAAGTATGTCTACACACATATATTTCAGTAGATCTGTCATAGATCCTACTTGTAGTAAATATTGCAGTCATGGTGGCTACATTAGGTGCCTGTGGTTCAGATTAGAGCGCTAGAAAAAGTAGAGAAACCCATCAGACTAATAGAACCTAATCACACCTCCTCTGTCATGTTGTGTTATCATAACCTTGTGTGTTTGCTAAACTATCTTAGGAATCTAAATTATGTGTGTTTCTCTGAGTTGTCTGAGAGTAATGCAGTGAGAAAAACCTTCACATTGATAACAGAGATGCCTCCTAGGGGCAGGACACAAATATTTTGACCAGTGTCTTAAATCACTGCATGGATTATGAGCCCTGTAAAAAGAAATGTGAAACGTTTTGGGAGGTATGTTTATTTGCTTTATTGCCGTGAGTTGGAGAGCAAAATATAGATGTCACTCTCATGTCTGTGCACACTGGTATGAAGCTACAGCCAGCAGCCTAGTCGCTTAGCATAAAGACTTCCTGGAGTATTCGCTGATCCGCGGCACATAACCCCATGTGAAACGGCAACTTGTTGTTTAACCAAGTTTTTGTACGGATTAAACAAATGAGATCTAACAAGTTAATCAGTGATCTTTTGGGGTGATGTTAGGAGGATTGTGGTACTTTTTGACAGCTAGGCATTTCCAGTATTTGTGCTAAGCTAAATGGCTGCTGGCTGTAGCTTAGACATGAGTGGTATCGATCTTCTCGTCTAACTCTCAGCCAAAAAGCGAAGAACTGAATTTCCCAAGATGTCTTTGTCTACTCCCGAACTATTGCTTTAATAATACATTTTCTTCAGATTGCAGGCTTTATTTCACTGTAATGAACAGTGACTCTGATTTATAGAATATTTGTTCACTCTCTAGAACTCTTTGTAAGGTAGAACGTGGTGGACTTCATTTTATCTGTAGCCTGGGGAGAGGTTACTAGAGCACTTCTTCTAAATTAAGCAATTAACTTCTTTAAGATTTAACGTGATGATTTGACTTTTGTTTGTGTTAATTCAACGTGTGTTCATCTGTCTTTGCATCTTTTCAGCGTGTGGTAAAGGCAGACATCGTGAACTACAGTCAGGACACAGTGGCCAGGACAGTCAACCCCCCTCGCAGCTCTATGTGTGTGGTGCAATGATACACACACACACACACACACACACACACACACACACACACACACACACACACACACACACACACACACACACACACACACACACACACACACACACACACACACACACACACACACACAATGTAAAATTGCCTTCAGTCAGTATTCCTCTCTCTTCAGGATTCGTGGGGTGACTGGATGAAATGTGTTCAGTGTATGTTCTCTCTATTCCTGTGTGTCAGTTGTACGGGTGAGATGAAGAACAGACTGTGTGGTTTCGAGGCCTTGGCCTGTAGTTCGGATATTTAGCAGGAACGATTTCTTGGGTGGTTTACCAAAAAAGGAAACGGGACCTTCGTTTTTTCAAGTTTACACGCAGCTATCATTTTATGTCTGTGATTCACCTTAAATACATATAAAAACAAAACTCTTTAAGCTATTACTTGATTTATTTGTTAGTACAGTATGAAGTTGGTTGTTTAAAGGGGAAAGGATTTGTTGTAACAGTTAAACGGGGAGGTGAAACCAAATGCTCTTTCATGTCTGTGGTGCTCCTCAGTTGAACAGAAAGGAAATAGGCGTTAAAGGAGAACTCCGGGCAATTTTTACATTAATCCTGATCGCTATAAGTATGTGAGTACTGTCGATAGCAAAAAAAACGAGCCGAGTCGGTGCTAGCAACATGGAGCTACTGCAGCTAATGCCGAGAGCTCCCACTTAGCTAAAACGGCAGTTATGGGGGCATATCATAAAGAGTGCCTTTGTGCCTCTTAACAGACACACAATGCAATTAAAATGTTTGTGCAACATGAACAGAACCGTTACATGAAAACAAGATGCGTTTTCAACTCAGACATTGTTTAAATTCGCCTACCCTGTTAGCTGCTAGCTGCTGTCTGATGAGTGAGTGTGTTCAGCCAGGCTTCGGTAATAATCATCAAGCAGCAGTTCTGTGTGTATTTGTAGCATATATATCCATTTTGTGTGCAATCCATCTGGCGTTGGTGAATAGTAGTCTCTGCAGTGGCGAACTGTGTGTTAGTTGCCTTAGCCAGGCTAGCAGGCCCGACCGGCATCCTTCTACTTCCTCCTTGCCTTCCCCGCCTGCCGCGGCCGACAACAATCCACGGACGCCCGCTGGTCTGGTGGATGTCCTCCAGAGGACAGTTCATGCTTTCGTGGTGAAATATTTGCGGCAAAAAAGTATATTTCCCCCTCAAAAATAGGTAATTGAGCACTGTAGTGGTTATGATCATATCAGTGACTATGTAACTACATGGAAACGGGCCAAATGATGCCTGTTTATTGTAAAGTAACAGCGTTACTGAAGGCTGGCTGTAGTTGCGCTGAAGTCCTGCGGGAATTCAGTTGTAGCAGGAAAAGGTAAACAGCAGTGTGCAGATCGGAGCGTAGTGTGAAGAGTGAAGAGTGGAGGTGTTCACAAGGGAAGAAGCTTGGAGTAACATAACTATGGAGCTAGCCTTCAGTAACGCTGTTACTTTACAAGAAACAGGCATCATTTGGCCCGTTTCCATGTAGTTACATAGTCACTGATATGATCATAACCACTACAGTGCTCAATTACCTATTTTTGAGGGGGAAATAAACTTTTTTTGCTGCAAAAATTTCGCCGCAAAAGCATGAACTGTCCTCTGGAGGACATCCACCAGACCAGCGGGCGCCCGTGGATTGTTGTCGGCCGCGGCAGGCGGGGAAGGCGGGGAGGAAGTAGAAGGATGCCGGTCGGGCCTGCTAGCCTGGCTAAGGCAACTAACACACAGTTCGCCACTGCAGAGACTACTATTCACCAACGGCAGATGGATCACACACAAAATGAATATATATATATATGCTACAAATACACACAGAACTGCTGCTTGATGATTATTACCGAAGCCTGGCTGAACACACTCACTCATCAGACAGCAGCTAGCAGCTAACAGGGTAGGTGAATTTAAACAATGTCTGAGTTGAAAACGCATCTTGTTGTCATGTAAGGGCCCTGTTCATGTTGCACAGACATTTTAATTGCATTTTGTGTCTGTTAAGAGGCACAAAGGCACTCTTTATGTTATGCCCCCATAACTGCCGTTTTAGCTAAGTGGGAGCTCTCGGCATTAGCTGCAGCAGCTCCATGTTGCTAGCACCGATTTGGCTCGTTTTTTTTCCTATCAACAGTACTCACATACTTATAGCGATCAGGATTAATGTAAAAATTCTCCTTTAAGAAAATGCTGTAGTGGACTGAAATGAATCTCTGTTTTTCAATTTGCCAATTAGGGGCTGTGACGTGAACTGTGTACTGTTATTTTACATAGAAATATTTAAATTTTACAATCCTAACTCAATATTTACATTTTATATTCATTGTTCTTTAGATTATATCCAAATAATTGAATAGTATCTCCGTTTTTCAGATGTTTCTTGCAGAGTCTACGTTGCATTTTGATAATTTAGCTTTACATTTTCACATGTGACATTCCAGGGTTCGTCCTGTTAGGGGATAATATATAATAATAATAATTCAGATGCTGTGTTGTTAAAGTGTTGATGAAGGTAGGTGAATATGACCCAGGAAGTACCTGAGTCTCAAGCTGAGCTGAAACGCAGAAAATGTTATTAGAGGTCTCTACATAGCCTTATTCAACTGTCCGTTATAGAACAGAAGTTTGCATTGAAGAATGGCTATGATGCATGAAATGCTTCATAGGATCTTCATTTTGACCACATTTTAATAGCCTGTATGACAGTGTGTGTATTGTTAGAGACAACTGAGATATTGCACGTTTAACCAGTTTTGTCAAAGTAGTTTCTACATGGTAGTACTTGTTGGCATGATTTAATGTGCTGTCCACCTACCGAAATATCCGCCATATGTGTAAAGTATGTATTTGTACAATAAAAGCTCCATTTCAAAGCTGCTTTCATCGATTAGAAATGATCATAACACATCCTGTAAATTCTGAATATGTAAACAAAATGTACGCTTTAAAAAAAGTTAAGAATGTACAGTTTAAAGTGAATGTTTAGTCGACGTTAAACAGTGACACAGTTTTGTGTTTCTAAATAAAAATGCTACATTGAAAATAAGAAATGATTTGTGCAGTGCATCTGTGAATACGTGATTTGTTTGTTATATTCTTTTTGGAGTTATTCATTTCTTTAAATTACAGATTATCTGCAGGTATTGAAAGGTCTTAAAAAGCATCATAAATATTTTTTCAAAAAAGTCTTACATATATGTTTTGCCTGCTGTTGGCAGTTATGTTATTTGTGAAATGTTTTTGTATCCGATCGTGGGCTGTCGGCTGCATACGTTTATAAACATAAACGATAAGAGGCTTGTTCAGAGTTTCAGTCAGCACCATCGGACCTGTTGCAAACACTGTCACTACTGCTAGCTATCTCATTGCCTCATAATCGAGGGGTTTTGATTTTAGCAAAAACTGGAGAAAAATATCTAAATAAATTAATATTTTTTTATTGACACTTAAATGGTCCAGGTCATATTCATTTCATTAATTATATAATTGGAATTGATGTTCTATAATGCTAGGAAGTACTAAAAATATATAATGATTAGGGCTCTCAAACGATAAATTTTTGTTTTATATCAGAAAATATTGGACGTAGAAATAAGCGCTGAAAATGTGTAGAAGAAAAATTAAAAAATTTAAAACGTTGGAAAAAGCAAAAACAAATTGTGAAAAAAGGCGTCACAAATGTCAGAAAAAAGGTTGAAACGAAGACAACATAAAGGTTAAAAGTAAACTTTCCATTCCGAATCTTATTGGCATCTATTTCGGCGTCTCACGCTCGCCATCCACTCAAAACGTAACGTTAGCCTACTACTCTTTGGCCGGCTCGCAAGCCCAAGCAAGTGTGTGCGGCATGCCTGTTGTCTTGTTTCCGGTCTAGCTAGATCCAGTGTGGTGTTGTAGTTTTTCTAACGTTACTAGTTGTTGCAACAGCATTTGAAAAAAACTACAAAGTTTGCTAGGCCAAAAAGAACGTTAATCTTGCGCTAAACAAATTGACGCCGTTAAAATGGGTTTGCGTTAACGCCGTTAATAACGCGTTTAACTGACAGCACTAATAATGATATATAAATCATTCTAGGCCATATTGTCCCTTTTGGTTTTTCATCACACTTTCATACCTGCTGTAAAACACGTATTAAATTGCACTCTGTGATATTAAAATTGTATTTGGTGAAACCTGCAGAAACCCTGAATTAGCAAATTACTGTAAGTAAATTTGAGTAGTATAGTTTTACCAAAAATAGAAACCTCTATAAATGTGAACAGGCCTTCTCATTACTCAGCCATTGTCAGCTTGTTACCACATTCGAGCCTCGGTTTCATTGCAATTTTTCACTCCATGTTGCTGACACAAATAGGAACAATACAATAGGAACAGATCCCGTTGGTGCTCATATGAGAGGCAGGTGATGGGAACTACTGATGAGGGCATTACAGATTAAGGATCCACGTGTTGAAATTTAAGTATAGGACTGAAACTTGACCACCTCAGAGATCCCCTCTATAGAGACCGACCTAAGTCTCTGGTAGCTAATGAGCCACCTGGTCTTTGTTCAGTAAATCTTCACTGAAACAGCCCCTAAATCCACTCTGGACAGATGATACAAACAGCTTTATAAATGGTTGTAAGCTGTATTAATTAATCACTTAAATAGTCCAGCCTTTTGTTGCTGTCACACAACTGTAAGAGTTTTTTTTTTTTTTTTGCTGAGTCCATGTCACTGAAACCGCCGGTGTATTTAGAAGGATTAAGTGCATTTGAAACCACAGAGACACACAAAACAAAGACTGTATCTTTACGGGAATATCTTGCATTTGACTCCTACAAACAACACTAAAACTTAAAAAAAGAGCGAGACAGCCCAGATGGGGTCATTCCAGCACACGTGCATTGTTCCGCTTGAGTGGACGTCTTAGGAATTGTCTCTGCTGAATTTTTGTCAAGAGCTGTCACTGACGCTGACAGGCGAGACTTGCCCTTGGCTTTGCTGCTGTTTAGACAGGTGTTTTTGCAAAGAAAACAACTGCAGCCCGTTTCCAGCTTAGATGCTCATCACACTGACGTTCCTCGGAAGGAAAGAATATCACGGTGCGGATAAAGCCTGGGAAGGGTGAGGCTTTTGACAGATTGGCAAAAGTCAAGGGTGATTTGCGTCAAAATGAATTTGTCTACCTGTTTCCTCCATGTGAGTCAGTTTGTGTGTTAGTTGGTTTTGGTGTTTGCTCACTCTCCATTTGGGTACACATACCAGCTACGATGCAGACGTAAACAGACAAACTGTACAACATATTTGTTCATATTTAGTTAACCTCAATGACACGTTAAATTTGCTCACTACTTTGTAGTCTCAGAATACGTTTTGGTCCACCATGAAACCTAAACACTTCTTCCCTCTGAAGGGTCTTTGCCTTTCTCTGCGCTTTCAGCCTGTATTTACTTGAATTTAATGGGCACACGTCCTGCTTTTTTGTATTTCTCTTTCCTCTTCCTCCACGTCTGTGTTTCTCATTGCTGAACGTCTGTGATGACAATCTAAAAAAACCACACACGACAGGCTGGTAAGAGGGCCCATAGTTGTGGGTTGTGCTTTTTTTTTTTGTGTGGGCAGAACGGGGCCAACACCCTCGTGATTACCCACTCACCCTCTTCCGTTTTCCACCTGTGCAGAGTGCCAGACCCACAGCATTGAGGGAGTAGGCAGGACTGAGTCAATCGCTGATGAGCTCCAGTCCCCCTGGTCCCCACACTGGCTCCTATTCTCTGTTACAGCGCACTGGGCCAGCCAGCAGTAAGAGGAGGAATGACAGGCAAGGCAAGGCTGCGCTGGGCCAGAGCTGGCATCCAGTTATTTAAAACCCTGAGGTGAGCCAGCAGTGCATCGTTCCCAGGGTACTTCAGAGGATTGCTATCCTATGTTGTCTGTGGGTGTCCCTAAGTGTGTGTGTGTGTGTGTGTGTGTGTGTGTGTGTGTGTGTGTTGGTAGATTGTGATCTGAGAGCAGCTTGTGTAGACAGACGGGACTGTCCTAGTAGGTGCCGTGGGTCTGCTCCAGCAGAAAGAAACATGATTTATTTTAGGGGCAAGGATGTGGGCATTCAGAGGGGTCATATTTATAGTCCACTGGTCTGGTGAGAAGACCTGCCAGCAAAAGCACAGATTCTGAAAAAGAGGCACGGGGACAGAAAACTGAAAAGTCTTTCTCTCTTCAGAGGGCACGGATGAATGCTATTTTCAGTGGGCTGTAATGAATAGCACTTAAAACTGAATGGCTCTTGTATCAGATTTTAGATGCAGAGGAGAGGGAAGCAATGAGAGAGCAATAACAAAGCAAGAGCCTCTTCACAGGGCATGTGATATTCTTTCAATGTAACAAGAAACAGAAAAATCAGTCGGTGTTGAGATAAAAAATTATAATCTTCCATTAAAAAATACCAGATTGATTACCTTTGATCCCCAGTTAAAGAAATAGTCCACTAAACTTTGATCTTTACTAGATGATCAAATACTCACTGCTGTTATGCTTGGAAGGTGGCTCTGAAAAGTTTTTTGCTTGCTAAATTCACAACAGTTACAATCGATCAAAAGTCAAGACAAAAAAAAGTGTCAAAACCTTAAACAGTAAAACGTCCATAGAAACATATATTCAGTAGCTATGTTCCAAACTGTCGTTGCCCGACGATCAATAAATACGGAGGAATTTGTGAAACGCGGAGGTGTATTCAGCCATTTAGTTTGGAATAGAGCTGAAATTATAAGTCGATCAATCAAAAATGACAAACATTCTGTGGTTCCAGCTTATCAAATGTGAGGATTTCCTGCTTTTCTTTGTCATACGTGATAGTAAATGTCTGTGTTTTGAACTGATGGTCTGATAAAACAAAGAATTTGACGATGCCAACTTTCAAAATTTACCTTTTTTCTGATATTTTATCGACGAAACAATTAATAAAGGAAATAACGGTCACATTGATTAATAATAAAAATAATCGTTTTTCAACCTCTTTCAGAATTTCAAGCCTACAGGTGCTGAGTATTTGATACTCAAATGACAGGTTTTTTTGTAAGGGATTCTGTGTCACAGTTGTTGTGACCTTGCCTCTTTGCCTGCAGTGTTTTATCTACCTTAACCTACAATATCATGCAACTGCTAATGACTTAATCATAGCATTTTGTATTTTAAACAGAGAAACTAACTGTGAAAGATGATCTTAATGTTTTTTTATACACCATTATTTTCTAATTATGTGGCTTTTTCTGTGAAATGTCTCCTTATGTGAGAGACAAAACCTGATTTTAAAACGTTTACAATCTGAGGTCAGTCTTACTGAGATACCACTGGCACATGCAATGTTGTGTCCATATGGTAATGAAAAAAGTCAGAGGCTGTCTCACTCCTAAGAAGCAGATGATGAATGAACTCAGCCTTTTCAGAGCTGATAATTGAGACCATGGGCCCTATTTTAACGATATAAGCACATAGCGCAGGTGCGTTGAGGGCGCATCCAAATCCACTTTTGCTAGTTTGATGGCGGAAAAAAGGGTCCGTGAGCCGGGCGCATGGTTCAAAAGGGTTGTACTTAGTGTCTTCATTAATTCAGAGGTTTGTTTTGGGCGTAACATGCAATAAACCAATCAGTGTCATCTCCCATTCTCTTTAAAAGCCAGGCGCGTTTGGACCTCGGTGCATTGTTATTATGATCGCGGACTTGCACCGTAATCATTTTATTTGTAATCTTTTGCATGTTTGTGTGCTGCTGCGCATCCCTGTGTGTGTAACAAGCATAGTGTGTGCACGCTGTGCATAAGCCTAGGCGCATTTTACTAATGCGCTGTTAAAATAACAATGAAATGCTGTGCTATTGACTTTAGACCAGGTTTTTGTTGGTCAATGGCACGATCACTTCCCACTACCTCAAGATAGCAATATACCAAGAATGCACCTGAACACACCTCCCTGTAAGACCAGCGTTTGCTATTTAAACGACGCGGGTGCTGGACGGAAAATTGACAACTGTGTTAGTCTTAAACTAGCAAAGACACTTGCGTTGGGGTTTGCGCTGTGCCGCGCCGGGTGCAAGATAAGTCCCCTTGTCTGACTTCTAGGCATGTAGTACATCATGTGAATGATAAAGGATTAGCTCTGTTCATAGAAGTCATATTGATATCATCATGTAAAAATGACAGTAATGATCCAACACTTACCCTCTTCTCAGCACCTGAATTCCGCCTGTGCCATCCTTCAACAAAGAGCCGGTTACTGGGTGGGACCAGAGTTGGGTGTCACTACGTCACTGCATCTGTTGGATAAATATACATAAAAGAGTTAATAACATGGTGGAAATATAAGCAGGGAGGCAGATTACAATGTCATTACTCAACTCTGCTCCTCTGTCTTTTTTGCTTTGTGATTCCTCCCTCATTGTTCCCCAAAATACTATGGATACAAAACCTGATACGAAAGCTATTCAGATTTTTAAGTGCTATTCATTACAGCCCACTGAAAATAGCATTTATCTAAAGATGACACTTTGAGGCTTTTCAAAAGACTACTTAGGAGATGCTGCAGTGCTTTGAGACACCGAAAAGTGTGAATATAGATGTAGATGTTCCACTGCAGCGTTTCTTGAGGTGGGAAAGTATGGCTCTGGGATTACTGTAAGTAAGTGCCTTTGTGGAGAAAGAATGGTCATAGCCAAAATGAATTGAGCAGTATTGTTAATTACAGACGGCATATCCCATCTGGAATTGTGGAAGTATGCTAATTCCATGTTGATCTGTACCTCAAATTACGTCCCATTGAACGTGCGACAGAGTGGAACTTTCACTTCATATTTGACTGGAAAATTCATTCAGTGTGGAGCCTCAAAAATGAGTCAGGCCTCGGTGGAGAAACAATAGTGTGTGAAGATGGCATGTTACACAGTACAAGTCTATGTTTATTGACATCCATGAGTGACTGCTTCAGGTGTTCATTTCTCTCTAGAGACGGCCGCTCAAAAAGAAAGATTCTGGTGAAATGTGTTAAAAATATGTGGTCTCTCTATCCTGTCTCTTTCCCAAGAACAAAAGGCTCAGCAATATTAACCGTTCCACCAGGTGTCTTTGGAGATGGCGTGCTTCAGGATGTGTACAGAGGGTACAAATCATCAGTGAACCTCCACAATGTCAACTTTTCAGGAATCAAGAAAAACTACTTTTTATTTTTAGCTTGACTGCAATTCATTTCTCATGTTATCCTAAAGGAATTAGAAATGGTTTCAACAGACCATATTCTCACTCAGCACAAAAAAAGAACAATAAATGAAACTACATGTATCTGAAGTGAACATGAAAATCAGCAAAAGTTGAAGATGATGAGATTTTGGCTCAAATTTGATGGATGAAGCAAATATTTAAGAAACAAAAAAAACAGTGACATTTGGCAGAGTATAACTTGGCCAAGACACTTGGCAGACTACAAGCTGGACACGATCATTCAGCTTGTGGACCTACATACTGTATGTGATTGATAAGGTGCCAGGGATCATCTTAACAGCATGAATGAAAGATGAAACCTGGAACCATATGTCGTCATTTCACCCACAGGTCTGATCAATTTGGTATACTGCTATGTGCTCCTTTGGGTCAGTGTCACAGAACATGTTGGAGAAGTTGTCAAAATAGGTAAGAGTAGGTGAAAAAATGTGACATGTAAGGGTTTTTGCTGTGAGGCATCGCAGATGCTGCGTCAGTTGCGACACACTAAATGAGATAAAACGAGCAATTGCGGAATGCTGCGCTCATTTTTGTCCCTGTGTCTGTTGGGCAAGGAATCAGAATCTGAATCAGAATCAGAATCAGACAATGTCTTGCTGGTATCTCGTAGTCTGATCTCACATAAGAGTTGCAAGGCAATCTCAGCGGTTTATAATACTCTAAGAAAGGATTGTACAACTCTGGAAAGTTAACATGGCAGCAATCATTTTATCTTTTGTCACAGTAGTAATACTGTTCAAGTTACAAATAACCAAGATTGTGTGTTGCATGTATTAGATTGGCCAATGTAGCACCTCGATAGATGGGATGCCGAAATCTTATGCATTGGCACAGACTACCTCTTTTCCACGCAGGGCTAATGTCGGCCTGAACTGCATCTCCTCAGAGCCGCATCCCTGCAGCTAGTAGGAATTCCATATCACGCCGAAGGGCACCACAGCAGGGTGGATTTGGGCTGTCAAGGGGAATTGAGCCCAGACCCTCTGGCTGAAGGACCGTGACACCAATCACAACACCACCCTGCTGGTCCAGCCAACAACAATATATAGTCAAATGTGGGACTGGCACGATACAGAGCAGCACCGAAATGTTTAAATCAAGGGATTTTCTCGAAATGTTTGAAAGAAATGTGCTGAGACAGGGTCTGGGTCATTTCTTGGTGGTAACAGACAATGTTCTCTCACTGGATTGCCAGTAACAAAAATTGTATTCTGGAAAAAGTATTGAGAAGCACGGAAGCATTGATATAATGCGAGGTGACGTTAGAATTCCTTTCTCTGTCCAACACAATGTGGGCAGTGTGGAAAACCTGGATGGTGTGATTTTTTTCAGAGTATCCATCACGGCGTCACAAACCCTGCAGGTCTCACTAATATAGTACACAGCACTGTTAATCAAAACCAGCCTGTTCTGGGGGCTCGAAGGTCATCAGCCATGGAGAGGAAATTATTTATGGAAATAAAGGTGCTGGACTGCCCCAAAGCTTCTCCCTGCATGTTATATGTGGGATTTCTATGAACAAGGCAGAGTTGTTCACATCTGATTTAAGGGCTGCTTTTGTCATGACTTACGCCAAAGATGGGCTCATGCTTTTATTGGCTGTTTAGTCTGTTTCCATTTCTTGACCCGCATTGAAAGTCCACTAAAAGTTAATAAGTCTTTAATGTTTTCTTACTTTGAAAATTGCCTATGGACAGAGTGGAGCCTGTGATTTACTGACTTCAACCGCTTGAGCTGCACATCAAGAGCATTTTTTTCTGTCCCATATTATAACATATGAAATCACTTACAAGTAGCTACTAATTCACAGTGGTCTGTCAAACCGTTTTAATCGAGACATGGAGAAATTACAAAATGTGATGACATTGCGTGTGTGCGAGGAATGGCAGGTCGCCATTATTTGGAAAGAGCAGTACCACAGAGAAAAGTGTCATGAAAAAAGAAAGGGACCCATGAGGGTCAAGTTCCCGTGTGCAGGCTGTTGTGTGAAGTGTCTGGTGATTGCCAGGCTGTTCTGAGGACGATGCTGGACAGGGAGGTGAGAGGCAGGTTAATTACTATACTGAGAGGGAAGGGTGAGATGCTTTACAGAGCCCTTTGTGGCCTGTGGTTTTGGGTTTCCAGCACAGAGGTTTGAGCCAAAGGTGCTGGTGAGGATGGCAAAGGCCAACGCTGCATGGGCCAAGTCCATCCTAAAGGCGGCACATCGGTCATCGATGAAAAGAGCTGCGAGTCCCGTGTGAAAAACATTCTCAGTCATACTGTAACACCATGTGCACACCTAGATACAAGATAGATAGGACACTGTATGTAGCCTAATAATCAGACTGAATTGCCATTTCTGTGTGAGAATAGTATTTTAATCCCAATCTGTAGCGACTGACATATCTGTCGTGTCAATGTCATTTTCAATCAACACAGAAGCTTGCAGTAGCAGTTGCTTTGAGCAATTAACTAAGAGTTTTTATTTCCTTAAGTCAACTTAAAACAACTTGTATAACCGTGTCAGTTTCTAATTGTTGTCATTTTCGTGGCAATTTTTCTGGCTAGAGCACAAAAAGATGATGTTCCCAGTTTTAATCTGGCCTACAAAGCTGTTAATGGTGCACTTTTTTTTTTTAGTAATTTCCAAAAAATATGAGATGTGATTCTGAGGTCTGGAGGTCAGGCGACAATGCAAAGGGACAGTAAAGGATTGTGGACTGGGGACCACATGGTCTGTGTTAAAGTTGTGGAACACACGGTTGAGTTTACCCTGCCTGTTTTCAAATGTAAATCATATGTCCACATCATTTTAAGGATCTTTATTTTTTGCAGGACCAAAAAAAGAATATAATCATATTAACAATGTTGAAATGACAATGCTGTTAAAATGCTATAACTCATTTTCTTTTTTTTTGGTGTGGGGGGGGGGGGAGTGTACGTTAATAGGACTTGTTAGCAAACTGTTGCTTATTTGCACATCTGGCATCTGGGAAATAACTCTCTTTAGCTGCTAAATGCTCCACTATGTTCACCAGCCAGTCGCTAACTGTGTGTCTCCCATTTGCTGCATCAGGTATCATACAGAGCTTTTTTGCTGAAAACAGCTGCCTGCTGCAGCCAAATGCAACACACTATGAGAGCAGTGACAGTGACCCAAAACAGTACATTTTTTGCCTGTAAAACCAAATTAATAAGCTGAAACTCACTATAAAGCCCTGTAGAGCAGTAGTCCTGTGAACCATTGCCAGTATAAAAAAAATATTGATTATAGCAGCATGAATCCAATCTTTCAAGAATAGATTAGAAGATGAAGCATTACTGTACACAACAAAGGACAAAGAACTAGAGGAATAAGTAAGTCTGACGACTACAGTCAGTAATTAAAAAGAAAGCTCTACTTAATGGGATCACAGTTGATAGGAACTCATGTGTTTGTAAATGTATATTTGCAGAGACTTCTCATGCACTAAGGCCCCACGGGAGCACTCCTTTCAATTTTTAAGTTTTAGCTCCACTTGAAAAAATTCTCATTTACCTCACCAGCTCTGCGTCTCACTAACTCACTCGCCGTGCACACACACACGCAAATATCATTAAAACAATCCAAATGGTTTCTTTTGGGTATTTACTTTATTCCTTATTTTTGCCCCAGGCCTCATGAATCCCTTCATTATTTTTCCAGTGGAAGGCTAAATGGAGGAAACACTTGATTTACAGTCCCAGAAAGCAGCTCCAGTCTGTCTCTACAGGTAGATTAACAAAAGCATAAATGCTGATATTTACTTTTTACTATTGGAGTTCCATTAAAGGTCTGTATGTCTTGAGACCACTAGGTTATGTCTCGGTTTATTTTCTTGCCCCTGAACACAGTGCAGTGTTTTTTGGAGTTCATTAAGTAAATGAACAGGTGTTTCCCCCCTTTAAGTCTTCATACACAGCTAATGAGCCAACTTAAGTGTGTTTAAATTATTAGGCAATTAGGGACGGGAAATGTAGAAAACGCTGAACACAGGAAGACATTAGGTGTGTATACATGTACGGCTAACTCATACAATGTGGAGTTTTCATGTGCGATTCAGGAGAAAATCAGAAAGCTTTTTTTTGAGTGTTTTCAATACTAAATGTATCATTAGTGATTATACACTTATGAAAAATGGCAAAGTTGAAAATGATGTTTGTTCTGCTCAAAATCGACCGAAGCCTCAGTCATGTTAATGAACCTCTTTATTAATGTAGAGCTAATGAATAAAAATAAACTGGTGGGTGCTCTCTGTGAGGGGTTTGGTAATTTGTGGGGCAAAAGTTTAGGAAAACCATTAGTGGGTAATACTTTAGGAAGAATACTGCTATTTGTCAATGAAGTTTGGAGCCACAGAGAATTATTGTTGCCATGTTTTAAAACTTGTTATAGATACTGTTGTGTATAGCTGCTGTCCCAAACGTAACTTATTATGTGTAATTAGTAATATTAGATATGAGGTTCTGTATTAGAAACCAGTTTGAGAGTTACCTAATTTGAGTTGGTCTTTATAGAGACCTAAACTGTTTACTTTTATATAAATAAATAAATAATCACACAAAAGTGTGACATTTTGAAATAAGCAAATATCTTTTTAGCCCGGCTAGTGTGGGAAGGTAAGTCGGTCGTTCATTCACCACTTTGCTCCAGACTAAAATATCTCAACAACTATTAGATATACTGGTGTGAAAATTTGTACAGATATTCATTGTCCCTTTAGGATGAATCCTAATGACTTTGACTCAGCTGCTAATTAACAAATACTAGCATGTTAACATGCTAAACAAAGATGAGAATATAGTAAACATGATACTTAACAGCCGCATTACAATGTGAGCATAATAGCATGCTAACATTAGCATTCAGCACAAAAGTACAGCCTCACAAAGACGCTAGCTAGATAACAAAGTTTATTTCAGGTCATTTGTACGACATGTTCCATGTTTTTAAAGTCTGTTTTTATTTCACAACTTTATAATATCACTGTTTTGAAACAGACAGGGCAGAGCCAGTTATGTGATTGGTTGTCCACTCGTTTTGTTTTAAAGGAGAATTCCGGCCAATTTTTACGTTAATCTCGATCGCTATAGCTACGCGAGTACTTTCTATAGAAAAACCCCCGACCCGAATCAGTGCAGGCAACACGGAGTAGCTGCAGCTACGTACTACAAGCGCCCCCTGAGCTAAAACGGCAGTTGTCGGGGCAAGTTTTAGAGTGCCTTTGTGCCTCTTAACCAGTGTTGGGAACGTTACTTTAAAAAATAGTTACTAGTAGTTATAGTTATAGTTACTCACTACTTGTTCCAAAAAGTAACTGAGTTAGTAACTGAATTACTCTATAATAAAAGTAACTCGTTATCAGGGAAAGTAACTATTTACGTTACTGTTTAAAAAAAAAAAGTTGCTATATGTCAAAGAATTTGGATTTCTTTTAGCAGTTTTTTTGTTAGTGAGGCAGAAAGATCTAGCTTTTGCTGCTTGGAGGACTTTGCTCCGAGTCCTTCTTTGCTAGTGGATGGCGAGCTATCATCTGTGGTGGAGGTATCAGTGTTTTTGGCCACTAGCTTTGTAGATGCGTGTGTCGTTGTGAGATGCTTCATTAAATTAGATTTGCATACCACGGATATCGAGAAAGTCTTCGCTCCTGGACATAATGTACACATTACATGCACATTCTTGCCTTTGACCACAATGAATTTGAAGTAGTGCTTATATCTCCATCTTGAAAATGCCAACTTTTCATCAGATTGACTCGCCATCTCTGCTGCTTCATCGAATCTCTGTTTAGCTGTCGTGTGTGTGTGTGCATGTGTGTAAAAACACTGGCTCTGATTGGCTACCATGAAACATGACTCTGCCTTAGCCAATAATAATCGCTTACCTCGTTATTAACCCACCTCCTCACTAGCTGTGAGCCAGGGGTGCGTTCGGATTACACAGTTTATTCAATCAATGCATAGTAACGCACCACATTTAACGTCCAGTAACGTTAACGGCGTTGTAACAACGGGAAAAGTAATTAGTTAGATAACCCCGTTACTGAAAAAATAACGTTGTTACCTAACGCCGTTCTTTTAAACGGCGTTATTCCAAACACTGCTCTTAACAGACACAAAGATTTGTAGCTCATCCATTTTGTGTGTGATCGATCTGGTGTTGGTGAGTAGGAGGCTTGTCAGTGTCGATCTGTGTGGTAGCTAGTTCCCTTAGCCAGGCAAGCAGCCTTTGTCCCCCGAGCGCCCGGTGATGTCTGAGTTGAAAACACATCTTGTTGACACGTAAGGGCCCTGTTCATGTGGCACAGACATTAATTGCATTTTGTGTCTGTTAAGAGGCACAAAGGCACTCTAAAACTTGCCCCGACAACTGCCGCTTTAGCTCAGGGGACGCTTGTAGTACGTAGCTGGAGCTACTCCGTGTTGCCTGCACTGATTCGGGTCGGGGTTTTTTCTATCGAAAGTACTCGCGTAGCTATAGCGATCAAGATTAATGGCTGGAATTCTCCTTTAACCAAGGCTGCTTTTATTTTACCTGTTTATCAAGACAAACAAAGCAGAGGCAGTTATGTGATTGGCTCTTTCTTATATTTCTATAAGTGGACAACCAATCACATACTGCAACTGGCTCTGCCCCGTTTGTCTTGATGGACAGGTGGGGAAAAAAACTGACTTAATTAAACAGAAATAATCTGCAACAAACTGCTGCTGTCCTACTTATTTAATTAAATATTAAACACTTTTGGTTTCTACTCACAGCCTTCATTTGCTTTAAAGATTCAAGCTTTTCTCCAACACACCTGGAATGAAAGCTTATGAAACCTTAACATTTTGCAATAAAATTCTTCCGCTTAGTTCAGCCTGTAACGTGAGACATTTTCCACGAAGTACTTCATTAAGCTGATTTACTTCAAAGAAACAGAAACAAAACATTTGACGTGCGAGCTGACAGAGGACCGCTGGGTGGCACTTCATCAGCTTGCTGTGTCTCAATAATTCACCACAGTCACAGTTGGCATATGAAAAAGAAACTATGTAACGCTCTGGGAGGAAAAACCTGATCTGTCTCCTAACAAGGGGGAAGTGTGAATATAACAAAGCCTTCCCATCTGACACCAAACCCAACAAACAGCCATCTGTCATCATTATAAGTGGCGCCTGATGTGCTGCACTTAGGAGACACCTTTAATCTTTCATGCTCCACTGTCAATTAAGCTGGGCCAATTATCTTCTGAATTATTGAGTCAAATTTAGAAAATCAATCACTTATTCATAACCGCACCAATAGCTGTGTTTCAAAGTCAAAGGTGGCTCTGATGAAGAAGCTGCAGAGTACCATCCAAAGTGTCTTCACTGTGTTACTAATTCATATATTTTGATGAGCTAATCTTGTCTTCATGTCAGCTCACTGCCAAAGTCTTCCCCCTTCAGCGAGGCCAGCTCTTTGGTTATTCATATTCCTGGACTGAGACAATAGGAACCTCTTCAAACAACCCTAACAGATAATCCTCTCGCCGTGAAAGTCACCTGTCTCAGGTGTATCGAGGGAAAATGTCAGCTGAAACAGTATCACCGTGATGGACCCTGCGGAAAATATTGTCTTCCTTTTTATTCATTTGACAGGACGTTACACCACTTACAGGCTTTCTGACAGGTCCAGGAGTTATATTTTCCACCATTATGTTCAGGGGTGTGGAAATTAAATCATGCAACAGGGGATTTGATGACATGTAATATTTATTTTTAACAGGAGTCATTAATATCTTTGGTATCCTGTGACTAATCCCAAAAGGCACAAAGAAGCGGGGTGGAGGGAAGTTGTAGGAGGTTTCCGTATCCATCTCATCGTCTGCCCTCCTTTACAAAAACAAATTCACAAGAGAGCCATCTGAACGGAGTTTATTCCCACTGGGAGGAATGTGAAAGAAATCCAGTAGAACAAGTTCACTGTGGTCTGCAACAAAAATTTCATTTTCATAGGTTTAGAAATGTAAAAACTCTTCAGAGCTTTTGTTTGCTCTGTCAGATGAGCACTGATTTACCGTCACTTTAAACTCTGTATTGGTCATTTCCACCATGATGAGGATGTTGTTTCCCAGTGTGTCAAACTCAAGGCCCGCGGGCCAAATCCGGCCCACATATCAATTTAGGTTCACAATACATTTTGGCCCACCTATTTTTTTGTCGCTTTTACCGATGCTTTTGGCGCTTTTTTTTTTTTTTTTGCTTTTTCCTATAATTGTTTAAGTCCTTTCTTTCTGATTATACATGTCTAGTTCATGACTTGATTCTTATTTTCCAGTCTGGCCCTTAGTGAAATTGAGTTTGACACCCCTGATGTAAGACATCTCTACTGCAACCTCTACTACTGCTCCTTGACATATAACACTAAGTGAAAGTGATAAAAACAATTTTAATCTATACAACTTGTTTCATAATTGTAAAAAACATAAAATCCAAAGCAAAATTTAGAAAACAGCAAGACAATAATCACTGAAGAGGCGTCAAAAACAATAAATAGTCATTCATGACATCACAGCTGACCAGTAAAATTAGTCTCAGGAAGTAAAAGATAAAGCAGCAAAATGAAAAAAAGGAGATGAAAAAAACAACTGGAACAAAAGTGCACCATATATTGGCTTCTTGTGAAAGGAAAATGTAGAGCATGAACAAATAATGGTACAAATGAATATCAACCAGCAATGTTGGGTGTGCAGCAAGGACGGAACTAACACACAAAATATGAAAAATATGAGCGCAATGGTGGAAAGTAAAATATCAAAATAGTGGGAGCTAAAACATACACATATATAGTGCAAATATTGTACTTTTTATGTTATTTTTGAGCATTTAATGCTTCTATTAGAGATCAGAAATGAATGAATGACATATTGTATTACTTATATATATTCATGTGTTTCAGTGATTTAAAGTAATCAGCAAAGTGCACTAATTGTTTTAAGTGACAGTCCTCAAAGAAAAAAGAAAAAAAGGAAGTACATGAGCAATGAACTCACAGAACTAAAGTTCTACATCTATACTTAAAACTCTAAATAGTTATTTATTTCCTGTTACATTTATACTAGTCTCGCTTTGTCAGACCTTCCTCTTCAGCGTTGTGGAGGAGAGTCTGGCTAGTCCACACAGCAGTCTGGGACGGGAGAAAAACGAGCTCTGGTTTATTGGCATTTCTTTAAACCAATCACAATACACTAAGTGCCCGACAGAGCCGCGGTGCCGCTGCAAAATAGCCTCGAGAAGGAACTTGCTTTGGTGGAACATGTGTACGTTCAAAAGTTGTTTTAGTCGTGCAACAGAAAACTCAGATTGGACAGATAGTCTAGCTAGCTGTCTGGATTTACCCTGCAGAGATCTGAGGAGCAGTTACCATAGTCCTCATAAATCCTCCAGAGTTTAAAATTCCAACACAAAGAAAGTGGAAGGTAACGGACATCCGGATAAAAAGAGCATGATCCGGCGGAATTTCTGTCAGCACCGGAGCATTCCCGGAAATGGAATGTTGTGGATATAGATTACATTTATACAACTACAAAAGTAGACTGGATATTTTTCAGTGGGATATATTGCTAATAGTTTTGCTGACATGAAATCTTAACCTGAAACCTTTTTCTTCTTCTGGGTAGCACAATATCTGGAAAACATTATGCTTTGTTAAACAAAACCTCTTTTCACATGGTGTATTTACAGTTCTACATCTTGTGACACCACCAAACACCAGAGAATTTACGGCCGATCCAACAACAGCAACCCCACAGGCTGTAAAAAGTGTTACCCATCCAGGTCTGGCTGTGCTGCTGCTGCTGATGGCTGACAACAGGTTTAATATTTGATGAGCGACTCACGATGAACCAAAGGTTGGTCTCTCAGAGTGTGCGATGCTGGGAACACCCAAACCTCTGCTATTGTTCCCTCCCCCTCCGTCCTGCCCTGCTATTCATAGAGCGGAGGATAGGGTTCTGCACTTCCACTCTGAGAGTTTCACCGAAGAGAGAAACACAATGAAGTCAGAGTAACAAAGGTCGCTGTGCCCTTCTCATCACTATCATGTGAGCTCCTCCATAACGAGATTGCAGAGTGATGGACAGTTTAAATGCAGGAGAGGGCTCGGCTTTCTGCAGATATTACACTCCATATGAAGCTGCAATTTACATGAATGCACACACACCTTACTTTTAAAGGGTCTTTAAAAGCAATCTTAAAAGAGATCTGTACTGTACAGGTACTATACTTAAGTACAATTTCGACATACTTGTACTTTACTTAATTATATTAATTTTATACTACCTTATACTTCTACTTCACTTCATTTTAGAGGGAAATATATTTTTTCTTTTTACAGCACTACATTTATTTGACACGTATAGTTACTAGTTAATGTCTACATAAAACCACAGGATATGATGCAGTACTATAGTACTAATCTATCCAGTAATATACAAAGTATCTGAAATTGGCTCCACATTAGCAACAATAAAATGTTCTTACATACATAAAAACAGAATAGTATAATATTCTACATTATATAACACTTTCAAAAAACAATGCGTAATGAGTACTCTTACTTTTGAAACCTTAAGTACATTTTAGCTGATAATACTTTTAAAGCTTTAGTGCGTAACTTTTTTATATTAATGAAGATCCGTTAAATTCAAGCCATTGCCAAATGAGTTGCTACATCCATCTTCATCCGCTTATCCGGTATCTGGTCGCGGGGGTAGCAGCTCCAGCAGGGGACCCCAAACTTCCCTCTCCCGAGCCACATTAACCAGCTCCGACTGGGGGATCCCGAGGCGTTCCCAGGCCAGGTTGGAGATATAATCCCTCCACCTTGTCCTGGGTCTTCCCCTGGAACACCTCCCTAGGGAGGCGCCCAGGGGGCATCCTTACCAGATGCCTCGAACCACCTCATCTGGCTCCTTTCGACGCGAAGGAGCAGCGGCTCTACTCCGAGCTCCTCACGGATGACTAAGCTTCTCACCCTATCTCTAAGGGAGACGCCAGCCACCCTCCTGAGGAAACCCATTTCGGCCGCTTGTACCCTGGATCTTGTTCTTTCGGTCATGACCCAGCCTTCGTGACCATAGGTGAGGGTAGGAACGAAAACTGACCGGTAGATTGAGAGCTTTGCCTTCTGGCTCAGCTCTCTTTTCGTCACAACGGTGCGATAAATTGAATGTAATACCGCACCCGCTGCGCCGATTCTCCGACCAATCTCCCGCTCCATTGTCCCCTCACTCGCGAACAAGACCCCAAGGTACTTGAACTCCTTCACTTGGGGTAAGGACTCATTCCCTACATGGAGCAGGCACTCCATCGGTTTCCTGCTGAGAACCATGGCGATGAGTTGCTAAAAAGTTAATTAAAACAATCAGCTCCACACAACTCTTTCAGTATGGCTATGTTTAGAAACTGGTGTTGTCCGGCAACTTTTGCACGCAGTAACGCAAAATAACGCAATAAACAGTATGTTGCAACTCTGGCCACAGTTGTTTAAAGGCAATATTCTCATTTAGGATAACTGGACAAACCGTTGAAATGATATCACATCAACATAAAAAAGGGGTAAGTGATACTTATTTGTGCAAGTTTATTGATACGAAGACCACTGAAAGTTATTTACCCAAAAAGAGATTATCACACCTCCACCCCCGATTGCCTACATATAACTACTTTTCATAAGTTTTAATTGTTTCCCTGATTTTTTTTGTTTGAACAGATTATGCACTTTAAGGTGGGTGTAACTTGCTGCCTGAAATAGCAGACCTAAGCTTAATAAAACAACATTTTATTTGGTACGGCAGCTTTTCATTTGTTTGTCGTTCTGTCTTGTCTTCAATAAGAACTCAGTTAATTCCAGATTTCTTCCACCACCTTCGTGGTGTTATCTCAACACCACCCACCTTGGGGACCTCCAACACAGTGCTAACAATATCACCATCACTCTCCGACGCTGCTTGTACAACTCACAGCTCAATATAGACTTTGCGCTCTTAACTAAGCAAGTTTAGGAAATCTGTCCTGGAAGTGTTAACTGTTTCAGATGATCTGTACTTAATTGTTAAAACGATATAAAATGCAACAATGTGAATCTTTGCCTTTGCTGTGTCTGGATGATGATACGTTTAATTTTTCTAGATTTCATCCTAAATTTAATTGTAAATACAGGACTTGTTTAGAGACCTCACAGCCTACTACAGTAGATTCATAATTCAATATGGCAAAAGAACAGCAAGATGTCACAGCACAGAACAAATGTCGGCTGAAACATTTCTAAAAATCTAAATCTAAAAATGATTAAACTTTTTTTCTATTATTGTATTATATAAATGTCGACAAACATGAAAAGTTGTATATAGTTTTTTTTGTTGTTATGTTTTGATGGTTTATTTTACAAAGACAATTTATGAAGGAGTAACATTACAGAAGAGAGTGATGATAAAGTCTTCCTCGGAGTTAAAGCTGTGCTAATACGTAGTGATGGTGATGTACCAGAGCTCAAAGACTGAGATGAAATATACAGTATCATATATCCTGCAGGTGTCTGTCTGCGGCTCAGCGTGAATGCGTGGGATTTACTGCCGGACTTAGAGGTGCACTCTCTTCATACCACCTCTGGCAGCGTGCCTGAAGGAATCAACCGTTCCAGCTTTTTTTTAATGACTGTCAGGACATCCATGAGGGAAGTTTGGCAGGTCGGAAAGAAACATTGAAACTGATCCTCTTCTTTTTGCCTTTTTCTGCTCAGCTCTTAATCCATAAACCATCCCTGAACAGGCCCATCTGGCATCTGGTGGCCTCCTCATAAACTCACAGGACGGGCTGCGAACAGACTCCTATTCCTCTCTGTGTCTGTGATTTCACTATACCCGTCCATATTTAGTTTATTTTTTTCTTTTTTTTTTCTTCTTCTTCTTTCTCTTCATTTTGTCATCTCTATTCATTGACATTTAGTTAGATATGTATTTAATTTAGAGTAAACAATTAACCTAACCTGCATGCCTGTGGACTGTGGGAAGGACTCCGAGAACACAGGGAGAACATTCTTGCCAACGGGATCGAACACAGAACCATCCTGTGAGGCGACAGTGCTAGATACTCTACCACTGTGCCACCCTCTACGAACAATAAAATGAACAACAAACTGAACAGTATGAACTAGGTGAGTTTCTGAGAACTGCAAATGTTACTTGTCATCCCATGATGCCACTGACATACCATCATATAAACTTTACCTGAGAAAAGGTCTGAGGCCAAAGGGAAGTTTTTCTGCTCTTACGCACCTTTCAATAAGGCCACTGTCATAATAGCTTTTTTCAACAATCAAAAAGGAAAACAATTACAGCCCACACATTGAGTTTATGACAGTTGCATACATAGAAACCATTAGTATTCATGAGCTCCCCACATATGCAGCAGCTCACAGCACGTCTTCAGGTGCCACTTATTTTCCTCATGAGGTTTTCTTTTCCCCTCTTCTTCTCCCAGGAAACATGTTACAGTCCCACTGCTTTCTCCTCAGCGCCCTCGCAAAGCCACAACACAAACAGCGGCGGCCATATCTGGCCCCAGCTGCCGACACGTCTGCTCAGCAGCATATTTATTTAAACCTGCCGCTGGCCCTGGAGGTCCTGCTTGTTTGAGAATCCATTCACACCTGCGCATTAAATTACTGACACTAATGTTACTAGTAATGCTTGGACCGGCTCCCAATTTTGAACCCATAAACCTGCAGGAGACGGGAAATATTGGACATGTTGGTGAGAAGAAAAAGGTGACAGATTCAGACATGATACAGAGGGTGTTTTGTTAGATAAGCACCAGCCCGTCTGTCCAATGTTTTTATTTTCTAGCTTCACGAATGTTTGTGTCTGGCAGTTTTTGTCACTTTGGTGTGACTGAATAATATCAGATGATGTCAGACATGCATGGGTGTTGGCAGTTGGGCTAATATGTATATTTTCATTGTCAGTGGGTGAGTATGACGTTAATATGAGGCGGTCGGATTAGTGCTCTTTTAAGCCCAGCGCTCTGACAGTAAAACAGAAGACACTGTCGCCTCAGGGTGGGGGTGGGTGACACATTGTTTGACTGTTACCTGGTTGCTAAGGACTCAATGGCTTTTGAACTTGAGAGGTGTGGAGGCATGAACACCTGTGTGGCCCCCCCTCTCATGAAAACGCCTGGATACCTTTCACCTTGTCTCACTCTGCGGCACTCAGCGAGGGGCCGAGAAGAAAAGAGCTAAGCAGCGGAGAAAGGAAAGTATCCGAGAGACGTCTCCCGGGTTGTCAGTCTGGGGTCAGGGGTCAAAGGTCGGCATGGAGGGGGCATGTCAGGTGTTAAGTGGACCAGACAAGCAAATGGGGGGCATCTTAAATGCTTACCTGGGGACCTGCTAACCTGCGGCCAGGTGGGAACACAAAGCACTGGGCTTTAGTACAAGATTACCCAACAGGATGGAGATCAGAGGAGACATGATTGATATGGTGAAAGATGTTATTAAGAAGTAACAATCTTCAACTAGAGCTGAGACGATCACTTTAGTGATCAAAAAGAAATCAACTCAAGACAAATTGTGCATAACTTTTCTTAAGATACCATTAGAACCGTTAAATGAGGATACGTTGATTAATTCTTTTGGATTATTCTAACAGAAAACAATCTTTTGTGGTTAAACGCTGTTTGTAAAGTAGTTTTCAAGTTTGTACAAATTGTAAGAAATGTAAACTGGGTGTCCTGGTGGCCTAGAGGTTGAGAACACTAACCTTGTAATTGCAACATTTGTGTTTTAAGTCCAGGTCTGGGCCTTTGTTGCAAAATAAATCCAGCTCTCTCTCTCTTTCTTCCTTATTTTCTGTCTCAAAACTGAAAAAGGCACCCTAAAATACTTAAAAACTAAATTTAATAAAACATCTGCAAAATGTACACAGCAATCGTGTAGAGGAGAGATCACTCATGTTTCCTTGTACACGATGTACTCTGAGCAGCGTGAGTTTAAATCACAAAGGAATTACATTTAAAGGTTAAACGTGGCATCGCTGCACTAATCCGCAGTGTCGGTGACATGAGATCATGTGAGCAAACAGCCTGGGTCCAATTTAATCACAATGCAGATTATGACAGCGTGATACTGGTCCTACATTCGTCCTGTACTGGGATGTTGACAACCGAGAATCTGGCTGATGAAAAGGCTTATTTGCTTTAGTGCTGCGTGTGTCTTTGTAAGCCGAGGGACAAGGCGAGACAACGTTAATGATGATCTGTGCCAAACGGCTGAGGGGTGAGGGTCCTCTTCAGTAAGGTGAGCATTATCTGGAGTTGGCATTCAGCTGTCTATTATTTATTGATGCCTATTCATGATGTCTATTGTACTGTGGGCACAGCATGGAAAACACACACACACACACACACACACACACACACACACACACACAAAGTGAGAAGGTAACACTTGAGTCAAACTCTGGAGGTACGAGGCTGCGTGAGTGTGAAACACCGAGTGTGTGTACATCAACAAGGAGATTAACTACAAAGAAAAATGTCAACTTGGCTCAAAACTATATACTATAAAATATCGATAAATTACTGTTATCCACAGACAGATCTATAAATTCACTTTGATTACACATGCAATGAATCAACTCAGCAAACTAGTTGGTTAAGTCTCTTATTAAAAACACTTCTGACAGCTACACCCGGGTACAATAATATGTGCAAACACTTTAATGTGCTTAATTATTTCATATATATATATATATATATATATATATATATATATATATATATATATATATATATATATATATATATATATATATATATATATAGTCTTTAGGTACCAGTGAATTGAAATCAGACGTAGATCCAATTATGTTACGTAAACAGACATTTTAATATGGTTTGTTTTTCGGGACATAGTGACACAGTGATAAATGTAGCTGGTTGCATTTTTGTCATTACATCTGTGTTTGTTTGGTGCACTATTTGCCTCCATTTTATTCATATTAAAGGCTGTAATTGAACCAGTTATTAATATTATTGATGATGTTACGTTGATTTGGTTGTGTTTTATTTAGGATCAGCTGCTTTGTTTTCATCTATTTTAAATGTATTTATTTGGTTTGGTTTAGAACTTTAGAGCTTTCATTATTGTATTATTGTTTATTTGAACATTGTTTTAATGTGGGGAGCCCAGGAGATTAGGTACAGCAGAAGCTATGTGGGGACCCAATACATTAAATAAACAAATGATGATTTCATCTCTATAGTGATTTTTGTAATTTCTATAGTCTGTGAGGGTTTTTGATTTCATCACATTGTACACTGTATGTGTTTTTCTCCCACTGTATTTCTGTAGAGGCAAAGTAAAGCTTCACGTTAGAAAATAATTAAGTTAAACTGCACCACAAAACATCTGCTGAAATGATGATAGAGTGGAAATAAGTGATGTCAAGTCAAGTTTACTGTTTTTGTCATTTGCATTAGAAGCAGACAGAAAGTATTGGACAAAATATAAAGAATTAATAAATAAAATGCAGCTTGATTAATCAAAGTAATCAATGAAAGTACCGTACACACCAGAAAGTGCCTCTCCAAATCTCTAAATGAAGTAGTGCAAGTCTTACTACTGCAATAATATTGTATTTACCATGGAGCCTAAGTGATTAGACTATTATTCTAAATAGTCAATCGATATAAACTATTTTGCAACTATTGCAAGTCATTTCAAGCAAAAATGCAAAACATTCTGTAGATCCAGCCTCTCAATTATAAAGATTTGCTTTCTTTCCTGTCTGTCATGTGATCGTAAACTGAACATTTTTACATTTCCAAGTGATGATCTGATAAAATAAGCAATATGTTGACACCACCTGGGGCTTTGGGAAGCTGTGATGGACATTTTTAAACTATTTGTCAGACATTTTAAAGACTTTAATGACTCATTGAGAAAATAATCGGCACATGAATCAATATTTTGAATCCATAATTTACTTTATTGCAGAGTTTCTTGGGTTGCTGAATACTGTACAGGTGTTTATCATCATGCCTCCACACATCACATATTTCTAACATTATCCACACAAAAGATAAAAGAAGCAGTATGCAAACACTAAGCTGTTATTTTCTCATTCAGCTGATTAGAAATATCTTCACTTGTGGCAGGCCACAGGTGATCTGCAGGTCATCTGGTTCAGTTTTGATCCACTGCTCCGTCCTGTTTCTCTAAATGTTACCAACCTTCTGATCCATACTTTTTTTTTTTTTACTAAGTGAGCGGCTATTGTTAGTGTGATTGTGGCCTCCGCTCTTTAAGTTCTTCAAACCAGGAAATGTCTAAACGGGGCTAATTAGCCGTTATTCCCTGCAGTGCGTGGCTCTGGCAGTTCTTGTCTGCGGCTGATCTGACAGGAGTCATGCCCTCTGGGGTCCTGCGTATCAATTATGGGGCCTTTCACGGTTTGCTGTTTTGGAAACATTAGACAAGCTCAATCCCAGGTTTGCCCTTCGATACTTTGTGTGCGTGACTTTGGCTTTGAAATCAGGTTGTGCCGTCTTTAAGAATATTAGATTTAAAGGTGATTTCTTTTTTTCTCCTGGTCAGTGCAGACAACAGCAGAAATTATGTTTCACGAGAACGCAAAGGATGATGGGAAAATAACACACTGAGTCAGAGATGGTGCCATCTACCAAGGCTGTTCAATGCCAACACACACACACACACACACACACACACACACACACACACACACACACACACACACACACACACACACACACACACACACACACACAATTCCCTACAGACAGCACTATACTCCCTCTGCTGCCTCTCCTCTGTAAAAACAGCTCTGCCAGCCTGTTATTTCACCTCATTGTACAAACAAAAGTCTGTATCAGACTGTAAAATCAATCAATGCAATAATTAATGTAACACTAATTTAATTCAGGCATACTCACATGCTCTTTTGAATAAATCTACCTGATCAGGTTTACCTAGGAGTGGACATTTAGCGTGGAGATTTATATTTTATCATTTATATATTTTCTTTCTTTTTTTTAATTACCCTGCTGGGTTAAGGGTTTTATGCATGTGGCTTTTAGCTATGTTTAAGTATTAAACTGATTGCTGATTTATTTCTTTGATGTTTACAGTGATTGTATAGGGACAAGTATATAGCATACTGCACAGGATTTATAGCCTGAACTAGGTTTCAAGGTGTTTCAAATACACAAAACTTGACAATATTCATACAGAACATGAACAATCATTAACTAAATTAAACTCAAACCTGGTGTGAACGCAAGAAAGCACCAGTTATTTTTTTTTGCATGAAAAAAGACATTGTGCTGGGAGTTTTTCCAATTTTAATTTGTCCTTGTGAAAAAAAGTGTGCCTCAAATTATCTAAAATGTAAGATAAACAAGAGTCAGACATGTGTCACCCTTTTACCAATTATCATTAATAAGGGCCGCATTTTGAGGGAGAGGCTCGAACAAAAACACTCGGTGCTGCTCCTCAGTGGTGAAATTAAGTTGTCATTGGAGCGTCTGCCTAAATCCTGCACGCTTACGGGAAGAAAAAAAAGACCATTCTGAGTTCAGAGTGCCATGTAACATTCAATTACAATTTAACAGACGGGTCTCTATTAGTTGGTGTCCATTTCAGGGTTGGAGGCACGAGGTCAAGACCCGTTCCTCTGTAAGTCTCAGGCAGGTGCTTATGTTTTTATTTAAAAAAAAAAAAAAAAGTACGACCAAACAGAAAGATTAAGTCCAATACAAAACACACCTGGTGATACAATCTCCTCATCATCCTTTACTGGAGTTTGTCACACACACACACACACACACACACACACACACACACACACACACACACACACACACACACACACACACACACACACACACACACACACACACACACACACACACACACACACACACGCAGAGGAGTAGAAATTCAAGCTGACCGTCAACATCTCAAATAAATATATTTCGCCGTCTTTTTGTTTTAAGATATTAAAGTAATTTCTATAATTGTTTGAAACAAGTCCACTTTTCCTAATTCCCATCTGTGTCCTTGACAACGGGGTCACAGCCGAGTCCTCTCCTGGCAGCTGCGCCAGATGGCGAAGAGAGAAAAGAGGCCAAAAGAAAAAAGAAAGAAAAAAAAGAATAGAGAGAGGACTTCTGTCAAGTTCTTTCCCTGCCTTTTGAGTTGGCTTTACCTGTCCACTGCCCCAAAATGACAAGTCGATACCCTCAAGGCAATAAAAGTCAGCAGTGGAGGCCCGGTGAAAGGGCTGGAAAAGTCCCTACCTGTTAAAGAATTGTTTGAACTCCTAACTGTGCAGAGCCCTTGGCAAATCAGAGGGTGTTAGGGAGGAGGCCTTGTCCAAACAGAGAAGAATAAGACAACTATCTTCGCAAGAACATGAGTCAAGACAAATAACAGTTATAAAGAGATTGATGAAAGGTGGACAGAGGGAGTTGCGTTTGTGCCTTTGGACACAGGCTGGTCTAGTTTGTCCTTCAATGATACTAAACAATATGAGATTTAGGTTTGACTAGAATATGTGCCACTCACACACAGAAAAAACAAGTCTTGGTGTGAACAGCTGCATTTACAAAGTGCATTGTCTCTTTTAAGATTTGTATCATTTTAGGGAAAAAAACTACTAAATCAGACACTGGTACTAACTGTTTGCTGAACGCAGTATAGAAAATAATTGGATAATCCTGGTTAAATAAAGTTAAATGAATTGAAGCAACATAAATCTTGTACAGCAACTTTAACTATATACTGTCTATTTCTGTAAATTGTGTGTAATAAGCAGTGCAAAGAAACTGTACTTTTGTGATACTCGTTCTTTAGTAAAGTATACAGTACTAGAGTATTGTATGTTTATGGAGATTACTTGTACCATATGGAAATGCATAATTTAAAAAATTATTTATTTCAATCCTGTACCTTAATCATACACTACTTAATGACAACTGTAGTAACTTGTAAGTTTGCACATGGAGTTTTTACATGCAAATCACCCAAAACTGCCTCCTTCAAAATGAAATAATTTACTGTTGAATCAACTGTATATGCAAAAAAGTTTCAACAAAAACTGAACCGTATAACCTTCATGAAGGTACAATTTATTGCAGGATTATACTGAATTACTTTCAGCTAGATGTAAACTGGCAAATATTTGTGACACTTTGGTATTGCTAGTTTTTATCCATAAGTAGAGAATCTTAATATTTCTTCCACCATGAGAAACAAGTGTACTTTGAGTATCGTCATGCCACATTCATTTAGCAAACCTTTACTGGACACGTTTAGGAAAAGCAACTGAAGTTTTATGGACGATTTCAAATGTATGCGTACAGTATTAAAAACATAATTTATGCAATTGTCCAACTGTTTGCAGCCTGAAAAAAAACGCTGCTTTATATTAAAACAACATTACTGGCTTAAAATTACCACTGAAGATTTTGAGTTAGAGAAAATGATTACGAGAAAAATCAGTTCCATATTGAGAGCCTGAAATATATTGCGGACTGAGATTCGTGCTGACCGACTAACTGAAAGTCTCACTTTTTCACACATATACATCAGAGCCAGAAAATATAGTCCAGTACATTTTTATAAAGTGGGATTCATTCACACTATTGTAGACAAGACAATAGTCAGGACATAAAATGCTTTGATCTTCGATGGAGTTTAATCTGTATGTGTGTGTAAACAAATGTAGTACCTGTGCTAAATATGTATATTAGACCATCTAGCATTCCGCTAGAGCTGCATCTTTACCATCATACTAAAAATGAAAAGTATTACTCAGAACAGAGCAAATGAACAAATGCACAAAGGATGTAACTGCTCAACCCGAGAGTTAATAGCTAAATACTGTTTTCATTAGTTGTTTTTTTTATCAACTATTTAATTTGAAGAAATGTGATGTGAAACAAGACAAGAGCCAAACCTCGATGTCCTGTGTGACCCAACAGACATTACTACTGCAGACACAATGGTGGAAATATTCTCAGTACTTATCCTCCTCCGTAATGTATTCAAGGTGCTCAATGTTGAAATAATCAATTATATTTGGAATACATTCTGCTAAATGTATTGTCATGACAGGCTGTATGCAATTTTGAATAATTAGCTGTAGATTATTTTGGTTGTGAAAAAATGTCGGGCTGTCGGGACAAAACTAAATGTAAATAATTTAGCAACATCCTTTTGTTTGTGGTGAATTTATATAAAATGTAGCATGATAAGACAATGCAGGGCAGGATAAAGTAGCCATCTAATAGTGGTAGACATTACTTTATGACTTAAATTATATTGTGGAATATCCTTTGTTTTAGGAGGCTAATTCTCTATGTTGTTATAGGGCTTGTTGGTCCAGACTGCACTGGATAAACAAGGTATGGTCTTTGTGATGCAGGCACCTTCAGAGGCAGCACTTGGGGACTTTACAAGAAAGGGGATGCTAATGGTGTAAGTAGGTGTCAAAAAATATTCCATAAATAAACAGTGTGTGGCTAACTGGAAACATTCTCCACACACACACTCATTAAAATAAGGCTCTTAAAAAAACACAGGCTGTTTGAGTCGGCCCACAGAAGAAGCAAACCAGAATAGCTCGGCCTCTCTACTGTGACAAAGCACTTGAAAGGTAACATGATAGGGGCGAGCTAGCGGAGATAGAGCAGACTACATTGTAAGATGTTTTTCAGCCACTCTCCGTCAGCGTCCTCTCACCCAGTCGCTGCTTGGCGCTACAGGAGTTAAATCTGGTTCTTATCTCGCAGAAAGTCAAATGTAACCAAACAAGTGCAAGGAAAAAAAATAGGCACCGGTCTGCACGTGTTCAGTCCCAATAGAAGCATGAAAAATAAGCAAGAGGCGGTCTGACGACATCCTGAAGTCCACTGGGGACTCCTGAAAAGGTCTAACCACTCCTGCTGGACGTCAAACTGAGGAAGACGCGTTTGGAGAAATCATTTTGCTTTCTTTTACTTTGTCTGAATTCAACCAGGTCAAATTCTATGAAAAGAAACTAACAAAGTTATTTCCCTTTATGGGAGTGCATTGGAGAGGATGAATTGAATTGGGCATTTTTAACTAAGAGCTCAAAGTAATGTCTTGTTTTGTCTGACTGACACTGCATCTATTTCATATCACAAAGGATAAGAGAATGCAACAGAAGTTTCAGCTCTACAATGAAGTTTGTAAAATGATGTTATCTTCTTATGGGGACTTTCTTCATCTACTGTACTTTAGAAAACCTTAAAGGGGCTGTAATCAAAATACTGGAAAAACCGGCGGGCTAGGATTGCCTCCACACGGCTCTCACAGACCGATCCCCATTACGTGAAATACCTACTTTTTTCGCACGTCCAGACCGGTTATTAAAACAAAGAACAGAGAAGCTCACAGAGAGAGTGTGACTTCATTCTGCTCAGGATGCTTAGCAAATAGTTGTTTGCTGATATATTACTGTATTTTACTAATTGTCAACAAATCCCATAAAAAGACCAAAAACAACAATGAATGTATCCAATGAACAAGTAAGCAATATCTTATTCCTACAGTATATCCTATATGCCTTTAAACGATTTCCAAAAAACCTTTCAAAAATGCATCATGCAACATCATGTTCCTTCATTATATGAGCAGACAGTTTATTTGTTGAGTTGATCCCACATACACATCGTCCTGCTACTGTTTATAATCACTAGGGCACCACATGTGTATTCATCCGCAGCTGAAAATAGTCCCTAACAAATGCAAAATTTACTCCTGTTTAATTGAGATTTGTTAAAAACTGCAATGCCCAGCTGTTAAATAAAATAATTTTGCCTTTTTGAAACTGTATACACTGTGAGATGTTTTTAAAGATTTACTTAGGAACAAATGAGCTCTAGGCTGAGTGACACAGACAGGATAGGGAAGTCAGAAAATATTGAGAGATGCACAAATGCACTATTGGCTTTAGGATTTTCATGGGATTTGTTGACAATAAAAAAAAAAACCTAACAAAGTAAGGCTTGTCCTTTATATATTCTGAATTGCTATGTTTCTTTGTAAAGAAAAAGAGTCCCAGGGTCACATATCACTCAAATAGCCATCAGGCTTCAAGTAATGCTGTTGTGTCTGAACTACCAGCTTATTGAACCAATCAGTGTCCTATAAAGAGCTACTGGCAGAAAGTGCCTGCCCTTTACCAAACAGTTTCCATGGTTCTGTGTAACCATCTAGCGTGCCATGTTAACAATTGAGTACCGACAAAGAAGAACAAAAACAACTGGCACAGACTTGAAAAACACACCTGTAATATACAGTATTAATTTAATTGTTTGGTCAATTAAATGTCAAAAAGTGTTTACTTCAAGACAAAGAAGATCAGCATATCCTACACGCATTTGCAAAACTGTTACTAGAAAAGTATTGGCACTAAAAACGATTAACCGATTATCAAAACAATTGCTGAAGATCGATTAATTGTTTCAGCTCTAAATATACTGTCTTACAAAAAAAGATGTCAAAATAAAATCTGCTGGACTTCAATTTTTCTCACACACACACACACACACACACACTGCGACTTGTCATACTTCATTACAGATGCAATCAGCCAACGTCTCCTCCTCAGCAGCTGGCAAAAGTCTCCTCCATTCATCACTACATCTCTTCTACTTGTAGACCTTTCCCTATTATTAGTGTTAATACAAGGCCAGAGGACATGGAGGGAAACAGGCCTGGCAGCGCTTAAAAAACCCAAATGTCAGACTATGACATGCTGCCAGCTGCCGGTGGCTTTGATATGCCGGGGCTAGATGATGCTTATTTGATCGTTTCATTAGAAAATTTGGTCTAGGTGTCAAAGAGGTTCCCTATGTCTGTGCTGCAGCTATTAGGCTCAATTATAGCTGCCAGAAAGAGGGAGAACTGAGCTGGCTCTGTGCACTGCATTCAGAGTGGCCTTAAAGAGCCACTGAGAGCGCCACAGAAATTGCTATTCATAACACTTAATGGCTTATAAATTAAGTTTTCCCTCTAATTATTCATAATCACACATGCAAACAAAAAAAAAAAGTAATCATATATTTGGCTTTTGGGCCATTCAGACATTAACGTGCATGACTTATCAGGATTAATTTAAACCTTGATAGCATATACTAATAATAATAATAATCACAGATATGGCTTAAAACATATGATTGGAGCTGAAACTATTAGTTGATTAATCGATTAGCTCAGTGGTTCCTATATATGGTATGGGACCCCACAAAAGGGTCACAAGATAAATTGAAAGAGTCACGAGATGACAAACAGGTAGGGCTGACAGCTAGGGCAATACATTGAATTCATATTTTTTATGATGTGTAAAATGTGTCTACATTGTTAAAATCAAGCTATTACAAGTCAAAAAGCAATGTAGATGATAGCTGGCTAGCCGGCTAGCCGGCTTCATTAGCCGTCCTGTAAACTGTAACATGAATAGTTACACTTTACGTTTTGTTTACGTTACCACTGTGACTTCATTTGGCGAGCTGGCTCTGGCTACCACGTAATGAATTTTTTTATCTTTGCTTATTACTTATGATTTACACCTCCAATCTTCCCTTTAATATGTTGATATATTGCATCTAGTACAAAGAATTGTCGGATAATTTCTCTGCTGAGTATACACTATTTATAATCTGTGCACCTCGAAGAATAAAAACAGTCAAGACCATATTACCATTTCAAATGTGGATTTTCAAATTGCCTGTATGACGTATGCGCACATACATGCAGCTCGATTTTTTTTATTTTTTTGGAACCACTTACAGATTAGATGTAATAGACGTGCCGGGAAATGTGCTGCTGAAGGAATGTCAACCACATGTTCAAAAATAAATAGACCTGTGAGAATTGAAACAAGCACTCATAAGGTTAATCAAACCTAATTTCTTCATGGTTTCTCTGCTTTGGTTCTGCCAGCAGTTTCCCTGTCATTTTATTATTATAAATTTCTTGCTGGGCAACAATAATCCAGGCATAACTAGGCCCTGCCACACTAAATTAGCTGCAAACAGATGTAGAACAGAGTAAGAGTGTGCATTTCTCACCTTTTGCATAACACTTCTGCATAACACTTCTGCATAATGCTTCTGCATACCAGCAACGCGTGGGGAAATTAACTAATTAGAAAATGGAGGGGCGGCAGATTTGGACTGGCCTCGAATTACACAAAATACTTTTCTCCTTATACTGCGTTTTCTGTGGTTGGTGCGGTGGCGGAGAAACCTCTTTTCATCTGGAGCAACTCTAGCCTCTGATGTGATTAACTGACTGGTCAGAACAAAAGAAATGAAAGGTTAAGAGAGGAAGAAGCAGTGAGGTCTGAGCCTTTTTCTCTCAGTTTTATCTTCTCACTCGGGGTGGCGTCTCTGGCATGGCACAGAGCCAGGCTGAAGGAGTGTTAAACCTCTCAGGCTGCGGAGAGAAGAAATGACAGGACTCCCTCAAGCTCCCCTCTGTTCTTCTAATGGACTCCTCCGTCGACATGGTGGGGTTAGAAACATCATAAGTTCATATTCCCCACATGATTTTTTTTTTTTTTTTTTTTCCATCTCTTTTACCCAAAGAATCAGAGTCCTATCAGTGAAATCAAAGGCGATTACACAGCTCACTAGTCATTTCGGATCTCTGTGGCTGTGGTAAGTATGTAACGCAGGCCGCAGCCCCAAAGTCTCTGTTTATTCAGTGAAAGTGCTCTGTAATTTATTTAAAATAATCTATTTTAACAAATAAAGAGGTCATTGAGTGAGCGCATTGCTGCAGGCGCACATTTAAATACCTCTTTAAGAGTCTGACTGGCTGACAGGCTGCCGAGCTGGCTGGACCCAGAGGACGCAGAGGCTGGCCTCCTGCTCTGAACAAAGTGATTCACCAAAATCTAAAGAGCAACATTGCATGCTTAGTGAGGGAGTACTTGCCCTCTGTTGATCTCTGAGCACTGATCAGTACGGTGAAGTCTTTTTTTTTTCTTATTAGTATTTTTGGTTTGGATCCAGAAGGCTTGTTTGAAGAGGGGGTGGGCTTGGGCCCTCATGGATGTTTTTTGTGGGGGAGGACGACTGGAGTAAATATGACAGATGGGATTACAAGGAAACCCTCTCTGCGATTTCGAAGGGCTTGAAATAGAGCTGGTTTTTCCTGCATACCAGAACATCTCCCCACTTGCTCTCTGTGGTGGCTTCAGCAGCTCAGGTGCACTGTATCTACGTTATGTCTGCCTGTCTGATGGGATCTGACTGCACCACAGAGCTGGACGCATCAAAGAAAGTCAAAGAGAGGAGGCCAGTCCAACTGTAAGAGGCCCAGTTATATAAATGGAGCCAAAGTACTTTGCTTTATTTGGACTTGTTTGGGCTTATTTGTTTGTACACCACACAGCTTCATACTTGGCAAGATGCAGAGCACAGTTTTTCCTCCCACTTTAAATACCTACAGTATGCAACTTGTTGATGCTGGGTTATAAAACAACTTATTTCCATCATTAAATCTCATACATTATGGTTATTCTGTTATTTTAGCCAACAATGGTATCATCAATGACTCCATTTAACTCAAATTATGAACGTTTTTCCATGCCATATTTTGGCAAAGCTGACCTGGACTGTGAACCAACCTATGAATCACATACATTCAGTAGATGTGTGAGGTTCAAGGGCTAACAAAGTGGCTAATTTTTGAGCATATATATATATATATATATATATATATATATATATATATATATATATATATATATATATATATATATATATATATATATATATATATACACACACACACACACACACACACACACACACACACACACACACACACAGCACACTGAGAGGGGAACGAAGAAGACTGACATTTCATCAAACTTTTCTACAAAAACATCAGCGGATCATGACTGGCATCTGGTGCAATAAGTGGTTGGTGTGTAGCGAGCCTCTTCTGTTCAGGCCAAAGAAAACCCGGTTTAGTGTAACCACCATTTCCTCAAGCAGCCCGAAGAGAAGCAGGAGAAAGCGTTTGAAAGTTTTGCAAGATGTTGTCATTCCAGTATATAGCTTAATCTTTATGTACCACATGTCTTTGTCTAAGAACATATGGAGGTATGAGACTTCGGTTTTGTTGAGACTCCATTTGTTCGTCATTTTCTGCTATCTGCAGATAGCTGTTCATCCTCTCCTGATCCTGACAGATAAGGTCTGTGTTACCTTCTGAACGGTGAAAAGCTCCATCTGTATTGGCTGACATTGTGGTTTGGGTCAGTGAGACAGGGTTAGGCTGATGGATTACTTTACTAATGATTTTGGCCTGAGAGTGAGCTTGTTTTAAAAAGGCAGTCATTCGGCGAGTCAGTTTGAGTTTCACACAATGTTATGGATTGGCGGAGTTGTGTGTAGAGCTCTTCTTCAACGGCCAAAATCGACACTTGATTATTTAATGTTCTTGTTTTACAAACTGGGTTTAATCTGCAGAGCAAAGAAACAAGAAATTCAACTGGCACAGCTAATTTTAAAAACTTAGAGTAGGATGGATTTCTTTTCACAAACAAAACCTGCAGGCTGAATGGTTGGTGCTTTCACCGTAACATAATACAATGATTCACATTTGAGATGTTTGCATGTACTGTACCACGAGCGGAAGATGTCCTCTGTGATTGAGCCCACCCAGACTGCAGTGTTGTGAGGGAGCGTGCCCCTTACCTCCCATTGGGGGCAACAAGGTCCTGTGTCCACATTTCAAGCAGGGCTGTCACTCACAGTAGGGGAGAAAGGGTTCTGTCTTGGGGTCAACACTTATGTTCTCCAGCTAAGAAAGCAAGGCTGGCTCTCAGAGGACAGGCAGCAGTTCAACACAGCATGCTTTGTGCTGCATCCATACAGGCTAGAGTGGAGGAGCTCAGAGATGAGCAGGGGGGAAGCAAAAACTGACAGTGTAGAGAGTGAAAAGGAGTTTGTAACTTTGTAGTTAAACCATAGCAAAGGCTGTAGTTGATTTTTTTGGACAATATGTGGATACGTTTTGGCAAAAATTACCAGCACACTTCTATTTCATTCCTACTCCCAATTTAAACATGGACATGACAATATCAGTCTGATTATGTCCTATAACAAATTTCATCCAAATGATGTGATTGCAAGTTGCAAAATGAGCACAATGCCACTTAAAAGAATTACTTTTTTTTAAACAAAATTGCACTAATAAAGGACCAATGTCTTCGGTTATCATTTTAAGGCATGCTTTATAGAGGGTAAATAAGCTATAACTTATAATCGTGTTCATTAATTAATAATTAACAATATGAAACATTCCTTAGGCTGGTGTATATCGTTACATCCCACTTAACCTCTGTAAAAGATTACATTTGTTAAAACTAATTAACTTTTAAAACGTAAAATACTTAAATCTGCATTAATTGAGGTGTCTGGCCACTTGGGGGCAGCACAGCAAGCTGTGTTGGCAAACAGCTACACATCCAGAAGGCATGGAGCAACATTAGCAATTATTTGGAGTCGTGTTTGTGTCCACCTGATGTCCAATGTTTACTCTCCTTTTAGCTCCGCTTTGGTCTCTTCCAACTCATGATGAAAATATCTGTTATTTTAGCTGCTAAGTCCTCCACTATGTTTACCAGCTCGTTGCTAACTTTGTCTGTCTGCCAGGTTTTTAGAGCTCACATTAAAAACAGCTGCCTTGTGTAGCTGGTAGTGACGCTGATGAGAGCGGTAAGAAGGAACTAAAACAGAAATGGGCCATTCAATCAAAACAGTGAGCTGAAAGATGCTAAAATGCTCCATAAATCTGAGAATAACTGCAAAGTTGGGTGGGTTCGTTCAAACAAGTTACACTAAATTCATGCATTGTTAACATAAAAATATTGATTAGAGCAGCTTTAATTAATTACCTACTAATATTTAAAGCAGCAGACCAGATGCCTTATTAAAAGGCATTCTATGTGTGTAACGTGTTTAATTGTTCATTATCAAAATCTGTGTTGCCTGTTCACAAACTTGTCCTTTTTCATGAATATTTACCTCAACCATCAATTCCAAGTATTCCTATTGGCTTGAAATTTTACATTTGCATTCGCATGAACTGGGGTAGACGCTCCATATTCATGCACCATCTTGAAATACGTTAACCGGTAAGGGACATGGAGGACCACACATATTCAAAATCCAAATCCCAGGAACAGTTGTCTTCTTCTTCGCCCAGAAAAAGAAAAAGGATATTGAAAAGAGCAAGAGACCGGCGTCATCAGAAAAACGTGTGAAGGCTACCGTAGCTGTAATACGTACTTTGAACTGCGTGGCGTGAGAGAGTTGATTACGATATATGATCTCAAAGCTAGATGGGAGAAATTCCTACACATTGGAGCTTTAAGGATTTATAAGGTGTTAAAAATAGTTTATTAATCTTTAACAAAGCCATTAGTTACAACTTAAACATGTCTTTCTGAAAGTATTCCTTATCAGAAAGTGGTTCCTGTCTTTGGATGATTTTAGGCAGGTTGCAGCTCTTCTCTGCACGTACACTTATGTTGTTATATCTGTTTCAGTAAAAGGGCAGAGTGTCTGGTGCCAATTGGTCCATCTTTGAACCTCTAATTGAGTTAGCCAGGATTAGCACGCATAACAGTCCTTCTATGAGTCTCGAGGAGATAAAAGAGGAGGGGGGAGAGTAAAAGACGCAGAGCGGCGGATCGACACATGTTTGGGCCGGTGTCACCTCTTAATGTAATTTTGGCACATGGTGCTATGTGCTTCTTCTGGTGTAGAGTTTCTTTTAAGTGGCTAATGCCTGCGGTGGGTGAGCACCCACGGGGGACAAGAGAGGTCAGTGTTTTGGGTGGAACGTGTGGAGAAGGTGTGGGGGATCTTCCTGTCATTCACCGCTCATTCCTCTGAGCCCCGCTGACCTTTGACTCCCCGTGCAGACAAGCCAACAACCTCACTCTCATCGACTAAGCAGAGCAGCAGTGTTGGATCTTATCTGCCAGTGGGGTGACACAGTTTCACTTGATTTAAAAAAAAAGTGAAAAACAGAAAATACATAATGCTTGATGATTGATGCTTTTCAAGATATTGTAAGATGAGATTTATTTTTCACAACTTTTGAAATGAGGACATTTCAATTTTAGAGAGGGCAGAATGTGAGATTGTGTGTAGATTACCTTATTTTAATTATGTTTATTTGGATGATTGATCTGATTTATTAATGTTTATGCATAATGCTGTGCACATTGCTTATACACATTGTTAAACTGTTAAAGCAGTCATTAAAGTACCCAAAACCTGAAAGTAATTGTAATGCAGTAACTATCTAGTTTAACAGTTAACCAGTGTTACAATATTATCAATATCTCAGTTGACACAAGTTGAATTAGAAGTAATTGGATTTTATTTGCAGATTCTTTTTGTGAATTTATGTAAAAAGAACAAGATTTTAAAACCAGAAATAAGATAATTTGATCTTCATGTGTCTGGAAATGTTTGTCTCTCTTTTCTGGATGTAAAGAATCAACGTCACCCTGACAGACGGTTCACATTAGTCATCCGAGGTACGCAGGAAAAGGTTAAGATAATGTCCAAAGTGAAAAAATTGAGCCATTAACTTCAGACTGATCCTAAACTGAACGGCCAACTATTGGTCACCTGGGGCGTCCGATGGCTGCCACTCAAACTTTCCATCTCATTCATTTCTCCTCTCTCTCTCTTCTTATACAGTATGAACAACTGTAGTGGGAACCTTCAATCAGCTTCATGATGACACAACCTCTCCATTTTCATGCTCACACACACACACACACACACACACACACACACACACACACACACACACACACACACACACACACACACACACACACACACACACACACACACACACACACACACACACACACACACACACACACACACACACACACACACACAAATGCCCAACTGGCAGACATCTGTTGATAATCATTGCCCAGTCTCAGCAGAGAACTTGTGATATTTAATATTTCCTCACCACTTGAACAAATAAGCTCTAATAACTGCAAGGTACTTGACCACAGGAGTAGAGGAGATGCGCAGCATGAAAGGAACTGTGTGCACTTTGGTTGAATCTGCGTTGTTAAACTTTCCATAGTATTTTACCCCCCGGTATATATATTGAAAAAGAAAATCTACTTGAAAACCCACCACCCATCATCCCCAAAAACCACAAAAAGTTAAACAGTGAACAAACATTATAAATCACTGCTTAAAAGAAGGTATAAATAGTTATAAATATACACAAACACCACACACACATACTGTACACACACACGTACACTCGCATACACACTTAAAGCTGATGCGCTGCGGAGGTGTTTCAGAGCTGCAGAGCATCGAGAGTCTTTCATAAAACACTCATTAACTTCCTTTACAAAGCCGCCTTTGTGACCTGCCAGACCCTTGACTACTCTGCCCTTCTCTCTAACACACACACACACACACACACACACACACACACACACACACACACACACACACACACACACACACACACACACACACACACACACACACACACACACACACACACACACACACACACACACACACAGTTTCAGAAAGTACATATGAGAAAGTACATAAACGCTAAATGGGATTAAAGTTTAAAGTGTTACAGCTACCTGGATATTTTTTTTCAGGTAGCCTCTTTTGGAATATGAAGCGCTTCATGCAGCCTTTTAAGAAAAGAAATAAACTACTTTTGCAGCACCAACTAATGTTTAAACTGTGCCAAAACGTTTATCAGTGTTTTAAGCCCCCAACGTCTCCTTCCAGGCAGCGCTGCCTGGAAGGCACTTGGATTAGGCAATGGTTATGGTTATGGTTAGGGTTAAGATTTAAGTTAGGTGCCTTGAAGTCAACGGTTGCAGCGCTGCCTGGAAGTCTATTAGGCAATGGTTAGGGTTAGGGTTAAGGTTAGGTGCCTTGAAGTCAACGGTCACAGCGCTGCCTGGAAGGAGACGTTGGGGGCTTAAAACACCATTGCGCTGCCAAAACCCACCACATAGAAGTTTGAAAAGACTTCAACGTATGTTTCTGTGGAGACATTCGAGAGCAAATAACAAAGACTTCACACCTCAGCCCTCAGAGATAGCCGTGTCCCCTGAATCAACTGAACACGTTATTCTTTATTTCCTCATAAATTACATATTACACTAATCTAACACAAATTGTACTCTCAGTGCAAGATTCCCTTTGCAGTGGATGACAAAGAAAACAATATCCCAGTCAAGGTTGTATTTAAATCGAGTAATAAAATAAAAAGAATAATTAGCACCCTGAGGTGCTCCAGTTTCTTAAAATGTGGTCAAAGCAGAAATATATTCAAGTCCATTTGAGATTCATAGTATGAAATGCTTCTCTGCTTCTTCCAATGTTCAAGCCAAGTTTCAACACTCAAAGGTAGTTACATCAGTTCCCTGGGCGCAGTGAATAAGGCTCACCGATAGCTTTGGTTTATTACAGCTTGGGTCTTATTGTTGTACTTTTGGCCATAATTTCTGTTTTATGATCACATTGTACTGTAAACGCAGCAATGTTGCTTTAATGAAGTCCAACAAGGCAAGAAGCACAAAAGGTCAGTTGATCAGACAGGTTGTCAACAAGCCAGCCGTTTAGCCTGATTATCTAAAATAGGAAGCCAATCTAAAAACTCCTGATGGATGTTGATAACGAACAGTTTAGGTAAAAGAAGTACGGTTTCCCCTTATTTTCTCTTCCAATTTAGTTAATCAACCTCACACTTTGTTAAAACCTTGTATGACGGTCTGACTGCTTGTGTTGCTGTCTGACATCTCATAAACTTTGTCACTGCAGTCCCAGATCTCAGTGACACTTATTCCTGCCGCTGGTTTCATGCTATTAATGGATGTAAACAATGCTAAATTAAAAAATTGGCTTTTCAGAAAATGTTGTATGGAGGAAGGAAATGCTTTTAACATGTTTGTTAGACCTCAAGGATACGAACAATGTGTTTCGGTTTCTTGAGAACAAAACTCCACCTTCAATCTGCAACAATTTTTGTTCATCAGTTGATTGACTAGTTACTTTCAGCTTCTCAAATGTGAATTTATTTTTTTGTTGTTATCTAATATACAAAATTGAATATCTTTGGGTTTTAGACTATTGGCTAGAAAAAAAAACGAATTTTAAGAGAGTATATAGACCAAACAATTAATTTACTAATCAAGAAAAGAATCGGCAAAGTAATCAATAATAAAGATTTTCATTAGTTGCAGCCCTTAGTACAATATTATTATAGACAGGAATGATGGTAAAACTATGCCTAAGACCAAGGTTGAAATAAACCATAGTAAAATCGTAATTTAAAGATAAAGCTATGTGGTTTGTTTAACAACATTTGAATCAGCAAATTCTACACCAGCAGCAGCGTGACAGAGCTGCTTTTCCACAGTAATGAATTTAGCACAAGGCACTTCTTCCTGCCTGCCCTCAGAGCAAAGTGAGCAACCTGCTCAGGTTTCACCAGCCAGGAGGACCAGCCGAGGCAGCTCGGCCTGATTCACTTCCAGCAGATGAGTGGAGAGGTTTGGGGAAGAGGTCAGCTGCACGGCGGGGATTCCCTGACAGCAGCTTTGCCAAAGACCACCAAGGTGATCGTTAGATGAAACGACATTCTTACCCTCGCTCTCCGAGGGCAAAGAAACAGTGCGGGTGCTGGGTGAAGGAGGATATAGGTGACATGTTTCACTTTACTTTGGAGTTTGTTCGGTTTGTCTGTGTAAAGGTGTGTGGAGACATCTTCATCCACTCCGCCATTTACATTCAATACACACACTGTGCTGAAATGAGCTGAAGAGAGGTCGGCGTCGGAGTGCTACATATTTTATAAAGGCATACTTGTTAAATACGACTTGAGGAAAACTGCAGCGGAGTCAAGAGCGCAAAGAAGTAGGGAAACAACCTCCATGATGGATGATAGAGAAATAAGTATCTGGGGGGACTTCTAATTATGAGAAGGGAGGCGCACGCTCATTCATCCCAAGGGGGGCTCTCAGAGCCTCAGCCTCATGAATTGAATAGTGTGGTGAGGAGTTAAGGGATGGACCAGAAGTGGCACGTTTGCCAACCACAGCGCCCAAGCCACCTTGACTCCCTTTACCGCATGCGATGGCTCCCTCCACGCGCTGCGAACCATCACATAATCAAGCCCTTCTCACCGCCTCACACCAAAAAAGACACAAATCTGACTACAACCCCCCTGCCCCCCTCTCATTTATTGCCTTATAAAAAGACTTTTGGTCAGGTTTTGCATCTCTAAAAAGAGCACGCTGATTTTCCCCCACATAGTGCTCCATTCATCATAAGCTGGTGTAGGGAGACCTACTGCTCTTAAATTTCCTGTAATTGGAGTGGCTGAGCTCCAAAGGTTGGCATTAATATTAAAAGAAAGTAGCAAAAATGAATTATTTCCTGACAGTTTCTCGCCGTTGCCAACTGGTGTTTGTGTAATCAGTTATGTTCCAGCATGGCGGTGTCTGCATATGTCTTTGTTTGGTTACAAACCAATTTGTCACCTTTTATACTCCCGACTTCCTCTTAGGTCAAGAGGCCCCTGCGGCGCCCTAAATGCTCTCCACAAGCTTATGAGGCTTGGTGGTGAATCTGATGCCTGTAAGGCATAACTCTCCCTGTCAAAACAGAGAGGGAAACCATGATTCTTCGCCATGGAGTCCCACGCTGCTGAACTCTAATAAGCCAACAGACATGAGGTCATTTTCTAGCGTCCACTTGTTAGCATTTATTTAATGTGACTGCATTGTTGGTTTGAATAACTTCACATAAGTTGTCAATAATGTGATATTTAAAGATCAGATTAGATTTATGTTTGTGTGTATGTTCATGTTTATAGTTTACATGAGCTATAGGTGCTAAATCCTGAGAAGAAAGTTCTCTCATTATCACCACAGGGCAACTTGGTTTTTGCAAGAATTTCATGTTGAACTTAAAAATGAAAACTTGGAAATGCTCCTTTCCTGCTTGACCGCTTTCTCAAAGTGGGCCGTTGTCCAGCAGCTACATGTAGTCACTTCACGGTTTGTGTTACAGTACATATTGACATTTGAAGTTAATGTTTTGAAATATCGGCCAATCATATATTTTGACAAGACAAATGCGAACTTCAATGAGTGTTTCTGTTTTCTGATGGTCATTTACAGTAATGTTTTCTTCCAATGAGCATTGCTGAGTATACACGCTGTAGACGTAAAAATGAACTGAGGAGACTGAAAATGGAGCTTTTGATAGAAAGAAATGCACCCAGCTGTGAGCTGGACTCAACACATGTGATGTATAAATAAACTTGCATCTCATGCCAGGTTTGAACAAACCACTGGCTAAATGGGAGATTTTATTTCAAATTAGAATTTCCTCGTAGATCTTGAGATATCAGACTTAATGATAATAAGAACTGATGGGTCTTAAAATATTCTAGGTTTGAGTCGATGTAGGTGTTGAATTGATTTGCTATGAACAAGGTTATGCTTTATTAAGTGACCTGCACCTGCTGAATGTAAGTCAACTGGTCACGATAAATATTTAATTTAATTACGTGTCAAACTATATACCAGTTTTCTCTATAATGTGAGCTTCCTGTTTTTTGGCTTCGTTCGTGTTTTTATTTGAGATTTCAAATAAGAGGAAAACAAGTTTCCTTCTTCTGTAGCATTACACTTTTGATTAATTTAGCTGCAGCAGCTGAAATCATTTAAATTATTGAAGTTGTTTATATTTCTCTTACACTTTAATTATGCACTTATGCATTTGCATATTTGCACAAAAAGTTCACAAGATATAAGTCACATTCAAAAGGCCTTTTTATTGGCAAATTGGAATAAATAACTTAGTTCTTGACCATCACACACATTAAGATGTTTTCTTTTTCTGAGCAGTCAATCATGTGCTTTGACATACAAAAATAGACCCGGGACACTTAGCAAAGGAAACCTCATTTATAACACGCTTCAGTGCATATATTACACTTATTTAAGAAACACTCGTGGATGTTGTGGGACTGCTTCAAGAGCCACTTGAGGCAATGTTTGCTTTAATTAATGAAATGGAAATGGCTATTAAAATGAACACTTAAATTATCTTTAGAAATAGAGCCCACTTCATGTTGATGAAGTTCAACCTCTAAAAAGTCTGGGATTGTGTCCCTTGGAAAAAAGAAGAGAAGTGGACAGCCTGGTGAAGAAATACTCCACCAACATTAAAAGGGCGTTAAGAGCATTACTCTTCGTAGTGGGGAGACTTTTTCTTGTTTATTTTCAGCCAGCAGCCTTTTTAAGAGTGATAGAACGCAGATTTCCTCTTCCATTCATACTCTGTGAGTCTTGGATGCTACGTACAACATGAAATATTTGTGTGGGAACATCATCATGGTTCGGATATATTGGCAATGGCAACAGGGCATAAGGGTTTCCCTATTTGTGCTACAAGATGAGAGGGTGTTTCTTTCCCTGGCGCCAGAGGCCCCGTGAACCACGAGCTGATCAAATGTGCAACCTCGTGTTCGTGCTGACAGTCGTCGTGTTTGAATAATGCTCTGTGTCGGAGACAATAATAGGTGGTTGGATTCAGGGAGAGGAAAAGATGAGACGTTTGTTTGCGGTGTGTGAAGAAAGTGGGAGTGATCATTTGTCAATTTACGTACAGTACGTCAAAGACCTCGTCGCTGGTTTGTGTTGAATCTAAACATGTCACTGGCACGCAGTAGGGAATCTTTAAAAGGTCAGTTCAATCAAATAAATTCTAGTGGTTTCTAGCTATGCAGACAGTTTTAGTTGTGTTTGCCCAGGTCTGCATACAATTTGGTAAAAATGATTGAAAAATTACGTTAACAACAACTTCTCTATCCAGAAACAGTGTATGATCCACAGAACAGTTTTGATTGGTAGCATTTTCTTTTGGGGATGCAACAATCCAAATGTTTCCCGTCCGATAGAGATTGAACTCAACGTTTCTACCGATACCAATCCGATCTGAGTGATCTCCTTTTCCCAAATTTTAAATCTGTAAACATCACTGCATTGTAATTATTTTTGTCTTTTATTTTTGAAACAAAATATTGAGTCAATGGCCTGCTATAACTTAATAAATGTGACTGATCATGGCAACACTAAAATGTATTATTGTAATGAAATTGATGAAGAATCTGTGTTTAATGTGGTTCATATGGTCATGTCTGGCCCAATTCGCCTAAGAAGCTCAGGATCGCCACAGAATGCGCAGATAAACATCTGGTGGATCAAAGCGGTACAAAAAGTAGTCCCAATACACCAATGAACTGACTCTAACAGCTTAATGTTGATAGAATATTGTAGAAGGAGACCAAACTTATTCCAGTTGTTGTGTAATTGTAAATGTTCAAATTTGAGCACTTTAAAAGGTTCTCGTATGAGCTTCAAAGCTCAATCTTGACAGTGAAAACAGGAGTTGACAAAATAATGTCACCATAAGGTCCATTTCGCAGCAGTTCTGTGTTATGCTTGTAATTGTCCTCACTAAAGAGCAAAATGGAGGCTGTGTGACGTTAATATGTTGCCACAAAACGTTGGGGTGGATGATTGGGGGGTACAAAGCGTATGACTACGACACTGGAGACTGTGGTTCTACCAACAGTCAACGTTGGTTTCTTTTAACCGTGAGGGTGATCTTTTTCCTAACCTTAACCAAGCAGCTTTTATTGCCTAAACTCAACCTAACCTTCACCAAAGGAGTGGCAAATCAGAAATCTCTCATATGAGTCATTTTGGAAGGGACCGGGTAAATCTTCTCAAGTACGTCACATTCATATTCTCTAAGCCAAGTGCTCATGATTTCAATCAAGACAAAGGTAGGACACATTTTTTAAAATGTAAAACATTCAGACATTGTGCCGAGCAGTATAAATCTGAATAAGGCGTTATGACTCATTACATATGACAATAAATATCATGTCCAAAAAGCCTGCTGACAACCGCAGTCGTCTTCAGTCTGAAGACAGCGTATGATACGTATTAACAGACATCATGTTTTCCATATGCAGTGTTCAACTCGGTGATTCCACATCAAGCAAGCCTGTTTTTTGCACGAGACGTCATTATTACATAACAATGTAGTCATCTGGAGGAATGTTCATGATAGATTTAACAAAAGCACAACTGACATATCTAAACGGGCTGATTATCTCCCACATTAACCCTCCGTGTAACACTGAAATGTTTAAAAAAAGAAAGAAGGCATTCCTCTTTTGGGTGTACATCGGAAAGGGAATTCAACTTTTCCCCACTCCATTCTGTGGTTATTTATCACCCCTGACGGTCAGGCTCTGGCCCACAGGAAGTGAAGCGTAAGTGCAACAGGAAGAAGAGAAGGTGGACGGTCTGATCCCAAGCATGTAAATCAGGCTTTTTTTATGAGGCCCGGCCACCCTGGAAGATGAAGTGTTCTTGTTGTGAGAGAAAACAGTGGAGCGGTACACATGTCATAACATTGACACCTAGGAGGGGGTCGGCTGGGATCCATCCTCAGGCCACGGCTCCCATGTGCCCTCTTGGCCTGAAACACCACCAACCCCCCAACCCCTGAAAACCCCTAAAAGTCATTCTTCTCTCCTCATACACTCTTACACCTCTCTTTTTCACTGTCCCCTGCCTCCCTGACTCCAGATCTGCCTCAATCGGTTACCTGCAACATCTTTAAGAGCAGTGCCCGGCTTCTGTCCACCAAAACACTTTCTCAAACAATAAACAGAGAGCCTAGGTGGTCCTGTCAGAGCTGCTGTCTTCATAGAATAACCAGCTAGCACAAGAATCTCCTCCTCTGCACTCTGTGGATGGCCTGCACACTCGTACATGCACTCTCACCGTGCACTTGATTGTCAAAACCTCCTTAAACTGTTTGGCCACAAATGTCACAGTGCTAATGACTGCTAATTGGATTTAGTCCATACATTTGAGAACGATACATTTACCAAATGTCACCCAGTATTAATTGTTAGGCACATTGCCAGAGGTCAGCCCTGTCACCTAGAAATCATGTTAATATGCTACTAATTTGTTTTACTAGTTATGTTACGGCCTGGATTAACCCAATAGCCGGTCCCTGGGGCAAGAAGTGAGCACTGGGCCTCTATTGAGCCCCCTTTGTTTCTAAACTTAAATGTGTCATGTAAGCATAATATCAACTGAAATATTAAAACAAGATTTTGACACAGGGTTCCTCTTCTAGACAGAGCCTCAAGATTACAAACAAATGCAGGAATTGCCATGAGACCCTTATAATTTTCAGTTTATATTACTTAATTTCACAATTGCCACACTCTGTACCACAGGACTCTGGGGTTCCTGAGGGTCTGAGGCCCCGGGCCGGCTGTCCGTTTTCTGGTAGGTAGCCCAACTTTACTTACAAGGGCAATGTAATTGCTGCTTGGATTATATTAGATGGGGGGGGGGGAATTCAGAGAACAAAATGCTATGTTCTTGTAGCACACAAAGAGTGTTTGGAGGTGGTGAGGGTGGATGGTTGGTGTTTTAAAATACAAGACTTTGACGTTGGATACTAGAGTTTGCATCCTGCCAAGTTTAGGCTCCGAAAGCACTCTGGTTAAGTTTAGAAAAGATCAGGGTTTCGGTTAAATGTTAAAAGTAAACTCGTCATGCTTCATGCTGCTTTTACAAGACCATGATCTTTCCCTCATTTCATCCAAGTGCTTTGAGTTGCCTAAACACAACCATACATTTTAATCATGCTTTAGTTACTATGAGCAGATATGGAGGGAAACTTTTTTTGTAAGATACGTTAATTAACAATGTTCCCTCATTATGTTGATAGAAAATCAAGATAATCTGGGTGGCATTACGTTTCATTCAAAATGTTTTTGTTGCAAACTGGTTGCATATAAACATAATTTGTAGGAGACAGAGTTGCAGAGGTAAAAGTTAGGAAAAGTGTTATTTTTGGTATTTTGTTTTTTCCGCTTCACAGAAATCCACTCAGTTCCATACTGGTGTGCTGAATGGTCACGTCAATAACATGCATGTGTGTCGGTGGGAACACCTTGGTGTTTGTGTGGAAACAGTTTGTCACATTTCATTAGTTCAAATTGACCACTTTGCAAGCTGCTTACCCAGGTTACACCTACTCTCAGCGTCGCTCTGAGACAAATATTACAGCGACACGTTATTCACCGACATTTTCACTGTGCGTCGTGCAATCGGACATCTTTGTTTTCATCGCAATTTGCTACGGAGCTGGTAAGATTTAGAGTTGTTGTGGCTGATCTAATTGCAAGAGCACCAGAAGTATTTTTGCAGGAAGCTCTGTGTTTACCTCGAGTGTGTGACAGGAGCCGAGGAGATGGCTGGCATAATGGGGTTTATTTACGTTCACACTCACTTACACTGCCCAGTGACTGGCACTCTAACCAGGGGGACACATTCCTGCTGACAGACGTCATTGGTGCCGCTGCATTGGTGCCGCTGCACATAGAAACTGTGTTCACGAGCCGTGGGGTCAGTCAGAGGGATTATTCAAATTGAATGACCAGGTCTTGTGAGACTGCAGTTTAGATATGGCCATCACAATATTAACAACCTCGCTTCAAAAATATTTACCTCCTTTTTATGTAGGAGCAAGTTGCTTGGATTTCAGTCAGCACAGTATGTCACTTTACATTTAACCTCGTCATCTGCTACTTTATGCATCAGGTTATATTAAAATCAGGATCAAAGAAGCTGAAAATTAGAACTGAAAACATCAATGAGTTACATTTATACACAAAGCGAGAAATTAAATGTCAGAGTGAATTTACTTGTTTGGTCAAAATTGAAAGAGGCTTGAAAACGGATCCTGCTGACCAAGACCAATGACCTCCTTAAATGTTTTCTGCTCTGAATTTGTTTATATTTTTTTTCAAACACATTATTATTTTATTTTTATACAGGGTGTTATGTCTTAGTGACATGACAGTGAATCTTTTCTTAAATTCTTAATAAAGGTAACCATTAGTTACAGCTCTAAAAATGACCCTACTAAATGTCATAATGACCCTACTAAATGTCATGACCGATGAATCAGCAGATTATTCTATTTTTTTTCTGTATCTATAAAATGTCAGTAAAAAAAATGACAATTGCAAATTTACCAGATGTAAGTGACATCTTCATATTGTTTAGTTTGTCTGGCCAACTGTCATATTCAGTTTTGTTTTCATAAAGAAGAAGCAGCAAATTCTCACATTTTTGCTTGAAAAGTGACTAAACTGATCAATTTCATTGCACATTAAATTGACCTCAACTGACTAATTGATGAATAATTTCAGCTCTAGTGATTTTGTTGAATAAAGTTGAAAATATATTTCAAATTCAAAGTTGGAACGTGTAGAAGCTGGTATAAGTATAATAAAGAAGTAGTTTAACTGCAACACAAAAGGCTAAGGGTACAAAACATTCACATATCACAACCATTCCGTTATTAGATTCAAGTACAGTTATAACGTTGAAATTAGCAAAACTAATACTTCAAAGCAGCTGTAAAATTAAAAACTATTTAGTGATATGAAATGACCAATTGATTAAATAATTACCATTTTATTTGTATGTCCAAGTGTTTATGTGTTGTCTAAGAATATTTAAAGACGTCACAGTAATTTGAAATAGACTTGCACAGACGAGCAGTATTTGAATTTGAAGCAACCAGTATATTTGGAGTCACTGTATATTTATGCTGGACTGTTTAGCTTGGCATCTCTCTGCTGATAATTTATGACACATCTGGTGTCAATCTGCCATCACCTTCCTCATAAAAGGTCCCCAAATCATGAATATATTCTTTAGATGGCAAGAAATGCTCGTTATGAGCCGAGGCTTGATTTGTGGAGTCTATCTTTTTCACAGTTGACTGGATATTTGGGTACGAATCAATGTGTCTCAGAGCGAGTAAGTGAATTTATATACTTGGGAGTGTCTCCATGGCCGGCTCAGTGGCCAAGTGTGGGACACATGCAGCACCATAACGGAAACCAGGGAAACGGAATTAATTGAGGAGGGGAAAAAAGGAAAAACATCATATGTGAACATCTTCTCCTGCAGTAATTCAGCATCATGAAATTCTATACTTCCCCTTTCCATGCAAAAATATGTCGAGGCAAGTGCTAACCAACTCAGAGGCCACAAACCAGAAAATGAAATACTCTTTCAACTGCGTTTTTGATCAACTTTAAGGCACGTTATTCTTCTTTGTGTTGCCAAAACACAAAAGTGATGGTATTTCAATGTCTTTAGCTCTTTGTTTTTTTCCTTACAGAAGGCACTTAAAGTCTCAACATCTAAAAACATTACCATCGCAGCAGGAGAGATCATGGTAAATCATACATAAAGAGCCGTTTTCTCACTACTGTAGCATGCATGATTAGTATTAACAACCTTCAAAGAAACAAATGCCAAATTTACAGGATTTTTTTCACTGTTTTTCTCTCATTTCCAGTCACAACCTAATTTTGAAAGCTCTTGGACAAACACTCTTCTGCATAGAATACAAACACAAAGAAAAGGAGTGATCAAGTTAAGTGTTTTTCTGCCAATATCTTGCTATGTTGCTCTGGCATGGTCTAAGCCGGACTATTATAACAACTTGTAGAAAGGTTTCAGTCAGAATATCCTCCATGGAAGCAAATGAGAGAAGAGGCTGGAAAGCGGGCCGGTCAGTGAATGTTTCATTATATCTAATGTTGCCTTCCCTGAAGCGCTCTCCAAAGTAAGCGAGCTGCGTGAGCCGTGGCTAGAAACGCTCAACCCCCTTGTGACCACTTGGAGCAAAGCAACTCTCCACTTTCTCAAAACGAGAGCCTCTGCATGGATTATGTGTTTGAACACAGTGGTGCTTTTTATTTAACTCGATTTTCGCTTGCATGTTTAAAAGTGTAGAGGTTTCGCTCCCTGAGAAGGGGGCTTGACATGATTAGAACAGGGGCAATATTTTTGGGACGATAAACAGGCAAAGTGTAAGAAATATTTTTATAAGGGACACTGCCATCAAAAACATATTTAAAGTGAATGTTTTTGAGATTAGTTGATAAGACTGTTAGGCTCTGGAGTGGCTCCTTTTCATTGAAGTAGTCACTCAAACTGCAATTAAAAAGTTATCTGCTCATGAAATCAAGCAACATCTCATTAAATGTCAAGACAGAACTAGAATTAGTTCATATGGATGTGGAAAAAACATTTACATTATTGAATATTAAATACATGCAGCTAGTAGCATGCAGTTGCACGCAGCATGCAGTTTAGAAATTAATAAAATCCCCCACAAAAAAATGTGTTAAGACGGCATGAACAGTTGTATTTTGTAAAAGTCAAAGTGTCACTGCTTACTGATCCTCCCTCCCAAAATCAAGACTAATCTTAATTGCCTCTATCATTTTACTAAATGGTTAATGATAGTGATTCAATACACACAGAGCTGTTTGAGTGTGTGCACCCTTAAACAGCTGTGTGTGTTGGGGTGCTCAGTCGGCTGCTGAGGTCTTTGCTTTGATTTCTCTGCTCCGGCATGTGCGAGGACTTAGCGGGCGGGCGAGCTCACAGACATCTGTTGAATATTAGGGGCAATAACAGCTGGGCGGACCTCAAACATGGTCACCCACTTCACCTCACCGTGTCTCTGAGGATAACCCCAGCTGCCTCACACTCCAGATGACAAGTGCCCGATCACCGGCCCGCTGAGTTTCGGGGCCTGCCGATGAGCCAAGCACCCTCGCTTCCAAACAATCCATTAGAAAGCCTCTCCTCTTTCTGTCTCTCTCACTTTCTCCTGCTGAGCATGGGAACAATGTGGGTGGTATAAAGTGATTTCACCGCGATAATATCTCACCATGTTTGATTTCCCATAATGTTTTAGCTTGTTGTTGAAATAAATTTTGGCTCCATGGTGGTTGTCCGTCAACTGGCCTCCCGTGGCTTTTCTCCTTTGAAAGATCGAGAAAGGTCGGCCATACAGGCAGATGGTGAGGTCATGCTTTTAGAAATTCCAGTAGCGCAAATTCAACATATTGTTAAAACAAGAACACATGATTTCTCTTACAAATTAAAAGTTAAATCCATTGGCAATAAAAGGCACCTTTGCTCAGTTCAATACACTCACTTGGTTATGGTGTGAGCATAGTTTACGGTGGCTAGTGTTAGCAAATGTTAAGACACTGTAACTCTGTTTAACGGACATTACTGAGTCAGTATTATGACTCTTCTTTTCTTCTGTTACACTACATTTAAATGACCAGTGTGTAGGAGCTAGGGGGATCTATTGGCAGAAATGGAATATAATATTCATTCAAGTATGTTTTTATTAGTGTATAATCACCTGAAACAATTATTTTTTGTATATTTGTTAGCTTAAAATGAGCCCTTCATACAGTATCTACGTAGGGAGCAGGTCCTCCATTGAGCCCGCCATGTTGCACCACCATGTTCTACAGTAGCCCAGAACGGCGTCGATCCATCTTTTTTGTCCACAAGTAAAATAAAGTTTTGCCAGTTGAACCAACTGTTTAAAGTTTAAACTAGTTATAATCAAGTTTTTACTAAGTGGAGACTCATACATCACTACATTAAAAGTGTTGCACCACATCAACTAGATTAGTTGTTGCTAAATATTTTAATAATATTAATTTAGAATTACTTTTTTTTGGCAAGACATGGCCTGTGTAGCAGCAGAGTGGTTAGGCAGATGATTGAGGTTATGCATTGACCTTGAGTAGCTGGGGTTAAGATAGTCTATAGCCACGACATTCCACTTCTGGGATTGCGCTTGTTCTGCCGAGAATTCCGCAGGTTGTCACTCGGATGTAAATTACCTTCCGCTTTCTTTGTGTTGTAATATTAAACTGGTCGATTTATGAGGACTATGGTAACTGCTCCTCAAACCTCTGCAGGGTAAATCCAGACAGCTAGCTAGACTATCTGTCCTATCTGAGTTTTCTGTTGCACGACTATAACAACCTTTGAACTTACACACCTACCACCAAAACAAGTTCCTTCCCGAGGCTATTTTGCAGTGGCACCGTGGCTCCGCTCGGCGCTTAGTACCGCCAAAGACGATTGTGATTGGTTTAAAGAAATGCCAATAAACCAGAGCACGTTTTTCACCCATCCTGGAATGCTGTGTGGAGTAGCCAGACCCTCCTCCTCAGCGCCGTGGAGGATGGTCTGGCAATGCGAGACTAGGGTTATAGCCCCATTGGGATAGGACCTGAATGCGGGAGCATGGACGACAATCTGAATCCTAGATCTTGAAGGCTATTTGTTCAGAAAAGTAGTGGGATTTATAATTAACGACTAAGTGCCAGGTGTAACTGTTACTTTAGCTAACTTAACTTACTAACAAAGCTAACGTTAGCTTGCTCTTATTATATTATCTTATTATATTAGCCTTTTAGGGTGAGCTGATAAAGAAGTAATAGAATATTTTTGACATATCAGACTCAATTAAATGCTTTATACTGATGCAAATTAAGAACTTGGCTTGTTTACTTTTGTTCCCATCCCGCCAAACCCCGTTCAAAAATATGGCAGTTCAGTAAAGCATTGCTTGATACTGAATACCTGAGAAAAAAATGGAACGAATAGTCTAATATTCGTATTGAACAGCCAATTCCAATTTGACTGTAGACATTTTGAGTCAGGTACAGCTAGAATATTTACCAAAAAATGTGTAATATTTTTTGGATTGGATGATGATACTGATGTTTTCAAGCTACAAATGTTTACATTAAAGTCTTTAAAGACACTCCTTTAGTTTTAATGGTGCAACCACAAATTTGAAACTAGCTTGCAGTTACTAAAAATTAATTACACACAAAATTCATAATTGGTTTACGAATAGCTGGTGGAACCCAATCCTGACCTGTACAGTTAGTGTTCAAGGTAAAACTTTTCAAAAAATTTTACCCAGTTACTATTTTTTTTAAACTGATAATAATAACTAAATCAATAAGCACATTCATGTTTAAGTGCAGTCACTTGCTGGCATACTGCTACACTTGGGCCAACATTTTAAGACACTGCATTCTGGGTGTCGTTATGGAGTCACATTTTATGACCTTGTGATTAGTGTTTTTATGGCGGTAGGGATGTCTGCAGATGGTCTATGTAAACTTGTCACACTGAGGGGCTCTTGTCGGGCAATGAAGGAGAGAAGGCGAGCTCTGTTAAACCCACAAGAATATAAACAGAGACGGAGTGCCCTCTTCTGGAGGCTTTTACATTTTACACTGTGGATGATTAGACACTACAGCAGCCAATGATTTTGTTCGGGAGGGGTTTTAATGAGTGTGACATTTTGATATGTCCAAATTCCTGTGAGTGTGAATGTTACAGAAGCACATCAGTGTTTAAGATGTAAAAAATATTGATTAAATGGGCGTTCACTTTCCTTAATTAATAAGGTAAAATAAGATAAGCCTTTTTAGGGGAAATTTGGTTGTTGCAGCACCACAAGGATATAAATAAATACAAATAGAAAAAGCAAAACATATATAGTAAGAGGTTTATAAAACTAAGAAGTAGAAATAGAAAACTATACCGAGCATTTAAAGACAAAAATAAAAGTGACAGTGGTGTGATATAATTGATAGCAGCAGAGTCAGTAAGTTTATATGTCAACAGTGTATATATTATATGATTATTAATGTATAATATTAAGTAATGATCCTTAGTGTTTGTCTGCATTATTTTGGAAATCTAATATAAAGATACATAGATACAATACTGTATACAATGTAATAAAACATTAACATAATAAATAGTATGGGAGCCAATTGGTTACATGCAATTAACTATAAACTGTGAGAAAATAGTAAAAAAAAAAATGCAAATCTTAATTTGCCAAAGCCCAAGCTAATATGTTAGAAATTACTTGTTTAGTTTGACCAACAATTCAAAACCTAAATATATTTGTTACCATAAAAGACAAACAAACTAGAAGAAAATACATTTATGAAGCTGAAACCAGTGAACTTCTGGCATTTGTGCTTTTTTATTATTATTTATTATTATATGAAATAATTGTTTCAGCTCTAAATCTCTTCAACAGAAAGTGGTTACAACATTACGGGTGAACTAAACCTTTAAGGTTAACTGCCGACATATTACCAATTTCTTTTGTCTGCATTTGACTTCAAAACCATAATAGAGAAATATGGATAATTTGGCATTGACAAGTAACTACATAAGTTACTGAAACTGCAAATATGCCAGGTGCATCCTCTTTAACATGTAATCACTGAGTTAAAAAGTAAAGTAAGCCTCTAAGCGTGTGTTCCAAGATCTGATGACTAGTTTTAAACAACGCTGCTGCCCAGGTGCCTGGTTTGAAAGAGGTCCTGTTGTCTTGGAGATACTGATGACCCCTACATCCTGTTCAGTGTTTTACACATTATGTGTTAAGCATTTCACACATTCTTCAACCTCCAGGCTCTAGTTTCATTTCACACACTGTCTCTGTTCCTCACACATGTGCCAAAGCATTGTGATGGTGAGAAGGAACAAATGAGCATCACTGTATCGGTTTTTAAGTCACTGTATTTTTTGTTAGTTTTTTGAATTTTTAATTGCCCTTTGAAAGTATAATTACTTCATATCTGTGTTGAACGTGACACGGATCAAAAAGTTTGTATGCTGTAAAGATTGTTAAGCTCCCTGTGATGTGTGTGTATGTGATATTGGGCTACTGTATATAAATAAATTTCACTTGACTGGTTTATTTTGTGCACTATTTGATTAAGGCACAAAATGTAACATTTCTCATTTTCAAAGTTAATTTTTGGTTATTGTCACTGTCCTATGAAAACCTTTTATCTGCAATTGCCAACTTTTTAGAAGCTTACGAAAACATATTTTTGAACATCATTTTCAGCTAATGCATTGGGGTTTTACATGTTTTATTTTAGTTTAGAAATAGGACAGTTTTCTTAACCCATAAAGAAACACTTTCTAACTAAAAGTCACTAAATCAAGAGATACATGGTTTGTCTGTAGGTTAAGTGCGTCAATGTCTATTACCTTTAGCTGCATTCATTAATGTAATTTATTACATTTATTTCTATTCGAGTCTGTGACAATCAGCCTTGTTTTTACGACTGCTGCCTCATTTTAGGAACACAGTCTTTATATGAGTTCATAAAACTGTTAAAGCAGTGATATGCTGAATCAAATTTCATTTCACAAATCATTACTCTCAGCTCCCACTGTTTCATTTGCAGCCTGAGGAAAAACATGTCGATGAAGATGTAATGAAGTTTGAGAAACAGACGGGACATGTTAAATGGAAAATATGTAACAAGTAGCATGAAACTGCTCCATTGTGAGCTATATTGGGAGTGAAATACATTTCTGGATGGGGGTTTCTCTAAATGACGCACGCACACACGGAGGATTAACGGAACTTCAAACGTGTTTTTCTTTGTAATGCATCATTATGGAACAGTGAATCTGTCATCGAGGAGAATCTGTGCGCTTTGGTCACCGGGCTGGTCCTGCAATTATTACAGAAGTCATTTTACTGTGGGTGGAGGGACATATGGAGAGAAGATTGACCAAATAAAACTCAGGCAACAGGTGTTTTACTGCCGTTTTTTTTACATTTACATGCACTGTTGGCATGTTGACATTTATTTGGTTAATTCTGATGAACATTTTGGTTACTGTGATGAAAACAATAATTTATTAGATTTGTTTTAGCTTCATGTTTTATGCACCATAACTGCTACCCCTGATATTTCAGTTCCACAATACCAAGGACTTTATAGAAACAATTCAAAATTTTGAAAAATGTGCTTATTAGCTATCTTGCTGATAGTTAGATGAGGAGATTGATGCAACTCTCATGTCTACAGTATATGAAGTTATGGTACAGCAAGCAGCCCGTTAGCTTAGCTCAGCATAAAGCCTGGAAACAGGAGCAAACTGTTAGTCTGGCTCTGTCCAAAAGTAACACAATCCATTCACCAGCATCCCTAAAGCTCCCTAATTAACATGTTATATCTTGTCTGTTTAATCTGTATAAAAAAAAAAGAAAAAGTGAAAGTTGCAGTTTTACAGATGTTATGTGTTGGACTATCTCTTGTGATGGGACCAGTAACTTCCTAGAGCCTGCAACTTCACACGTTTACACTTAAACAAGATGCAGCATGTTCTGTAGTGAGCTTCCGAGGTGCTGGTGGGCGGAATTGTTCCCTTCGGACAGAGGTTAGGATTCGAGTTCACTGTAAAAATCAAGAAGTTGAGAGAAATAAAGAAATAAGGGCAACCAGCTGCAAAGTCTTTTTAAGATTACACAACTTTAGGGCCAGCTAGTTGTATCAACTCTGTTTAAGAACGTATATTGACTTATACTTAAGCAGACAAACTTCAAAAATTAAGTTTAGCTACAAATGTTAAGTTATATTTGACAAGAGTTGTTAGACCTCAATTCCAGTTGTATTTATTTCAAGTAAAGCAGTTAGAGGTGTGATTCTCCCATGAGCCATACTGTTTAATCCCTACAGTTCTTGCTGTACTGCTAACGGCTACAATGAAAATTTAATCAATGAAACAAGTGTGGTTGTGGTGCATTTCAAAGCCATTTCCAGTCTTTATGTTATGCTAAGCTAAGCTAACTGGCTGTAGCTTCATATTTAGCATACAGAGTAATATTGATTTGGTCATCAAACTAAGGATATTTCCCAAAATGTCAAACTTTTCTGTTAAATTGTCAGGATATTACAATAGTTTGCATTTTGAGGATGAGGCAGCTTCTTTTGATTTCTGCACAGATCCAGGCTTTTGCGCAACCACAGTGCACGCTAAAATGTTTCTGTATTTAGAGAAGGTCAGATTATTTGGAAATCTGTCCATGTGCTTCTGTTTTCTGTTCGTTTATTGAGCCATTGTGGGATTTTCCTGAACCCACCAGTACTCCACTTCTGCCCATTTTGGCCACATCTGAGCCCGGCACCCTCTGTTACCCACTAAGTGCTTAAAAGAAACCTGCTCTGCTTTCAGACTGCCAATCACAGCAGCAGCTCTCAATATGCCCAAACTAATTAATGACAGGATTCATTTCTCTTTTCCCCATTAAGGGCTTTGTTTCAAATGTCGCCGTCATGCCACACTCTGCATATTCCCCCCCCCCCCCCCCTTTTTTTTTTTTTTTTTAAACGATCACTCTGTGGTAACCATCCTGTAAGAAAGACATCTTTAATTTGTTTGGATTTAGCTGAAAGGGAGGGATATTATATCTATATTTAACTCCGCGGTGCCTCCACTTGGACAAGACGCCGGAATCTAGCTTATTTTTTCAGGTGCTTGTACTTTGGAGAACGGTGAGCCACAACCTTGGAGATTTCCACTCCGCAGAGCCACTGCTCACTCCAGAGCACAGACTTCTGGGAAGGCAGTTTGTGTGTCGGCAGGGTTTTGGCAATGCATGGCGGATAATGATGCAACAATTAATCATGACATGGTCCGTTAATGTTAGAGGGCAGGAGAGAGTGCAGGACATGGACGATGGCAGTATTTATATGAACATGGACACATAGGGACTCCTAATTTACAGTGGCTCGTTAACACCTGTGAGGTCATCAAGTGGGGAGTTAATCATGTTGTGGACCTTTCTGTTCATGCAGGCAACCTGTCATTTACTCTTACTTTCATTCATTAATATTAACGTTTTACTCACTTTTTTTTTTTTGCTTCTACTACTACTTTGACAGGATGCCCGGCTCCTAATTGACAATCTGGCTGTTGCAGTGCCTGAGGCCTAAGATTTTTTATTGTTGTGCACATGACAAATAAAGAACCTTGAACGCTCTCTGTGACCATTGAATGACAGTAAATTACATTTACATTTAAATTACAAGATTATATCACATTTTTTGTCCTCACAACAGTCACAATTCTTCTGCAGACCACATACAGTTAATGAAGATAATGACGCCATATGAACATACACAGACCACATGTACTCTATAAATGTAAGCAAGCATGTAAGCAAAAAAAAGCTCTAGTAGCGGCTCCTATAGGGAGCACCCCACAATACAAAATTTTTGCTATTCATAAGCTACCAGAAGTTTGTAATGTAATATTTTGTCCTACGTGTGGCATCCGGCTACAGGAAATATATATGTATGTTATGAAAGGTTGAGCTTGTGAGTGATTATGTTTAGGCAACCAATACCACTTGGTTAAATATTTTAAAAGTGTTGTCATGGTTAAAAGATGTGAATCCTGCTGTCGGGTGTTGAAGTCAATCACTTTGTACACTTTGTCTTATCCGACCTGGTTTTCACAAGAATTAGCAAAGAAGTTAGTGACTAAAAGAAATGGCAAAAATTATAAAAAAAAATATGATCAAGGTTGTTGAAATTGGAATTTTCCTTTGAAATATAGACTAGAACCCATGTGCTTTCTGTAAATATGTTAAGGTCTAAATGTACTTTGAGTCTCTAACATCAAAGGCCCTCTGTTGTTTTAATGACATGATAACTAGAGTCGTGTTTGTGTCCACATGATAAATAAAAGTCCAATATTCACTCTCTTTTAGCTCTGTTTTGGTCTCAACCAACTCCTGAGGGGATTTTCTGGCTGTTTAGTTGCTAAATGCTTCACTATGTAAAAAGAAAAATGTAAAGTTGTGCCTGGAAAGCTGAACAATGAGCTGAAACTCGTTAAGCTCTGTAAAGCCGAGGGGAGATGCATATTCAGGTATTAAATCTTTGTAGGTTCATCACTACAAGCTACCCCTTTCACATTGTCACTTTATACATTGTTATTATAAAAATGTCAATTTAGAGCTGCTTTTAAAAGGTCAGAGAAGCAGCAATGTGACCAGTCAGTTCAATTCCTCCTGAATTAAAATATAAGTTGGGTTAACTCTTTGACTTTAAAACTGTTGTAGTGCCCTTAATCAATGTGCAAGAGAAGAACTCAACACAATAAATATAACCATTATTAACTAATCAGTAAAACAACAATCAAAATAACAATAGATCGTAGCCATACTTTCCTCCTGGTCGTCATTCCATCATCTGTGGTTTTCTGGTATAAAAACAAACGACACACCCTTCCAAACAAACAGCGGTGCCACTGGACTCTCCACTCCTGCACTTTGGTAAACATGTGGCTGCTCATAAAAGGTGCATGACAAGAGAAAAGCCAGACTAGCTTTCATTTCATGCTACTTGTTTGGTTTTACCTTCATTGACATCATGCTGTTTGAGTGAAAGACAGAAATATACAGAATATGATGTGATGAGGAAGGAAAGGACGGACAGTGATGTGTCAAATAGTGAATGCAGCAGACAGACATAAAGAGAGATGAGAGATGAGAGAGAGAGAGAGAGAGAGAGAGAGAGAGAGAGAGAGAGAGAGAGAGGCGGTGTGGCAGCATGTTTGTACAGCTGAACACAAGCTGAAGAAGCCCAGGCCCCTCTCTCACACTCCATTAGGCCCTAAGCTCCACGGAGTGCTGCACTCAACACATAAACAGCCTCCTGGAAAAGCTTCAGGATGTATGGGAGAGGCAGGGGGGACGCCAGGCTGGCCGGCAAGAAACAACAACTGCCTTTTCAGATCAGCACAATGCCTCCAAATTACAGAGAGAGACAAGAGATGGAGGCATAGAGGCCTGGCAAGAGACTTCATTTGTCAAGTTTTCAAGTCTATATGCCTTGATTTCACACTTACAGCATGAATAGAACCCAATACAAAGATTAGATAACAATCTTTAAGGAAAACTAGTTACTTAAGTAGATATTCCTCTAATCTTCTCTTAACCTCAACCCAGTATTTCGCTGCATTTTGTGTATTTCCTAAATGTCAAATTTCCAAGATCCAACAAAAAGAACAATTTTTGACATGTTCCATTGAAATCCAGGTTAAAGTTGAACAATATTCCCAAGCTTGTTTGCTCTGTGGGGGGGAATCCATATGTCTAAGCTCAAGTAATTGTTTCTTATGAATAACAGAAGTAGTCTTCATTCCCAACTTTAAACTTTGTTTTCAGACTTGATACATCAATCCACTTGCAACCTTTAAAAATCTGCAAATAAATGTTTATTCATCTGCATACATATCTACAGATTGTACAGATAGATACACACACACACACACACTTTAAGCACTCCAGGAAGCACACACTTGACCTGAGTGGATACATACAGTGTATAAACACTACAGTGCACTTGTTGTATAAACAAGCACATTGTACATTAATGCACACTCATACACATGCCTCCTGTTGCGCGCACACACACACACACACACACACACACACACACACACACACACACACACACACACACACACACACACACACACACACACACACACACACACACACACACACACACACACACACACACACACACACACACACACTAGGGATCCTGTCAAAGTGGCAGGCCATATAAACAATGTGAGCTGATGTAAACAAGCATCATGTTGCACAAGATGTAGGCCGTTCGGGTTCACAGAGCTGTGAAGTTTCAAGTCCAACCTGGCAACACATTTCAGGTTTTCAACATCACGTCCAAGTCTCACTAGTAGAAAAGTTAAACACTGAATTAAAATCAATATGATGATTAGTATGATGCTTAACAAAAGTTTGTCTGATTTTGAGAAGGTCACATTTTTTAAATGCAGGGACTGGAGTATTAGCAAAAGTCCACTGGAGGTTTTTCTTCTGTATAGAAAATATGAGGGATGCATTGTACTTTTTACCTAGCTAACATACGTTTTATCTTCCTGTTTGACTGTTGAACACTGGTACAAATTCTCATGAGTCAAGAAAAAAAAAAGTCCTTCTTTAAGCCTTTAGAATGATGATGTTTAACAATATTATCTCTGACTGCACTTTTATTACTTTGTACCTAGATATCAAATCATTTCGTACTCAAAATCATTTTTGTCTTGGATTTTGTTAAACAATAAATTATGTTGTTTTTTTTGTCATCTGCAAAAGAGCACAAACTGTATTTTTGGAAAATCAAAACCCAAAAACAACAACAAAACAAACCTTGGGTATCATGCTTTCGACTGCATGACTGTGCAACAATAATGGAACTAGAACAAAATAAAAAGCAGTAACGATGTTCTAAATCAGGAAAAAATCAGAAGGTCCACCAGATGATTGGAGTGATAAGAAAGAATAAAAATATTTCTGTTACAAAAACTATGAACATTATCCCTGATTTTCTTGTTGTCTTTCTCTATTTCTTGTGATACTGATAATACTTAGTAATACTGGATACTTTCACCTCTTCGGGCATCTAACAATCCTTCAAATGAAACACTCTCCCTGCTCACAACTGTGAGCAATGTCCACATAACCTGTGATAAAGGGTCAGGGAGCTACATTTTCAAGATAAAAAAAGACAGAAGATGAAGGATTACCCTTTTTTAACTCTTTGCAAGTTGATATTAAAAGTACAGAAATGAATAGAAGCCTGGTAAGTAGAATAAACACATTCAAAGTCTTCGGAAAATGCTCAGCAATATAAAATTTATATGATTTCTAATAAATGAGCTAAGACATGCAAAAACCCAGATGATCCCTTTTACTGTAAGTATTATATTTCATGATCAGTTGCATTAATTCTTGGCCCGGTTGTTACAGCTCAACCAACCGCCCCGCACCTCCACCCAGATGATCTCCCCTGCTTCTGGGTGAAGTGATGGGAGGGAGCAGATCCGTTTGGGCCGGTGCAGGGAGAGACTAAACACTCGCAGAGGGGAATTTCATTGTTTTGGAGATCTTCAGGAAGGTTTTTATGTACTCAGCTGCTCTCTGGCTGCGGCGCAGCTTCAGCGCTGGATCCCAGTTGCACGCCGGTTACTGCTTTACTGCACGATCAGATCTACGCCACACACGCGGAAATAGAACGACTGAGATTTTTATGGATGTCAATCAGTCTTACTCTATTACACTAAGTTTCTTATGACCTTTTTTCCTTTCTTTGTAATCATTGCAGGTGTATTATTGTATATTTCATCCTGTTTTGTTGCTTTGTCTCACCTTATGAGTAGTAGTTTGATGTTAAGTGATTAGATAAAAGAAGACATCCAAAGTAGAATAGAAAAAAGTCCATGGTTCATACACAATGGAAATTTGACACAAACAAAAAAGTAAAATGATAATTAAATGATAATCAGTAGACAGAAAATGAATAATTAATTAAATAATTAAATAATTTTTAACCATGCTAGTGTCGTTGTTCTAGGGATGGCAATCTCGGTCTGTTGGTCAGTCCAGACTGAAATATTTGAATAACTATTTGACGGCATATCATGAAATTTTGTACTGATATTTTTGGCCTTCAGAGAATTAATTAATCCTCCTGACTTTTTCTAAAGCGCCACCATGATATCACATTTGTGGCTGTGAGTGAAATGCCTCAACAACTCTTGGATGGATTGCCAAGACATTTAGTGCATGCTTTAGTGATTCCTTAACTTTTCATCATTTTGTGAAAAAAAAAAAAAAATCTGCAGATGAATCGGTTAATGGAAATAGTTACAGTCTAACAAACTGGACTGAAAATATAACCCCCTTGGCAGTGGTAAATGGTAATGAATTCAGTTTGAAACAAAGGGCTTTTGTCAGTGCCTTAACTGCTGTTAGCCGGGTTTTTTTTTCCATATGACCAAGGGATATCAAGATACCATTTTTTTCTACAAAAGCAGTGCAGGAGTAATCAGGAGGAACAGGGTGACAATGGTCACTTGTTAAATATCATAAACAGACCAAGTGCTTCTTTTATCACACTGGGTATCATATTTTAAAACATTCCATTAGGAGCTGGCACCCTCTCAATCTTTACACACACATCACATCTGCTAAAACACACCTATCTATCACGGTGGCGGCGTTCTGGATACGGGACCCGTATTAACGCACCCAAAAAAATGGCTTTGGTTTGTCATGGGTGTACGTGCAGGCGGAGTCAGTTTTATTTTGCTGTTTCGAGTCAAACAACGCCTCCTTCAAACCTTTCTCATACTGGAGCTGGTTTGATAAATGTTGACCTTTTGGCACAGCAAACACACACTAACACTACATTGTTCTAAATGTGTGCTTAGCATGTGCGGTATGTGTTCAGAAGCTCCTCCACTTATAAACATATAAAAGACACCTGAAACACACCTGCATGTGTTTTAGCCAATACATCTATGAAATCCAACACAAAGAGATGTTTCCACTTCAGACATCAAGTGTCCTGATTGAAGCTATATGATGAAGGCGTCAGTGACCCAGCCGCTGACCCCCCTTCCTCTCCTGCTCAGGACGCCTTCATAACTTGAGTCCGGCACTTCCAACACCAGAGCCAGACATGTGATGTGCCGCAGCGCTGTGACGAGGAGAGCGTCACTCAAGTGTGAAGGCCAAAGAGATGACTGTTTTCCAGCGGCGTTGGTGGAGTTTTTTAGACGCTGCAGCAAGGACCACACAGAAGAAATGGCTCCACTCCACTGGCTGACTGATGATTAAGCGAGACGTAGTGTATTTTCATATGGCTCCATAAAAGACACAAGCTGGGAGAGCCGTAAAAGACGGTACAGAAAGACAATCGGCTGGAAATAAATAAAGCAGAGTGGGAAAAGAGGGGCGAACACTTTGCTTCTCACCAATAAAATCCCCAAACTGGCCACTGTCTGCATTTTTCTTTCCACGCTTATTTGTTCAAATGTCTAAGCTTGTTCCGTCATCCTTTGTTGACTGAAAATCTGTGTGTTTTTATTTAAGTAACATTAGCTAGAAAGTGACAAACAAATCATTGACTTTGCAGTATTTGCCTGTGACTGAAATCAATGCGTAAAAAGGTAAAACAAGGAAAAAATAAAGGATTATGTTTAAAGGATTATGAGCTTTCCTTTACATATTCCAGCGATGATAAAGTGTTATGCGATATAATGCGCCCCTATGAGCCAGCTCCTTCCAGTTCTTCTTCAGATTAATGGGCCGTGTTGGGAAAAGTGTGCAGCGAGGCATAGAGCATAAATAAGGTCTTTAAGTAGGCAGCTATGGCGGCTGTGGGCTCAGTGGACGGCTCTGTCTGCACACAGACAAAGACCAAGCTGTGATTTACTGGTCCTACATTACAGCTCGGCTCATACAGATAAAAGGGAGACACGAAGAATGTGGTCCGTGACTGCATGCGATCTTACAAAGTTACATAAACCCCTGAGCGGTGTCAATGGAAAGGTTTCACCTCAAAGTCACTTGAGTACTTGGAGAAGTTTTGATGCTCGTCCAGACAGTGTTTTCTTTTTGGTTTTCTGAAGCTCACAACTAGAAACAAGGTCATGAATCCTGCGAAGTGGCTGCTTTGTTGTTTGGATGATGTAGACTGTCTAGGTCAAAGTTTGGCCTCAGATGTAACCCAATCTTAACCCGTATTTTTACTTTCAATTTCAGTGCAGCTGTGCAACTTAAACCAGCTGTAACGTTAAAAACAGACACACAACTCTTCCTTATACAACATACATTAACTCCCCTGCAACATCAACTTACAGTACCAACCGCTAAGGTACACACAATGCCTTGATATTATTATCAATTTATTACATGACATGTCATTTAGCTGACCAAAGCGACTTACAATTGTTATATATGTCAGAGGTTGCACGCCTCTGGAGCAACTGTGGGTTAAATGTCTTGCTCAGGGACACGTTGGTTGATGTATCGCAGTGGGAATTGAACCCAGATCTCCCACACCAAAGGCATGTGTCATATCCACTGCACCATCACCACCCAATTTATCATTTTGGGTTATTGGTATAATATGGTTCTTTTGGGACTTGGAAAAGGTAAGATATAAAGGTCTTTGAAAATGGATGGCTGGCCTTAAAATAACTTTTTTTCCAAATTAAAATGTTGAAATTAATCAGTTTCGCTTCTCTTCTCTCTCCTGAGATGTTTTTGCAAAGAATTCTCGTGATGCAACTATGTCTCCTAGACATAATACCGTACAACTAATTTGCTATGGCATTTACAATTAACAATTAACAATACAAAAAACGATTATGTTTTATTGAATGTCAACACTGAAATCACTGACATCAGTAAAACGTTCAAGTAGTATTCTAACTTATTGTGTTTTTTTTTGTCTTTGTTGTGTCACAATACTGAGTTTAAATGATTAATATTAATTTATAAAGCAAAGGTCAAAATACATTTATGATGCTACATTATGAACCATCGTACAAACATTTCAGATCATCTGGGACAGATTTGCTACTCTCCCAGGGTCAAAACTAAACCACATTCATTTTTTTATGCACCAGATAACTACATAAGGGCCACTCCTACTCTCATTCTTTATTATCTTTTCATTCATATGTTGCATGACCCTTTTATCTTGTTCTACTCCTTTGAAATTCTATTTTTATGTCGTTTTATATCACCGTGTGTTTCTTTTATATCTTGTGTTATTGCCTTGTTAGGACAATGTAAAAACACTTTGAATTGCCTTGTTGTTGAAAGGTGTTGCACAAATAAACCTGCCTTGCCTCACTGTGCAATGGATGTTGAATTGTTTGTGTCTGCCACGTTGTCTAAAGTATACAATTTACAATATGTAGACCCCAGGAGGAGTAGATATTATCATAACAGCTAATGAGGATCTAAATAAACTTAAAACAATGAGGTTGCATTTGTCATCTCATTTTTGACAATGGTCATATCATGAACCGGAAAGTTACTAAAAAGCAAGAAGTATTAACAGTGGCGGAAAAGAAGTAGATCATTGTCCAATACTTAAAATATATAACTTGCAAAGTTGGGAAAATTTTATTTAATATGTAGATGTTTGTCTTATGTATACGATTATACATGGCTTGAATTCTCCTCCGCTCAGACAGTTTGTCAACATAAGAACAAACTGCACATCAGTTCACAAGAGGTGCAGCAAGGGAGAATTACAATATCCCACTGAGGAAAATGTGCTTCTGGTCTGTTAAAGCTGTAGAATAGAAGTTTATCCCAGTGACTATTAGAGTAGACGACACATACTGTTTATTTAGAGCTCATTTAAAGAAATGGATCATTAGCACTCACCTCTGTCAGCACTAAAACTCAATTGCACCTTACTGTTCTCAGTCTGTCTGTGCTGTCTGCTGTCACCAATCGCTATCTTGACATCGCCAGTGTGTCCTCATGTACCTGCATGCATGTATTTCATTGTGCCAGAGTGATTTATGCATTGTTTTTACACTGTATGTGCTTGTTTTAAGCACAATGTTGTCTTATTTAGTCCATTTTTCTGTTAACATGCCCCATTTTATTGCTTTGTATGTTTTGTATTACGGGCCTATGTAGCATGTTTTAAACAGCACCTGACAATACAGTATAGTGTTGTCCAGTATGATGATGTTGTTTTTACAAACATTGAAATTCTCTTTTATTATTGCTCTGCATGCTTATAAACTATTTTTTTAATAGGGACTTTGTAACGTCTGTCCAGGGACTACAAATAAACCTTTGGCTAGCCTCTTGGCTAACTCAGGCGCATTTATAGCAATGTATTAATGTGCACCGTCCCTGTTAAATACACCAATAAATAAAGTGAATGCGGGAACCCTGAGAAAATGTTTTAATTGCAGCGTATCTTAACTGTGCCAATAGGGGCAACACCAGCTGCAAGAACGCTATAGGGGTAGATATGACAAAATAAATAATAAATAGATAAATTCTTCTGGAAGACACATTTAGTGTGTGGCTATGTTTGTCACTCATCTTGGATTCCAGGAAAAAACTGCCCGGTGATGAACGGACACAAACAAACACACACAAGTGTTTCAGATTCCTCTGTGGATTCCTCGAGGAGGTGGTGGAGCACAGGACAGTCAAGTTAATTTAGCATTAAGAGCATTTCAAGTAACCTGAAACAGTGAGAGCAGATGTTCACAGCCTCAGCAGCTGGGTCATGAATACTGCAGAGACGTTAAGAGGTGGAGGGGTGACCATATTGTAACATACCGCAGTGGACAGGAGTCAGTGCACTTGATCCATGAATTTAAGAGCTGAACAGTGAATACCACCCACTGAATACCACACACAGCTGTGGTGCTGCTGGGGAAGGCTGACGCACCAACATGCCTTCACCAGCATAGTGATAACAGATGGAGATACGGGACTCGGAGCTCCTAATCCAGAGGTGTTAGGTGTTGGTGCTGAAGTTGTGTAACCCGTCACACAGAAGAAGAGTGGAGATGTTAAGTGGTCTTATCCCCTCTTCATACGATAAATATATTAGAGCACAGATACGAAGCTGGTTTTGACACATACACATATAGTAGCTCAGCACAATCATTATCAGCGCTGTGTGATGGCGTGAAAACAGCCAGTTTGAGTATAAGAGGATTAAAATGAGACTGTACTGTCTATCTACTTTTCATTTACAAAAGGAACAGTTCAACATTATGCAACACATACTTGCTTTCTTGCAGAGAGTTAGAGGACAAGGTCGGTACAACCCTCATGTCTGTGAGGTAAATATGAAACTACCATCAGCAGCTGTTTAGCTTAGCTTAGCATAAAAAAGGAAGTCGCTGCTTTAAGACAAGAATTGGTACTGCACATAACCTCCTGTAAAATCCCAACTTGTTTGTTTTACACTTTGCTTTTGGTACGAATAAAACACAAGATATAATGTTAAATTAGTGTGCTTTAGAGGTGCTGGTAGGTGGATTTTGTTACCTTTGGACCAAGCCAGGCTAGCTGTTTCCCCCCGTTTCCAGTCTTTGTGCTAAGCTAATTGGCTGCTAGCTGTAGCCTCATATTTACCGTACAGACACAAAAGTGATATTGATCTTCTCATCCAACTCTCAGCAAGAAAAGCGCATTTTCTAAAATGTCAAACCATTCCTTCAAAAACTAAAGACTATTTCCATGCTTTTACTAAAGTTGACTTTTGAATAAAGCACCAAAACCTTCTCCAGAGTGATATCATATTACAGGGTATAGCCGCTTCTATGTAAGTTAAACATTGCTGTAATTCTTGGCAGTAAAAACACCACGAATCAACCTGCTCTCCCACTCCGATTCCATTTTGAGCAATGCCGAAGAGCCAGTCATCAGCACCACAGAAGCAGAGATCTACCAACTGAAGGCTGAGGCCTTGATTTAGTAATCAACTGAAATAACAATGGTAGCCAAACAGATCTGTGTGTTGATGGCTCACTTTAGTGAGCGCCATTAGAAACGAATATGGTAATGAATGTTGTTAAACTTCGCTGTGATCGGTTGCAGATCGACTCTGCTGTTATAAATGACCTCACTTTTTCGAGGGGAAAATATTATCTTTTCAGAGTGGAATGCTTACAACGTAACAGCTGAGGAGAGCCTCTCCTGCTAACAGTGTTTTCTTTTCAAAAGTCTTTGTTAGCAGAGCAAGTTGAGGTGAATGCTGAATGATTTTTGTGCTGAAACAGAATATTTTTGTAGATATGAGACTGAACGTACCGAAAAGTTTGAAAGCTGCTGTTCAGTTAAAATCAGACATGGTAAGGACTCGACTTTTGGTAATTATAAGATACAGAAGATGAAGAAGCTCAAGCTCTGCTGAAGGAGACAGCCTTAAAATATTCCCATTGCCTTTGTTTTTTATCATCTTATTACAGTTACTCAACATTATCTTCTCCCATAATAAAATACATAAATCCAAAAATGAATATAAAAGAAAATAACATCCTTCTCTTATTGTTTCTAAATGTAGCACTTCAGTAGTTCAGCATATTTGATGAACTTGATGTACTTACATGGATTTTGGGGTTGTACCCACATGGTTGAATGCACTTAGCCACTCTGGATAAAATTGTCAGCTAAATAAAAGTAATGTAATAATGTAATGCCATTTATATGTATTCTCCAGCTGGTATCTGATGATGAAAAACTATATACTACTACTACTACTACAACAACAATATCTTACAATGTGTATGAAATATTTAAATATTGAAAGTTCATGCGGAAAGATTTACTTAAAGATCAAGATTTAACATTATTGAAAATAAGCTGCACACCCTGTAAGTAAACAAAGAAAACTCACACTGATATCTGTTAAAGACTGACAGTAGATACACTTTTATAAAGTATAAAGTACAATAGTTTATACAATTTCATATGCTGAAAGCTAGTAAAACATTTGGACAGAGGTGGAAGAAGTATTCAGATACCTAACTTTAATAAAAGTAACTATACCACTTTGTATAAGTGCTTCATTACAAGTAAAAGCCCGGTATTTTACATTTTTATCTTAAACTAAATAAAACAATCTTACACTCTTGCATTTGAAGCAGATAAAACACATTCCTCTGTATTCAATCTTTCAACAATGTCACTGTTGACTGACTGAATAGTCCACATTACAGAGAGCACTTTGGTAAAGAAAATGGCTAAAATTGGTCTTTAAATTATCTTTTATGCCATACACGAGAAGAAGCACTAGATGAATATACAAAAGATATATTATACAAGGCACACAAAAACAGACGTGAAGCTTGTCTCATGTATGCAGACATTTACTGTATATGATGCAGTTACTGGGCTGGAACACTTCCAACTGCTTTCAAGTGTCTTTATGTATTTTTTTATGTCTGGGCCTCTTTGGGAGCCTTATTATCCCATCTGATGTGGATTATGTAATTTTACATAATATTAACTTGACAAATATTAGCAGGTTAAAATAGCCGGTAACTTTTATTACTTAAATTTAAGAAAAATTGTGCAAGTTGGAATGTCCTTAACGGTTTACTCCCTAATTGGGTTTTTAAGATTGCATAAAGTACAGCACTGTGGCCTCCCTGCTGTTAATTGCTGGTTGTTTTTATTTGTAATTTAGTTCTCTAGATTCAAAGAAATACACTATAGAGTTATGTAAGCTGTAAAAGAAGTTTGCTGTTAGGGATTCATTTTAAAAAGATATGTTGCAATATGAGACTATTAGGTTCAAAGCACATACAGCATGTTATACCTAAACCCATAGGGAGGTTGTGCTTTATTCTTGTGGGCAATGTACCTGAAATATGTAAAATAGCCTCAAGAGGGGGCCACAGTACTCAGATTAGTTATCATATGAAACACAAATGCCATTCAAATAAACAACAGTTATACCAAGAAAACTGCTCAAGTACCAATTGTCCTGATATGAGAGTGTGTTTGGTGCTCATAGTGTTGTTCATGTTATGTCATTTTTTTACTTAACATTCATAGAAAAAAAAAGACTATGAAGAACAAAGACAAAAATATGACTGCATCAGTTTGAAGATTTAACAAACAATGTCAGTTAGACTCAATACAATAATTTAGAAGGAGGGTACTTTTCCCGACAGTAGAGGGAGACATCAGCTGACAGCTGATTCAGACAGTGCAGCTGAGAGCAGAATATCAAGTCAAACATTAAAACTGAAAAGCTAATTGTTCAGCAGACAGAGATCAAAGTGTTAATGTGGAACTAATGTCTTATTGTGTAAGTCGATTGTCTGTCTATGGTTATACTGTATCACGCTTATTTTTGATCACAGGTCTCTCTTGAAAAAGAGATCTCAATGATACAACTTGTTTCAATCACCTTAACAATTCATTAGAACTCAATGTATCAACCTGAATCTCCCCTGCAACTACAAACAGTACTACTACTTTTGTTCTGTACTACCAGCACTACATTCTTACCACCGTTAAGACAACTCCTACTACCACTAAAAGTATATATTGAGCTGCTACTGAACAGCAAGCCCCACTACTACTACTGCTGCTGCTGGGACTTCTACAACAACTAATACTACTAGTAGTTGCTAGTACACCTATTGCTGTTACTGCTACAACTGCTGTACTTAAATAATTTCTATTTCCACTTATGTAGCTAGATTTAAAGATTGAAGATTTCGTAACTTTGTTTTATAGTAACATAACTAACTAGCACTACTGCTATCACAGCTGTTATGGTGCTAAAAATACTTGTACTACTGCTGTACTATCATTTATTACAGTACTGCTACCAACAACAACAATACTACTACTACTACTACTACTACTACAGTTATCAATTCAACTACTACTTTGAAAGGAATTTATTACAATATAAAAAAGGTTCAATTTATTCATAAAATCATGTACAACTATGTGAAATTACAGCTCCCTAAACGATTCAACTAATGCCAATTACAGAGCATAAGATGTAAATAATTATAAATTAAAACTATAGATACCTATATTCTTTCCACAATATGAACTCCTTATAAACTGTACAGCTATTACATAGGAGTCTGGACAGTAATAGTGATTTAAATAATACAATTCTTTTAGCTCAGTAAAGAAAGAACCGGCTAGATAATCAGAAAATAGAGATAAGAGGGAGAGTGTTTGAAAAGACGATTAAATCTGACTCATGAGATGTGTTGCGTGCCATCTCCGTCACTTCCCCTTCACTCTGCTCTGTACCATTTTTATTATTATCCAATCACACAGAAACACCAGAACAAAAAACAAAAAAAAAAAACCTAAATTTTCTGCAAGGATTGATATCAAAGTCTACAGAAACCCTTGCTTTGTACACACAGACAGACAGACAGAGGTCCCGGTTCTGCATACAAATAGATCTGATCCAGACACAAGTGATCAGATAAATGAGTGATCTGCAGATAGACCAAGAGTTTAAGAACTAACCCTAAATGAGGACGTTTTAAAGCTCTCACCACAGGATGCCTCGGGCAAAGATTTGCCTGAAGTAGAGAGAGAAGCAGAGGGAAGTGCAACAGAAATGTAACAGACTGTGGAACTTAATATGGAGGGGGGGGGGGGTTTAGATTTAAATCTATAACTGATAGAATCCCTGCACATAATACATTACTGTATATCTTAATCTTTGCCTTTCATTATTACTCATGGCGGTTAGCATTTATAAGCAATAAAAAAAATAATATTGTGACATTATAAATAATGCACTATAATGTAGTTGTAAGCACTTATTAAAGGAATAGTTTGACATTTAGCATACATGCTTATCCATTTTCTTTAGTTAGATGAGAAGATTGACTCATATCTGAAGCTACAGCCAGGAGACACTTAGCTTAGCACAAAGACTGGAAACAGGGGGAAACCGCTAGCCTGGCTCTGTCCAAAAGCATCAAAATCCACATACCAGCACCTTTAAAGATCACTAATCAACAACTTAGATCTCGTTTGCTTCACCTGTAAAAAAAATATCTACGTGTAAAAACAGCAATTTGCAGATTTACCCGTGGGTTATGCAACAGACTATTTCTGAGCCAGGACCAGTTGCTAGGCAACCAGCAGATACACAAGACCTTTGTAAATGGAAAGTTGTCATTTCACACTTTCGTTTTGTATGGATTAGTAACATATGTGTTAATTTGTGATGTCAAAGAGGTGCTGGTACTTGGATTTTGTTGCCCTTTGACAGAGCCAGGCTAGCTGTTTCCAGTCTTTGTGCTAAGCTAACTAGCTGCCAGGCACCTTTATCGAGTCCAAGACAAGTCCAAGACCAAGTCAAGACAGAGTCCAAAGAGGTTCAAGTCCAAGTCAAGAGACCAGTCCAAATGAGAGACAGTCAATACTGAGACAAAAAAAAGAATTCTCTTCAAGACCACTCCCTTACCTGTTCATAACTTATGTGATGTCAGTGACGGTATATCTTCTACTTTAAGATGATAATTTTGCTTTATTATTTGTAATAATCAAAAAGCAAGTGTAACAACTACATGACTAAGAGTAACAGACTATAGGATCAAATTAGGCCATATTATTTACTTAAAATATAAAATGGAAATGTTCCCATTCTTGAACTTATTACTTGTCCTGAAGAATTCATAGTACAATGTGCTTGCTGACAGTCTGTGGACAAAATGAAAATGACTGATACCTGATGATTGAGGTATGTGATGCAGCCAGGCGTATACAAGGCGACCAATCTTAATGCCTTTTGTAGATGGATTTTAAATTAAAGTAATACCTGTTTTCTGAACAAGCGTGTTTCATCAACGGTTATGTTTTAAAGGAGGAAGTTACTTTAGAACAAAAGTATATAGTGGTGGACTCGGTCGAGACCAACTAGAATATTTGGCGAGTCCAATGCCCGAGTCAGAGACAAGTCTGAGTCCAAATACAGACGAGTCCAAGACAACAGAAAAGTGACTTGAGTCCGAGTCCAGACTCAAGTACTACAGCCCTGCTAGCTGCTTCATATTTAGTATACAGAGACATTAGTGGTATCCATGTTCTCAAATGTGAAACTGTTTCTTTAAGTATTCATTGCTGTATTATACTGTTGCTCCTCATCTGAATCCTTTTGTATCCTTTACTGGTATACAAAAAGATAATGAATGACTGATAACGCAAAGTAAAATGGCTGTAATCATGATCAATGAATGATTACACACATGAACAACAAATCATTTTAATGTATTATAAAGTATTTATTAAATGTTAATAAACATTTATAAATCTTCACAGGTGTGTTTAAATGTATATTTGTTGTAAATTCATTGAGATATGTTTGAGATTGGAAATAGATTGACAAAAAAAGTAATTTGTCTAGGGAACATTAGCTTTAGCATCTTAAATGTGAGGATTTGCTACTTTTCTCTATTTGATATCATCGAACTGAATATCATTTCTCACTGTTTTTTAACATTATATAGACCAAACAATAGCCTAGAAATCTAGACGCACCCAGCGGCAGCAAATGTAATTTGCAGCCAAGGGGGTCCAGCAACTCTCCGTTGGCTTGCGAGCTGGAAAAACCAAACTCTGGCCGGGCCAATCACATTGTATATAGAGTCGGTGGGCGGGCTTATGGCTGCTGCTGCTGGCTTTCGAATCTTTCGAATCGACTTTAGCCGCGACTCTGGAAAACTTGGAGTTAAGCTTTTCTTTGAGAAAAGAACAAAGAACGGCAGTGAAGTCATTCTTAAAAAAGGAAGATGTGTTCAGAGTTTTGTCGATCGGATACGGCAAAAGTTTAATCAACCAACTAGCTCTGCTACCTTCTTTGTGGCTCTGGTTGGTTGTAGCGCTATCCTATTGCGTGCAGAGAGAATTTGAAAGACAACAGTTTATCCCGCCCCTCGGATTGAGCCCTGCCAATGGTAAGTAGTGTGACTACAATTATTTTCCGGTTAGCAGAAGCATGCCAAAAAAGGCTTTTAAGCTGTCTGTAAAAAAGCAATTTTCGCCCATTTAATGATATGAATTTTACAGTCTCCTCTTCTGTAAAGACATTAGTTCTAACATGCAGCTCCAGTGTTTGGACTATTGCTACGTTTACACGTGGCCGGCAATTTTTAAAAATGGACATTTCAACCTCTCCGTTTTCAAAAATAACATCGTGCACAGCTGTCCGTTTTCAGAAAAGTGTTCGTTTACATGTACCCGTGTATATATGCCGTCAAGAGCATGCCAAACCTGTAGGTGGCAGTGTAACGAGAAGCTCAAGCCCACGTTAGCCAATCAGAATCCAGAAAATAGCAACAGCAGCAACAGTATTGTCTCGGCTGCCTAAACCTCCGTTTGTCTCAGTTTACATACAAACGTGTAAACTAATATTTCAAAAATATCCACTCTGGCTGGAGTTTTTAGAAAGACTCGTTTTCAGAGGCAAATTCTCCGTTTGCGTGTAAACGAAGGGCACAAACTAAGGGAACTGTCTCAGTTTTTCAAAATAACCATGTACGTGTAAACCAGTGATGGGAATAACGGCGTTATAAATAACAGCATTACTAACGGCGTTACTCTTTTTCAGTAACGAGTAATCAAATTGATTACTCTTCCTATCTTAATAACGCCGTTACCGTTACTGGCAAAAAATGCGCCGCGTTACTATATTTGAAGCCGTTTTTTTCATCAGACCAACTAGATCTCTGAGTCTGAGCCGAGAGGCAAATACTTTTTTTTACTGTTCTTCCTTGGTTAGTGGGCAGTGCACGACACAAGCGCATAAATGCTGACAATTGGCTGAGGTTGAGTAAAATGTAATGTTAAGCCAATCAGAGGTAGAGTTGGGCGGGTGTTCGAAAGCATGCATAGTCGGACACACAAGAACAACACAAGCAAGTCAGTCAACGAGAGAGAGACAGGTATGGCGTTATGAAATCAAGGAGAGGGTTAACTTTTCCTGCTGCAGATTTTCCAGAAAGAACAGGGGAGACACTTTGCTTCTCTTACTATATATGACTCTAGAGTCGGTATTCGCTCCAAAGCTAATAGTATCACCTACTCCATTATTTACAAGCATTATTTACTTTTGCCCAGTTGTGGCCTGTTCAGGTGTTGTGTTATTTGTATCGATCCACTATATAAACATAATATCTACATACATGGCATTTGATTGGAGGCTGGTCTCACTTTGTCCCACAGCAACATTAAAATAGTTTAGATTTGTGTACACTGTTTCTGTTAATAATGTATTGTATTAAGTGTCCATTTCATTATAATATTCAGATTTATCATAAATAATTGAACATACACATGTATTTTAAGTTCCATTAAAGAGGGGTGGAAGTGGGATCACATTTGAGCATTTAAAAATGTACTTGAAAGTAACGCAATAGTTACTTTCTTAAGTAACTAGTTACTTTCATAATTTGTAACTGAATAACTAATTTAGTTACTTTTTGGAAGAAGTAACTAGTAACTGTAACTAATTACTTTTTAAAAGTAACTTGCCCAACACTGGTGTAAACAGGGCCTATATGTTAATGTAACCAATGTAATTGCTGCATTTGCTGCTAAAAGCTCAACACAGGCACTTGTCTCTGTTTTTTGGAAGCAACTGAGATGCTTTTTTTTGGCCAATTTCATCAATAAAATAAACATTTCTCAGCTTTTCCTGCACATTACTCTGCTCTGTAATACCTGCAGTGGACTCCAACAGAAAATATACAGAGCTTATCAGGATGTTCCTCCAGCTGCCTTCCAGTCAAGTACACACTGTAAGGTACATTCTTGTGTATTAACACACACACTCTGGATATTCATCAGCGCCAACAAACCATTCAGCTCTTTACCCGAGTGAAGTGTTTTTTTTTCCCTCTGAGCTTCTATTGTTGTGATCTGCAGCGAACAGATAAGTGAAACTTATTTGCATCAACACACTTGATATTTTTGACAGAGGGCCATTTTTCTTTTGTCTTCAGTCTCTGGGAGGATAACGTTTCAAGGAATTTTCATGAAACACCATTTAAGCGGGGCTGATAAGGCCTCCTTTGGACAGAGATAAGAGCCTATCACACATTATTGATCATCTTCTGACCTGTTTGTGGAAGAAAAGCTGGAAGGGGTGAAGCACTTGTCAAACAGAGAGAGCTATACCCAAGAGAAAATAGGTGAGGATTGGGCTGTATGAAAGTATGAAAATACAGAGGAGACAATAGAGGGGAAAGGTACTATTTGTAAAATGTATTTCCTGTAAATTACTTTGCCATATATGTGTGTAAGATGTTTAGTTTGATGTGTTAAGTGTGAGTTTGTCTTTTCTCTATTGTGATTACAAATGAACATGAAGGCAGCTGCGTGTCAGTAACGTTCAACTGTACAGGGCTACAACTGTACAGGGCTACAACTACACTACAACTTTTCCTGATTATTATTTATTCATTTTGTTTAGAAAATGTCCAAAAATAGTCCAAACAGCCCAAGGTGACTTCAAATCACTGGTTTCATTCAAACGAACAGTAACAAACCTAAAGCTTTTTACTTTACTATCATATATGACAAGGAAAAGCATCAAGTCTTCACATTTGTCAAGCTGGAACCGCTGAATAGTTTGCATTGTTGCTTGAAAAAAAAGTCATTAGATTGATTGCCAATTAATTTTCTGTTGCTCGACTAATTGACTAATTATTGCAATTCTACTCTGACGCATGATATATTTTAGTCAGCAAATGCAGAATTTGCAAAGAGGAAGTTTTATTTATTTATACATCCATCATTATTTCATTCATTATGAATGCAGATAAGTCAAATCACTTAAAGCTATTTTTAAGAGTGAGAAGTGACACCTACAACAGCTAATGTGGTTATTTGTGGCTTTCCCATGCCCCCTGTACATAACATACTTAACACCACTAAAAATTTGATTTGGTTTTGATCCTTGTAGCTACAGTAGCAGAGTGTCTCCACCAGCAAGCTTTTCTCCTCAAGCAACACACTCAGTCCTGCTTTTATTCTATAAGCCCAAAAAATATAATAATCCACATCTGCTGGACAAGTTAAGCTAAATTGCCTGTGTCCCGAGCCCATCCTCAAGCTCCATGCACATAACAATGAAATTGGCCTGTGGCGTACGCTAAAGCTGGGTAAAAAAAGCGCTGTTGTGTCGTGGCATGCCAGCAGTGCACCCTTGCTGCGTGCTAGATGGCAGACGCACACTGGGGGCCGATGCACATGACCTTCTGCTATCAGAGCAGACGCGTTCATTTATCACCCGCAACCTTGAATCATTGTTTTACTCAGCTTGAGCCCTTATGCTTCTGCTCACGCAAAAAAAATAGAATAAGTGCATTTTGGTTTGAGGGGAGAGCAGAGTCATACAGCAGAACGGCTCTCCCTTAGTTTACCACCCGTTACTGAAATCCTCTCCATAACATGCCCACAAAATGTGCTTTGATTTTTTCTCTTGCATCTTTTTTTAACGAGGCTTTCTTTATCTAGCTGCACCCTAAAACAAGGAACCATTACACCTAGGAGGCTCCCCTTTTGCATTGTTTTGAGGAGATTGGATTATTTATAATGCAGCAGGGTTACAGCTCATAAACCTAATGAGGATTATTGGGTTGTGTGTGTGTGTGTGTTTTACTATATTTGTGGGGTCCAAAAACTGGGGAATACAGTATACTTGTGGGGTCTGCACAGCCTTGTGGGGCCCAAAATGCTGGACCCCACAAGGTTAAAGGGCTGTTTGAGGGTTAAGACTTGGTTTTAGGATTAGGGTTAGAACTAGGTTATGGTTAGGGTGAGGGTAAGGGTTAAGGTTAGGCATTTAGTTGTGATGGTTAAGGTAAGGGGCTAGGGAATGCATTATGTCAATAACGGGTCCCCACAAAGATAGTGAAACAAACGTGGGTGGGTTTGTGTGTGTGTGTGTGTGTGTGTGTGCCAGTGAGCTGCATCCCAGACAAAAGCCTTGGAAGGGTCTTTAGAGGGACAAGCTGGCAGATCACCCACTGTTTTACAGATCTCCTGAAGAGCGGCAGAGCAAAGAGAAACAAAGCAGTGTTGATGATGACAGGCCAGTGGCATTCTGTATGAAGTAGATTGAAAAAAGACTGTGTAGCAAGTAAAAAGACAGAATACACTTCTTTTTTTTAAATCCTTAATGTGCAAGAATGGAGCCCTATCCATCACACACAAGAGATAAGCCTTCGATTCTAATTTCCCCCTCTTTTATGAGTATATTCTATAAATTTAGTAAGAGGCTTCCCTGTTTTGCCATCTGCTCCTGTTCTAATTCACTGTTAATGTAAACTCAAAACTTATTGATACATTTAGGATAATGAAAATTCCACCTGCACTTATTCCATCAGCTAAACAACAGCTATATAATACTCATTACTTTGCTGCCCTGATATTCTCTTCTCTAACAAAAATACTATTTTCTGTCAGTAATTAGTCGCTTATTCGCCATTTTTTTGAGTGCTCACTAACACTAACTTAAAGTGTTTTTGCAGTTAGTACACAACAATCAAATGTACTTTTATGTTTTGTACTAACAAAAAGTGGTATAAGACATATGAAAACAAGCATTAATCAAACTGTGAAACCAAATGATTTCGCAAATATTTAGTACTTTATTCCTAAGATCTTCATGGAGCAGTTTTCCACCATCCACAACTTTTACCTGCTGTGGGTGGCTCATCCATTTCCTTTTTTGCATTGCATTGTGGGACACAGCTATATCCAAAATATGTACTAAATAGATACCAATTCAGGTTTTGACTATGTGGTATGCTCCAAAAAGATAGTGTGCATACCTTTTTGAGTGTGCTACCTTTGTGTGTCTTACTCAAATGAAAATAAAACACTGCACATTTTCAAATTCCTTCTTGGGATAAAGTACAGAATTGGGACACAGCTACAAAGTCCTGTTAAGTCTCGGCTGTAGCTGAAACTGCCATTTGGCCTCGCTAAAAATACTGCGTACCAAAACAAAATGACACAGGCATGAATGGTTAATCAATAATAACGTGGCTCTTTGCAAGATCAACTGTGTTTCTGTCCTGTTTTAATTCACAGCCTTTGAGGAGTCTGACAAGCAGAGTGAAGCACAGTTTAACAGCTCAATGATTAATCGTGTAGCCTGTGAAAAGGTATTTCAGTGTCAGCCGAGTGGACATAAAATGACTGTGCTACCCTACTCGGTCTTCCAGAGTGACCAACAAACAGCCCACTTCAACCAATCACACCCACTTCCTGTAAAACGCTCCAATTTGCGCACATGAATCTCTCAACCTATAACAGCAGAAAAATGCAGAAATGATATTCAAGGTTGCAGTTGGGCATGTAAAAGGAAAATGTTTAGTGCCTGGTGGGACAGGAGAGGTAGCGCAGAGAGAGAGAGAGGTGATGGATAGTCCAACTTCCTGCAGGAGAAGGTTTGATTAATGGCCGACCACTCGGCAAAACACACCAGCTGTGAGGGGAGATAAGTACCAATACAAAGAGCAAATTACTGTCTTTACTGTAATAATTAACCTGGAAGTTCAGGTTCCCTTACGAAAGAGCCACATTTCCTCTAACAATACATAATAAATAAAAAATCTCCTTTAGGGCTGAATCCTTGTTTTAGCTCCAGGATATAAGGCTTTTTATGGCTGGGTGAGCTGTTACCAAAGATGTACGAGCAAATTACTAGCTGCTGTTATTTGAAAAGAGGGCGTCCATTGTGAAAATGACTGTCAGCACACTGCTGCCAAGCTCATCCCCTGGTGCAGAATGGGTATCCAAACAGTCTTCAGTGAGATATATGTAGTGGAATAATTGCTTGTCGCGCAGCAGGCAGGAAGCGATAACAAATGAACTAACTTGTTAAGGTTTTGGACTCGCAGTTGTTGTTCACGGCTTAAGTGTTTGTAAAAGTTTTGATCCAGCTGGAGGAGCTCTAGAAGCGTGTGAGAGGAGAGAGGATGAACACATGCTGCAAAATGTTACGTTTTAACTGAAATATTAAATCAGCCTGTAGAAAAGACAAGTTTGAGAAAAAAGCAGAAAGCATTTCATCTGCCTGAACTACTCAACCTGAATGTGCCTTATTATTCTTCATGCTTCGAGTTCAACGGTGTTTTTAAACCCATAAGCCCCCCGAGTCTCTCCACACTAAAGTTAGTCTTTGATAACAGCTAATGACTGTGCCGCTGAATTCTTCAACCATAATATTATTTGACCCAAGCTGATTAGAAACATGTGCCAGAGTGTTTGAGTGTCAGAACGATTTATGGGTCTCTCACTTGATGACCTTTCCATTCACTGTATACACTCGAGTCTTACATCACTCCGGCGGACTCCCTGCTGAGAGCTTGCCTCGATTTTCTACAACACACTCAGAAGCACAGCTCAGTTTTGGTTTGGAGGTGTACAAAGAGAGAGTGTGCACACTTACTTACACATTTATGAATTAATTACGTAACACAGAAAAGAGTGTGTAATGAAACGTCAATAGTCTTTCTAATCCACTTCAAAGAACATTCGTGGGGAGGAAAACATGGCGAGTCCTTCCATTAAATCCCAGAACTTCAACATGTGATAGTAAGTATACTGTTCATCAAACCCTGTTAAATTCCTTCCTCATACATACAGTATAGTACTGTGAACAAGGGACATACTGAATCATGGGCTGCACAATTATTTCAACTAAGGTAAATAATGCACATTCCTCTCTTGTGCATTATCTCAAAAGGTCTTATTAGATTTCTTTAGTAAATTGCGACCGATCCAGTCCTGTACAAATTAATCACAGGGAATTAACGTTTGCTGCCTAGAGTGGAAACACCACAGCCAGCTGCATAATAATGATGAACTGCTGCAATCGGTTTCATTAAATGCCATCAAATGCTCTCTGTTAGAACCATCAGTGCACATTTATATTTGGTATGGAGTGAATGTTTATGGAACAGATCTCTGTCAATGTTTAGTTGTGTCTTGTCAGTATTATAGGCCAACTGATTTTTGAAGCCGAAGATCTAAAAAAAAAAAAAATAGTTCCTTCTTGACACAAACAATAACCCAAAAGATTCTTCAAACTTGCTTTTTAAAGTTGTGACAATATGTACTGAGATGTGACATATAAGCAACAATCTTTGCTAAGATGACAGGAACAGTTAAAGCTACCTTGTGGAGTATTTGACCACTAGTAGTGCTACGGAGTAGATAGTGTGGGTCCCCGCTTTGCTTGTATCATTTGTACGGCCATACACACTATGGCCAAATTTTTCTGTCCGAGCCCGGCCCGCGTCTGACAGAGCCGTGAAATAATTTAATAATTTTAATTTAAAATGTTTAAAGTGTTAACCTTTCCTGATTGCTTTGTTTCCGACCGTGGTCAGAAGACCAGGAGAGACTCGTTACCTCCAGGGCCGACATTATAAAATGAATAACATTGGGGTTAAAATCCCGTTTCTGGTGAGCAAATGAATGAACTTGGCTTTCAGTCTGGGGTTTATCTTGGACACCGCATACACCGTGTACAAAACATAAACTTATTCCACCAACTCTGCTCTGGTCGCTTCTACACGTCTGCTTCCTCTTTCTCTATCGCTATCTCTCTTCTGCCCACTTTACACACGCACTGAGCTCTCTTAAAAAGGAGCCACAGCGCCATTTTACAACAAATGCCTTATCGCGCTGATGTGACCGAGCCCGACCCGAACCCGATCATAATTTCTAAATATCTGTCCGAACATGGCCCGGCCCATCGGGTACCGTTGGGACCCGTCGGGCTCGGTTCAGGTATCCATGCCCTAATACACACATCACCTTTTGGTTCGTAATGCAATAAGTAAGAGTAAACCTCCATTTTCTCCAGAACTCCACAGAGCACCTTTGAATAAAACATTTTTCAGTTCCTGCTTCTCAAATGTAAGGATGTTCTGCTGTTCTCCGATTAATATGATTTTATACTGAATAAAATTTAGTTTTGCACTGTTGGTGGAACAAAAGACGCAACTTTAAGGATGTTATATCGGCCTTTGACAATTTTTCACAATTTTATTTACATGTAATGGACTAAAAGACAAAAGAGTAATAATAATCAATTAATGATCATCAATAACGTGATTTGCAGCCCAAATGTATCACAATGTCTATTTGCAGATCTGATGACAGTTTAACATTACTATAGTTTAGTATAGAATTAATAATTTACAGAAAGAGAGACATGAAATTCAAAAATGTTTGAGCAGCTGAGCAGGACAAACGCTGTAGCACATTTTATGATTTACCTTTTAACAACCACAAATTGTATAAAAAAATGTAAAAAGCCATAACTAAAACAATAGATTTTTAATTGGATTTTCATACCAGAACATACTGTAGCTTTAGCGATTAAAAAAAACGAAGTTAATCAGGAATACTTTCATATGGCAACCACAAAGGCCTATTTCTGATATGAGATTGTTTGGAGTGATTAGCAGATGGAAGAAAAACAATGACTGCGGTCTTTATATTTTAGGCTATCTGGCTCTAACATATTGCTGACTGAGCCGCAGGGCTATGTGGACGTAAAACAGAACCATGTGTAAATTGTGAAGCCGGATGTTTGAAGTGGCAAAGACTGCTTGCACTAACTCTTAACGCCTGACCTTTACTGCTGCCCACCAACTGCTTCCTGCGGACCCGGTTCTCTCTGCATTTATAGAGATAAACACCTCACAAACATGTGTCCGGCCCTCCACACACAGCTTCTTTTGGATCGCACCAGCGGCTCACACATGTGATAAATGATAGGCCTCATTTCCCTTTATTAGCACACCAAGAGACTGAGGGACATTAAGTCTTCTTTCCCTTTATTCTTGTGTTGACTGTGGTTTCTCTCACCGCAGATTGGGCGGTGGGTGTTATTGTGGAATCGGGAAGGGGAGGGAGAGGCCGTGCTTTTCATGCTGGTTTCCTTACAGTTCTCTCTTATTGATGAGGGCCTCTAAACAGTTGCCTTAGCAGGAGGGGAATAGAGTTCGGCAATGCCCCAGCAACTCTCAACAGCGTTCTATCAGGAAAAAGACAGGAGGCAAATGGAGATAGAGGAAAGGCATTGAAACTAAAAATAGTAGCAGCATTTTTCTCCCAAAGTGAGTAGAAATTGGGTTTCAGCCCTGCATGAAGCACAATGTGACAATGCATAAATACTGACATATATAGCAGAGCAGTTATTATTTAACCACGTTTGATCACAATCAGCTGTACTGTATCTTGAAGTGAGGAGTTATTTCACAGGGGCAGCGGAGTGGAAGCCTGTTATGGAGGCTCGGTGCAGAGATGTCCCTTTGTTTGTTTAAAGGGCAGGAGAATCGATGGCCCCGTTTTTTGAGTCATGGCTCTGACCTCTCGCGGTGGCACCTTTATCAATCACGGGCCGGCTTCGTTCTCTGCCTCACTGCTCATCACATTTGTCTACTGTGGATGGGTGCCACCTATCTACTTTTCAAATGTCAGTCAACACTTCATGCTAGCTGTCAGCTGACACAGAGCAGTACAAAACCAGCTTTAAAATTGTGATGAGAACAACCCTCGAGGAGAATTATATTGCAGGAAAAAAATATTTTCGGGGAAAATGTGTTTGCTATGAGGTTGTAAGGCCAGCGCAGGAAACATTACAAGCCAGAACTCTCTTTGTTGAATAAATATGAAGTAATTTAAAAGGTCCTATGACATGCTGCTTTTTGGATGCTTTTATATAGGCTTTAGTGGTCCCCTAATACTTTATCTGAAGTCTCTTTCCCAAAATTCAGCCTTGGTGCAGAATTACAGCCACTAGAGCCAGTCCCACAATGAGCTTTAATTTGAATGTGCCATTTCTGTGTCAATCCATGATGTCTCTTTCTTTCTCATGTGTAGGCCAAATTCTCTGGGCGGGAAAAGCAGAGAAAGGGGAGGAAACCTTTCCCCTTATGACATCATAAGGAGGAGATTCCAGATTGGCTCATCTGAGCTTTCATTTTCTCAAAGGCAGAGGAGGATATCCAGGGTTCGTTTTACACCTATCGTCATTTCTAGCCACTGGGGGACCATAGGCAGGCTGCGGGAACTCATATTAATGTTAAAAAACCTCAAAGTGAAATTTTCATGCCATGGGACCTTTAATAAGATTCTGACAGCTATAGCTGGGCAATATATCAATATTATATCGATATCGTGATATGAGACTAGACATCGTTTTAGATTTTGAATATCGTAATATGACATAAGTGTTGTCTTTTCCTAGTTCTAAAGGCTGCATTACAGTAAAGTGATTACCAGACTGTTCTAACTGTTCTATTATTTGCATTTACCCACTTAGTCATTATATCCACATTACTGATGATTATTTATCAAAATAATTATTGTGTAAATATTTGGTGAAAGCACCAGTATCACACTACAATATCATTGCGATATTGAGGTATTTGGTCAAAAATATAGTGATATTTGATTTTCTCCATATCGCCCAGCCCTACTGACAGCTATTTTTGCTGAAATTCAAAGGATCTCAAAAGGTAAATTTATTCAGATGTGTTGCTGTTTAGTGTTGTTTTTGTTATCTTTGAAAATGTAGGCTGACATTCATTGATTATACAGTATGAAAATCCAATTTCCACAAGAACGCACTTGTTTTTATTGATCTGAAGGTCTTAATGAGGTTTGAACACCTGCATATTATTCGGCTGACAGATGTTTGTATGAATGTCCCAGTCTACTAAACATGACTGTAGTCCAAAGAGTTGGATATTTTTGGAGACATTAATTTTGCTCATTCAAAAGTCACTTAAAAGACAATTATGGCAGCTACATTACCAATATCTTGTATATTTTGATTTACAACCACATGAAATAAAGCATTCAATTTGAATGTGGCTGAACAGAATGTTTCTTTGGATGTGACAATAGATGCAGACAAACCAACTGCACATGCAAATGAACACATCGAAGAAGGAAAATTGCCCCAAACTTTCTCAACTCACACACAGGCTGCAGACGATTTAAAGGCTGTTGAATATGCATTACCATATGTAAGTGCCTGTTTCACAGACCCACAAGAAAACAAAGTCACACCAGCGAAAATTGTCCAAGGGGGCATTTTGATGGAACTGCATGCTGACTCGGTGTGGTAACAACCAGCTCTCTGTTGATGGATTGGACCACAGTTAATCTGTATGTGTGGCCGATCCTTATGAGGCCACATTGTTAATCACCCAGCCAGTTCTCAGCAATCCAGGACTCCTGTCTTGGGTTGAAAGAGAGGGATGATTCCCATTATGGAGTAATTAGTCTTTTTGTCAACGCCGGACATTGACACTGAATCCACTTGCTGGGGCTCTAAAGGGATTTGGGTGTTTGCGACTGCTGAATCCTAATCAGTATCGCCTTTACCTGCCAAGGCCGATGTCCTTAACTTTAACGTGCTCGTGAACAGCAGCACAGACGTCATAACTGTGAGCTGTAACAAGAAATGTGAGCCAAAGTTTCCGTTTATTATCTCTTGTGGGACTTTTTTATCTTTCTTGGCATACCAGAACTGCAGAATTCCACTGCGAGAACTGTTGACTGATCAACACTTAAAGTTTTCAGTAGGTTGATAGAACTGGCAATGTAAAACAGCTTGCAACAAACTTGTTATACTGTTCTACAGTATGATGACAGGATGCATCTGCTTTGATATACAGTATGACTGGTAGGAACTGAATACGAGCTCCTGTATGGTCCAACAGTGATAGCCTCAATATGTTTGACTGAATCTTAATTATGACAGGTAGGGATGGGGACATACTGAAAACAGTTTGGGACAGTTTTTTTCTGCCATTTGACTTTAAAGACACAGTGAGATAAAAGTTCCCTTTCTGTGTCTGTACCTTGGAGGTTCAGTTGGTAACTGAACTGGTAATATCACCTTTTAAGTCCAATATATCTTAGTTATATGCTTCAATTTGGAAAAACTTGGGAGTAACGGATTATTTCACATGGATAATCATAAGTGATCCAGATGGTATTGAAAGGCTGTGGTCAAAGCTATTAATTATACCATATAATACCAAAATCTTACAAAGGTGACTAGCTTTCAGGAAAAATATACTATTTTCTCTTAGAACAACCTAAAAAAAAGGCTGAAGCTCTTCTTTCAATCTCCAGGGATCATATCAGTCTGAGATCTTTGTCTTTGTCTTCCAAACTCTTCAGTCTCTTTGTTCTGTGTCTGTCAAGTGTCAGGCAAATGCCAAATACTGACTCCTTTGTTTCACTACAGTAGATGTATAATTTATATGAAACTTTTACTTTTTTATCCATTGGCAACATCTTATAAGAAAGCTGTAGTTATTTTTGCAGTGGCAGTACATCTCTGAAGATGTGGATTAGCAGATACTCAGGGTCAATTTTTTTCATAGCTCTTATTAAAGACTCCAGCTCTCGCCTGTAAATGGCTGTAATTGCCACATTTAAGGTGTAGAGTTATATTGGAGATTAAGCCTCTCTGAGGATGAAGTCAATTTCCTTACAGGGTCGTCACAGAGTGGAGATAAGGATTTTTGCAGCGGGAATACTTTACAGCTAATGTACCGCAGGTTCCAGTTTCACCTCTGTAATTCTCATATTGATTTTAACTTAATTATTCCTCTCCTATGAGACAAAATCCATCTGGTGCTTAATGAGAGCGCTTTGTGTGCAAATGGTCTCTAAAACATCCATGTGAGTAATGATTTCACCTAAAAAATGCAAATGTCTATAGACAAGTCTCCAACAATGTTATCAAAAGGTAATAAACTAACCAAAATTAGTGAGAGTCAAACAAATTCGCAAATGTGTGTTAGTATGGGACCTCTAAGTTAATTTCCAATTTTCAAGGGGCGTTATTAACGGCACAGACCAAAATGCCTTTGGACCAATCAGACAACCAATCAGAGCAACAAAACATGACTAGGGTTGAAAAATTCCGGGAATTTTCAAAGTTAGAAACTTTCCATGGGAATTAATGGGAATATATGGGAATTAATGGGAATAAACTGGATATTTTCAATATTGCCTGCTATAATACTGTTAGTCTATAAGAGGGAACTTAAATGTAGTTGAAAAAAGCCCATCTTGCAGCATAATCTTGGTTAAAACAACCTGATTTAATGCAATTTCAGTTGAATATCCTCCCTATATTCGTCAATGACATGCACGCACGCAGTAATCAGCATAGGCTACTACATACATGCCAACATTTAGTTCTTAAAATACGGCAGTTTTATTATTTTTTTCCAACATAACCCATTGCTATTAACCTGTGTGTGTTAATTGTATAGCCCACTTGTTCTTGATAGGCTGGAAGCAATAGACAGCGCTGATGGTTAGCTTAGCACACATATAACCATAACCATATTAAATCAAAGGCAGCATGCTTGCTACCTTCATATGTTAAGCTAAAGGTCAATGGTTTGGGCTACTATTTAGCTTACTGCAGGGCTATTGAGGCCACACCCACTGCACAGATCATTTCTAGAATCCAACATTCTACAGCAGATTGAAGAATCTATTAAAGTTCTACTGACGAATAACTCCACATTTGTTTCACTGTATATGCCTGTCTGCTTATTACAAAACAAAATGTTTATATTTATGTTTGTATAAGATGGAGTTTGTATGAATTACCCAAGATTTCCAGTTAATTCTCATAAATTCCCATTGATTCCCATAATTTACATTAATTCCCATGAAAGTTTCCAAATTGGAATGTTTCCCAAATTTACCGGAATATTTTTGCCCCTTTGCAACCCTAAACATGACCAACAACCAATCAGAGTAACGAAACCTGACCAACATCCAATCAGAGCAACGAAACCTGACCAACAACCAATAAGACATATCAAACGTAGTCTCGCTTTTCCAGACCTTCCTCCACCCACGCTGTGGAGGAAGGAACTTGTTTTGGTGGAAAGTGTGTGTGAGTGTGTTCAAAAGTTGTCCTCAGAAATCCACCGGAGTTTAGAATTCCAACACAATGGAAGCGTTGGGTAACGGAAATCCGGCCAAAAATAAGGACACCCTGCGGAATTTTCGGCAGCAACGGGGCAATCCCGAAAGTGGAAGGTCGAGGATATAGACTATATGAAAAGTGACCTACAACCAATCAGAGCAACGTAGCATTGAGCAACACATGCAAGTTGGGGCGGTGCTTGGTCTGTTTCGAAGCAGGAAAAACAAGGTGGGCGGGTCACAAACTTTCTCAAATTACAGCTAAACAGTACACTAACATGTTTCTGAAAACATTTTAGGTGAGAAATAGGCAATACAGTACCAGAATCGAGATTCATATTTGATCAGCACCGCCTAGTTTGACAGTTTGATATGAGTTTCGTGAGCCTGGTGCGTTGCGCTGGACGGAGAATGCCGGTTACGTTACATTCAAGTATGATGCTCCTCGTCCTAAACTCGCCCCACATGAAATAAACGGTTGTGATTGGCCCGTCCAGTCTCTCTTTGGCTGGAAATATGTTTGAATGGTAGGGGGCAGACCTATCTGCCAGAGAAAATGAAACATGAGTTTGGAGATTGGTCTGGTTTTCAGGCTACCAAAAATCAACATTGTTGTTTTTGTGTCAAAACACTGCACAAATTGCAAAAGTACTGTAATTCAGTGGAACATTTATAATACAAGCTCATAATAGGTCAGAGTGCTTATTTAGCTATTAGTATCTAGCAATCTGGTATGAGTCCTGGATTTTAATAAGGTGGCGGATAGTTCTGTACACAAACTGGTGAGGAAGAAATGCAGATTTTAAGGTAAGACAGGTAAGACAACTCATGTTGTTAGTGAATATATCAAAAGTTTTTCAGGCTCTCTAATCAAACTGTGTGCTGTTTCATGATCACCTTAAATAATACTAAAATCCTGTATTGAGTAAAAAAAAGGCGTCTAATTTGAGTTAACATAATATTCAGAATGAGAAGGACTGTACTCTTAACTCATGCAGGAAAATGGCAGAAATGTTACAGATGCTAATATTTCTTTTCATCCAATTTATGCCAATGTTATTTCTGTGGTGGACTTTTAACCATTTATGGTTTGGGACACAGACACGTTTCTCACTACCTGCAAGAGCTCACTTTGTGTAGTGTGGGATAACATTATCACTGTTGCCAGCTGCCATTTCTTACTGTAATTCCATGTATCATGTTAGCTAGACAGAGCTGTCAATTGTTTATCAAAATGTGACACGCTGTAAGCAAGTTTTGTTAATGTATGCATCATAGAATTGTACCTCTCAACGGTATTTTTACTTTGTTTCCAGCAAGTTGCAGTCTATCATTGTACACAGAAAACCAGTCCTGTTAAAGCAGGGGCCCGTTTCAGGAAGGAGGTTTAACAAACTTTGAGTCTAATCCTGAACTCTGAGTTGATTTACCCTGAGATGGGAAACTCTGATTTGAGTGATTTGAGTTGGTTCAATCAACTCGGAGTAGGTTGACTCAGAGCTAAGCGTGTATAAAAAGGCAGCATGAATGGAGCCATGATACTACGATTCACCATGGTAACAACCACAAACAAACTGGTCGGCAGAAATACTCATGCGCACATACAGCGAGTTTGAACATGTATTTAGTTTAAAAAAAAAAAAGCAACACAGCGGCTGCTGTAAAATAGCGAGAATTGGTGTGGGAGAAAATTGCTGCTTGAGTCAATGCGTAAGCTCTAATATAGTGTATTAATTTTATATTTAATCACAGGTAACCTATAATATTACTGGTGAAAACTGGAATGGTAGTAGGCTACACCTATAATTTCATTTAGGTGCAATCCTGCGGGCGAAAAACTAAACTACTACTAATCCCATTCTGAGGTTGCAGCACCATCATTAACAGAATTATGATTTACAATCATTTATTTCTTTTTAATGTCTCTTACTGGTTTGTGTCCAGGGAACTCTACAAAAATGTTTAAAAACACGTTTAAGAGTGAGGCACATTTTTCTGATGGTTCTGTACAGTGGTTTTATATGCTCCGCATCAACAAGAAAAAGATTATAAAAAAAAACTGCAGTTTGCAAAAAACATAATGTGACACAAATAATGTGCTGGGATTAGGGCTGGGCGATATGGATAAAATCAAATATCACGATATTGTTGACCAAATACATCGATATCAATACCGCAACGATATTGTAGTGTTGACTATTGGTACTTTCACGAAATATTTACACAATGAGATTTTTGATAAATAATCATCAGTAATTTGGATATAATGACTAAGTGGGTAAAGGCAAATTATATAAAAGTTACAACAGTCTGGTAAGTTCAGAAAATGACATCACTTTACTGTAATGCAGCCTTTAAAACCAGGAAAAGACCACACTTATGCCATATTACGATATCCAAAATCTAAGAAGATATCTAGTCTCATATCACGATATCGATATCACATCGATATATTGCCCAGCTCTAGCTGGGATGTAGCATGCCCACGATGGGTGACGTTAGTGATATGAGGATGGCTAAGGTTATGTAGGCTACATAACTGATAGACTGGGAAGAAAAACGATACCGCTCAAATAGGTAGTTATCTGGAAATTAAAATGCATCTATAGTCGGGGCCTCAATATCATCTCCTGATGTATGTTTAAATCCTTGCGGAGTAATACAGCTTCTTCATCAATGGGATCGTCGACACAAGGAAATGCCATGTTCGGAACAAAAACGTTTTATAGTCTGCCTAACATGGTTAATAAACCAACACTGTTTTTTTTATTCATGCAGATAACAAACTGCACTAAAATGAGGTTTCTTGAAGAAAACCTGCTCCTGACCAGGTTAGGTTCACAGACTCAGTTACCATAGTAACTGACTCTGAGTTTAAAGGCCTGGACACACAGAGCCGATAATCGGCCGTCGGACAGTCTGGCGAGGTCAATGACTCAAGTCTGTTCGGTGTGTTCCGTGCCGTTGTCCATCCGAGGGGCCGTTGGCCTTCATTTTGGCCGACTTGACATGTATAAATCGACGGGGCGGGCGCTGCCGGCAGTCGGACTCAAATTACCAATCTGGTTGGTAGAGTGCTAACCCGGAAACGGGGAGCATGACTACAGTCTCTCAAAATCTGACGAAAATCTTTTAAACTGACCTTTGTTGAACAGAAATTAAAACAGATTGAGCAACTGCATGGCCTATTTTTCACTTAAAATGTTTTCAGAAACACGTTTCGGTGAACAATTTTAGTACAATATAAGATCGTATTCTGAACAAGACGCCATGACAGTCTGTCTTTGAATTTCCGGAGAAACCAGACTCACGTGACGAGTTTGTCCAATCAGCTGCCGGTTTTGATTTTTGGGCGACAATACAGATTAGCAACGCCTTCTGTTATTACGTCTCGTCGCTTTGGTGTGTTCCAAGCCACTTTTTTGACCAACTCGGGGACACTGATCAGTCCAACTGCCTTTTCTGCCGAGGGCCGGCCGTCTGGTCTGTGTGTCTGCAGATTAACCCTTGTGTTGACTTTGGGTCACATTGGCCCATTTTAAATTTTTGTTTTATATCAGAAAATATGGGACGTAGAAATAAGCACTAAAAATGTGTAGAAGAAAAATGTAAAAATTTAAAGCTTTGTAAAAAGCAAAAACAAACTGTGGAAAAAAAGGCGTCAAAAACGTTGGGGGAAAAAAAAGTGTTTTTTTCAAGGTTGAAGGGAAGACAACACAAGGGTTAAGTTACCTCTCTTTCTGAAACGGGCTGGAGTTACTCCATTTCTCTCAGGTTTGATTAACCTCTCTTTCTGAAACGGAAAAACCAGAGTTCCCCTCATCTCTGGGTTAACAAACTCAGAGTTTTCACTAAACCTGCTTTCTGAAATGGGCCCCAGGTGACTCCAACCTGATGTGTACTATTGTTGGGTGTTATACGTCTTCTCACATTAGATTAATTCTAGGAGACAAAGTGCTCTAACTGGATCTGAAATATACCTGAGAGACTTTGGCTTGATACTAATAGTGCTGTCTTTACACCTGCCTGACAATAACGATCGCTATGTGCTGTGGTAAAAGGCACAGCATGAGGCTCCAGTCGAAACAGAGCTTTTCATAATTATTCTGTCAATAAATATAAAAAAAAATATTTCAAGAGGCTTTGTTTAAGATATGTGGCGGTGCTGCAATGCTACAGGGTGTACTAAATCAAAGCTGTAGCATGCAGCAGTAATTGTAACTGAATGGCACCACAGCATAAAAAGCCTCCTTTGAGCTGATATATTGTATTTCAACATATCACTCATTGTGTGCAGTTCTTTCTGCTGAAGCTGCTCGTACTGTACGAGGCATGGCGGCCTTGAGGTGACAGAAAGTGCTGAGTTACTTTTTTAGGCTTTCATTATGTTTACTTGATCCTCATAAAAAAAAAGTGTAGCTTTTTTTCAGCTACACTGAAAAAAAGTCCAGCTTTTGACGGATAGTGCATTGCCACATCGACAAGTCTCAAGCTCAGATTTATGACTCTCCTTAAGTGTCTTAATGTCTCCGAAAGAGAAAATAATTTTGAGATAACAGAACAATGAAGCCTGCTGGATGTCACCAATCAATACAGTTTGTTTCAACAAGTTGAAATCATTGTGTGGCAGCCATTGATTCCCAATAGGTGCAGGACTCTCTAGAGTCGCTCCTGCATGTAGCCCTCACTTCTCTCTGTAATTGTCTCTCTGGATGCTACCTAATAGGCATAGCCGTCTTTTTAAATAAGTTTTGAAGTGTGTGTAGAAAACGACACAAAAACATAAGCGTGTCACCCCAGAGTAGAGTTTAGATTCTCTGCCCGAGCCCGAACTTGACCCCGATATTTTCCGCCAGTATCCTCGGGCCGTGCCAGGCCTTTGATCAATTACTTTATTAGCCTAATTGGGTGGGGAGAAAGCTATGCCTCTCCAGCTTCACCCGTAGCTCTGGGTAGTGCGGCCAATGCGTCAGCATGCAGACCGTGGCAAAGGACAGTATTAATTAGATGATCGAGACAAGAAAGTCTCCTATATGGTTCCAGGGCTTTGATTATGTTGCTGCCTTGATCTGTTACCCACACTATTCGGCTGAGAGAGGGAGCTAGGGTCGAGTTTTTTTTTTTTAACGTTTTTTCATTCGGATCCATTTGCAATCCATTCCATTCTGAATAAACTAACAACGCAGTTTACATGCTTCGTCCTTGTTGTAGTATTCATTAAGATAATTATAAACAGATTTCTGTAGTTCAAACAACTCGGAATTGTAGTTGAGAACGTCAGTTATAACGGCCCACGTATTAAAACATTGTTGGGTTTAAATCGGGCTCGGGCTCATAATTACAGTTAATGTGTCGGGCCGGGCTCGGACGCAACGTGCACAGGCTCGGGTAGGGTCGGGCTTGATTTTTTGGGCCCGATCTAAGCTCTACCCCAGAGATAATCCACATTAATGCTTCAACATGTCCATCAATAGTCCGTTGGTAAACTGTAATGTACTCTTAGATCATTGGCTTCACTAGTATGATGCAGCTGATGAAGACTGACAGTGGCTTGATACAACTGTAGTCTTTTTTATTTTTATTTTTTTCCAGCCTGTCAGCTCCAGTCAATGGAATATCGAAAGTGGGAAGACGGATTGTGAAGCGAATATACTGCTGTGAAAGCCACATTAACACCGGAGCTGCTGGTTGGTGAAACTTTAATTTCTCCAAAATGGCAATTTTTTAAAAAGGAACTAAGATCATTTTTGAGTTTGTTCAATAGAGCTTTGAAATGGTTTCATCAGCTTGGGAAGAAAGTGCAAAAACAATTCGACCCCAGTAAAAACACCGGAGAAACACAGTGGTCACATAAAAGAGCATGTAATAGAATGAAAGTGCGTTTTTGGCAGTAAATGGAGTACATTGTGAGTGTTTTATCAGCAATATGTAGTAAAAGGAAATACGCTTATTTGCTTTCTTGCAGAGAGTTAGCGGTGAAGATTGATATTAGTCTCTTTCATGTGCGTATGGATCTTAGTTTACGTAGTATGAAGACGGGAAGACGATGAAACTGCTGGCCGGGCACTGTCCACCTACCAGCACCTCTAAAGCCTACTTGATGTAGTATCTTGATTTTTCAGTTCATACACAAACAGAAACGTAAAAACAACTATTTGCGTTATACAGGCAGTTAAGAGCGGTAACAATTTTTCTGTCAAATGGCGACTGGGTGCACTGACCACCTGTCCAGTCTCGTCATCACTTTGAGGTTGCCAGGCAAACACACCACGTTAGGCCGGCCACAGACTGGATGCGTGGCGTGAGCGTGTCAGCTGCGTGGCATGTTCGTTTTTATTTCGGCTCCCATGTTAACAGGTTAGAGCTTGCAAACTGCCTACGTGACACGCACGTCTCAGGCGCGGCTCGAGTCGCGCCAAAAACGCGTGCCTGCTAAACATAGAACCAACACCTCTTTTTCAAGCGTTTCCAGACAAAATAGAATAGGAAAATATGTTTATTTGTCATTTTGACACAAATGCATATTAATAAATGACATTTTAATGTTTGAAAGTCTCTAGATTTTGACATAAATGCAGATATAAATGTAAAATAAAAATTGATTTTCAAATGTCGTACCTGTCAATACAGCCGATGTCTTTGCTGTAATCAAATCAGTATATATATATATTTATGTTTAACATGAAGTCTACTACTGCTTGAGTGCAGGGGAAATGGGAAACATACATGTGTACAGACAAGGCTAGCAGCAGCCGCGCTGCGTCAGACACCTTTCTGGTGTGCAAAGACAGAAAAATCCACGCAGCTGCCACGCAACTGACGCACCACACTCACGCCACGCATCCAGTCTGTCGCCGGCCTTATTCTCAAAGGCTAACATTTATTAAGTAATGTCTAACTATTTAAGTGTGAAATGGGCAGGATTTTGAGGTTTGTGTAATTTTGTGGCCTCCAGTTTTTTGTCACAATATAGTCTGCTGGATTCAGACTACACAATATTTTTGTCTGTTAAAATGATCAAAGTAGCAGATTTGGTGATTATAGAGTCAACAAACAAACGCACACACACACACACACACACACACACACACACACACACGAAAGCAGCTCTATCACATATTCATTGTATGAAATATTCTGTTGGTATGCTATAAACGAACAAGGCAAAATTCAATTACAATAACAGCAGCAGCAAGAGATGATTTACAAGATCATTTTTCTTTCCCACTCAAACATTTTTGCAGTTTGCTGCCTTTTAGTTTTTCTCCCTCCTTTAAAGCAGCTGCTTCCTTCTATCGTTAATTGTGTCCCTCATGTCTAACCGAGACGTCTCTCTCTTGATCTTGGTGGTTTTGTGTGTGTTGTTTGCCTAATGCTTCTTTCAATTATTGATGGTTCCTCTGGATTTTAATTTTGTATATATTAAAAGTCAATTTACAGGGAACATAAATGCATTAAATATGCACAGCTATTCATTTCGTCACTTTACATAGAAGAGCAGGGAACGCAGGCAAAGATCTTTTCTAGAGTGAAGTGTACATACAAAAGCAATTCTCTATCATCTGAAGATTAATGTGCAACAGCTGCTTCACAATGTTAAAGCATTACAACAGCCTCCTGGAAGAGTGACCACGGTATGGAAACATAAAATAACTGTCTAGCTTAATCTGTGATTTGAGGCGAGATGTGCTGCTGTATACAGTAATTCTGAAGACTGCAACAGCCTGTGGACTCGTTATTGATACAACAAAATTCACCTGATCACAGCTATTTCTTCTTCAGTAAGAGAGAAGAAGGACACGCTGCAACAGTTTTAAACTGTCCACTTTTCTGCTTGTATTTGACAAGATTTAAAGGACAAATCCAGCGCAAAATGAACCTAGGGGTTAATAACATGTGTACCGAGTCGACCGTTCTCTGGGATATGTTTTCATGCTAATTGAATGTGACCTGTTTTAGCCCAAATTGCTAATTACCTTATAACACTAGTCTGGCACGAGTAAAGTAAATAGAAATCGCCATTTCTATACCACTAACAAGGCTCAAAATAGCACCACACTTCCACGGTAGCATAACGAGGGTCCCTACATGTAAACCGAAGCATTGAGAACTTTATAAGTGTACAGAGAGTTTATTAAAAAGATTGTTTATAAAGACAATACCATTCACGTATACAGGCGCCATCTTGGGAAAACAGTCACGACCAGTTGAACGACGAACGCCGTGCTTGAGCTATGTTACTGGTTACTGGTTGCATGCCGGTCGTCGACTAGCGTTATAAGCTAATTAGCGGTTTGGGCTAAAACTGGTCACATTCGATTAGCATGAAAACAAATGGTGAATGAGAATGGTTGACTCAGTACACGTGTTCTTAACCCCTAGGTTCATTTTGCGCCGGATTTGTCCTTTAAGCTGCAGCCAGTTTATGGAAGCTGTTATTGTACTGTAGTTGTTTTTCCATGGAGACGGCCAGCGACCGCTTAGTTTTTCTAAGGAAAATTGTTGGACGATCAGGAAACCGGGGTGTGTTGCGTCTTTGGCAGGACACATGAAAGGGAAAATGCCTGGACAAACTGATCTCAAAGACACAAACGCAGTAACCGCTCAGCATGAAATCTAAACACAATGGTATCACTGATAAACACAATCTGTGATCCAAACCCAAACATAAATGGTCACCTCACCACTAAAAACTAAAACAAAGGACTAGAACTTGTTATGACTCTCCTGTCAACTACGTTGATGTAAAGCCCTTTAACCCTTGTGTTATTTTCTGGTCGACCATGCACTTGTTGTCCTTCTGGGTCAAAATTAACACTTCTTTTTGCGCATATATATATATATATATATATATATATATATATATATATATATATATATATATATATATATATATATATATTTTTTTTTTTTTTTTGTGACACATTTTCTGACATTTGTCACTTTTTTTCGCACTTCATTCAATGTTTTTGTCACTTTTTTCCCCCACGTTTTCAATGCTATTTTTCACTAACACCAACTTACTGACAATAGTTTTACACTTATTTTTGGAATTCATGGTCAATACATTTTATAGGAGATTATACCTAATTAATTCACCTGATGAATGATTGACTAATATTAGAGGAACATATGTTGGTGCATAATCACAGACATGTGTATGTCAAAGTTTAGTCAGGTTTTGAAACCATTTAAATTTTTTCAAATGCTATCAATTTGAATACCCACAATTCAATGGAAGTAGTAATCGAGTACTTGCAATTGTACTTAATTTTTTGAGTAATTTGGTTAAAAAGAAACCCATGTTTGTGATATACAGTGGGTACGCAAAGTATTCAGACCCCCTTTAAATTTGTCACTCTTTGTTTCATTGCAGCCATTTGCTAAAAATCTAAAAAAGTTCATTTTATTCCTCATTAATGTACACTCAGCACCCCATCTTGACAGATAAAAAAAAGCCATAGTGTAGCCCTTTGCTGCATGTCATCCCCCTCTCTCTCCCCCCCCTTTCCTGTCTACAACTACACAACAAATGTAGAATTTTTTGTAAATTTATTAAAAAGGAAAAACTGAAATATCACATGGTCATAAGTATTCAGACCCTTTGCTCAGTATTGAGTAGAAGCAACCTTTTGAGCTAGAACAGCCATGAGTCTTCTTGGGAATGATGAAACAAGTTTTTCACACCTGGATTTGGGGATCCTCTGCCATTCTTCCTTGTAGATCCTCTCCAGTTCCGTCAGGTTGGATGGTGAACGTTGGTGGAGAGCCATTTTCAGGTCTCTCCAGAGATGTTCAATTGGGTTTAGGTCAGGGCTCTGGCTGGGCCAGTCAAGAATGGTCACAGAGTTGTTCCGAAGCCACTCCTTTATTATTTTAGCTGTGTGCTTAGGGTCATTGTCTTGTTGAAAGGTGAACCTTCGGCCCAGTCTGAGGTCCTGAGCACTCTGGATGAGGTTTTCTTCCAGGATATCTCTGTACTTGGCCGCAATCATCTTTCCTTCAATTGCAACCAGTCGTCCTGTCCCTGCAGCTGAAAAACACCCCCATAGCATGATGCTGCCACCACCATGTTTCACTGTTGGGATTGTATTAGGCAGGTGATGAGCAGTGCCTGGTTTTCTCCACACATACTGCTTAGAATTAATGCCAAAAAGTTCAATCTTGGTCTCATCAGACCAGAGAATCTTATTTCTCATAGTCTGGGAGTCCTTCATGTGTTTTTTGGCAAACTCTATGCAGGCTTTCATATGTCTTGCACTGAGGAGAGGCTTCCGTCGGGCCACTCTGCCATAAAGCCCCGACTGGTGGAGGACTGCAGTGATAGTTGACTTTGTGGAACTTTCTCCCATCTCCCTACTGCATCTCTGGAGCTCAGCCACAGTGATCTTTGG